>RXPK01000085.1:1437535-1815413 GCA_004143645.1 Protaetia brevitarsis | reverse complement strand
TTATGATGAATAATATATAGAAAGTCTTTTTCCTAAAAAATCAAAAATAGAACTGTAATCAAAAGACCAAGTCTTCGTTGACAGTTATATAGGCAAAAATATTTTAAGTTATGCCCCATTGAATTCACAATTAATTCCAGAAGTTATTAAAAAATTAACTTCCCGTGTTATTGTGACAATATTTTATAACATTTACGTACCGCATTTTATGCACTAATTATGTTTTTATTTAATATTACACATAATAAAAGCGACGATACCCATACATTCTCCACGCGTAGTGTAATAAATGAAACGCTTGTAGATTTCATGCATTCAAAAAGATATATGTCTATGCGAAAGTTAATAGCATTTGACAAAGAAATAAAAGCAATATTCCGTGTGTGCTTCGCTTTAACATAAAAATTGTTTTAATCTTCATTAAAACGAATATTATCCATTGAGCCATATGTATATTTATGGTTTTTATTTTATTTACTGAACTGTACTTGCTTTGACTCCTTTAATATTCACATAATAATTTGCGAATTGAACAAAATTCATTATGAGATGCTCTACCTCTTCGCTGCGCGCGCGTAAACCACTTTCATTCGTATCGTACCGACTCTTCGGTTTTATCGCTTAATTTTTTACGCGTTTGTGCCAACGGAAAATTCCACTTACGTTTAATCACGTCAGATCACGTTTATATTGTTGGTCGTGTATCTTCGAAAATCCAGCCAGCTGGCATCTATAGTACGCCAGCGGAACATTCTTTTGCCCTTTACAATTATATAATTTTTATATTTATATTGTATTTTGTTTAGCAGATCGTCAATGAAGTAACAACAGTTATTAACTGAGTCACAAAGAATTCTTTAGCTCACACGTCACAACTGCGTAAGGCCCCTTTCGACGAACTTTCGTATGCGCCGTAAGGCATACCGTATTATTGTACATGGTTACTTATGGCAGTTGTTTTCCGAGCTACTATTGTCTATTTAGTACCAGAATAAAGAGTATACAAACGTACCTCATATGAGGAATTTAGGACAATATTTTCAAATTAATTAATTCTTGTATTATTTCAGAAAAAATACTTTCAATGTAAGGGGATGGGGGCGGAACAAAAAAAAATCTGATTGTGTGAATGATGGCAGATCATATCAATACAGAAACCTGTTTTAAACAAAATATAATAATAATAATCAATAATTAGAAATTATTGACAACTACATTCAAGACATTGTCAAAAAGGTAAATAGTCACATTTATTGGAAAATAGTACATCTGTTAGCCCATCTCAATACATTGTTTAAAAGCATTGAACAACATTTGCTCTATGGGGAATATATACAATTGTTCATTTCACATTGATGTTACAGATTGTTATAAAAGTAATAAGACTTATTTAAAATTAGGTATTCTTCTTGATAATTTGCAGAAGAATTATTCTTGAATAGGTAAAACTAGTTTAAATATAATAATGGAAAGCTCGCCTAGTAACAATCGTTAATAATTTAGATTAAAAGTAATTACATTTTGCAGAAGTAGGTAAATAGTTCTAAGGTTATGGATTATTTTTTATTGAAGAATAAATTTATAAAAAGTACCATCCGTGTGTTCCCAAATAGGTTAATAATCTATACTTTCCTTTACGCGTAATGGAAATCGAGGATCGCTGTGTCCTTTTTAAATTATTTCGTTTCTCAATGTAAAATCCCATTTAAATGAGCATCGAGCATGATCACCATAAAAAAACTGAAGTATACCTTTAATTCTAACAAAATTATTCTTCTATAATATAATTATCACAGCGTTGCAAAATTGTCCTCGAGGGGGAACGTAAGGGCTCGGACACTTATTGGAGAAGCTTTACGATAACTTTAGCAACATCGGAAGCTTCCTGTTGAAGTACATTCTGTGGATGATGCTGTGATACTACATTCGTTTTCGTTTAAAGTAGAAAAAATTGGCTTATGATTGTCTCTCTCTCGAAACTTGCTCACGGATTTTCTCTAAAAATGTTAATAATTTATAATCACAAACATACTTGACCGTGTTTACGTGTATCTGATTTACCTTTTAAGCAACGTATGATCCATAAAGCAATATAATTCAATTACTTCACATCGCTGTTGTGGTATTCGAATAACATGTTGAGGTTTGAACTATACTCCATCGACGAATGGCAATATTTTGCGATTTTCCATCTGCGTTTCGTTACGTTGATATCGCTTATATAGCATTTGTCGAACCACGTTTTGACTTTACACCTCTCTTGAACGCCTGATTCGTCCCACGAAATTGGGAACGTTTTCCGGGCGATAAATAGGACACCATCGTACGAATCCGTCAAACAAAGCGGGCGTTTCCGGCAAAACATCGCCCTCGTAAATCGGACTCGTTTTGAGAAAAAGATAACGCAGTTTTACCCTATTTGTAGGGTTCGAACTAGTTAAGAGGAAACAATGTAAGAAATCTTTCCGACATAAACCCAAAACTCCCAGAAAGCACCTCAGTTTGTACGATCGCACAAATACCCCAATTGTGACAACCGAAATCGGGCAATCGACATTCTGGTTTGGAGCGCTGGCCGGCGCACTGACGCTATCGCTTCTCACCGCCTACGACGATCTAAATTTTCCGTGACATTTTCTCGTCTTTTCCACTAATCTATTAAATCTCGATACGCCTATTCCGTGCCATCCCCGTTACCCGTTCGCCCGTTATTATTTCCTTTTAATCGCACCGCCCGTTCGGAACCTTTAGTTTAAGAAACTTTTTCACGCCAAATTACACGCTATAGATAGGGCACCCTTATGGTGTTGCGACCAGAGAGTAGAAAAGGACAACGCTGTCGCCTTTATATTATTATTAACTAGATGCTGCGGCATCTAGGAGTAGAGGAAGGTGGGTACTTGAGGAAGAGTGTTTTGAAGTCGGTCCATTCGCTTGAAATCTCTTTTATTAAATGTTGCAGTACGTTAGAGTAGTTTTACTTTTGTTCTACTTTGAACACCCTGGTATAGTTGAAAATTTTTTAGGATTATGGCAGCATTGAATTCTGCACAGACTTTTGTAGAAAAGGTTTTGTGGTACGTATTTAATACACGTTAGTTCCTTGAAGAACCGGATATGAGATTATCTTTATCTTAGGATATTATATAAATATTCTGCGTGTTAATAAAATGATCCACTGTAAATAAGAACTACAAGTTCCAATTTGACGATTTTTATATTTATTAGTTTTTATTTATCCTTCGCCGAGATCCATATTTTAATAGCCAAGTTTAAATTCATAATATTGCAAACTTCATTAATTTACGTTGCTCACAAAAAGTTATATTAGACGTTTGTTAGAGTAAGCACAAAAAGCGAGGATAAACACAGCTGATACTATTTGTGTTTGAATAAGCTAATATAGTATTTCAGTGCTTATTCCTCTATCTATATTGTCTGCTAATTATTAGATTTTTTTGTTTCATTGGCTGGACTCGATGATTAGGCAGGTATTTTCACATACGGTAAACATCAATTTAGTAATGATAGATGAAAATAGTTATTTTTTCCTATTCCCTTTTTTCTTCATTTCGTTGTCCCTTTCGTCATCCCTATTCCCTTACCTATTCCCGTTTCCTATTCTTATCTCTCTTCCTGTTCTCTATTCCCTTTCCTTATTTTTCTTATTACCTCTTTCCGTTCCCTAGCCCCTCTCCCTACTCCCTTTCCCTATCCCTTTCCTTAATCCCTTTCCCCTTTTCCAATTCCCTTCCGCTATTCAATTTCCCACTCGCCTGTCCCTATTTCTACTATTCCTATTTCCCTTTTCGCCATTCCCTTTTCCCTTTATCTTTCCCCATTTCCTTTCCCTATTCTTTTCCCTATTCTTTATCCATTCTCGTTCCTATGTCTCATTCTCTATCCCTTTCCTGTTCCTCTTCCTTTCCCTTTCTCTTTCCCATTTCCCTCCCTTGTTCAAGTTATCTATTTCCATTTCCCTTCCTATTTCCATTCCCCCTTCCCTTCCATCCTTCCCATTCTTTCCCTTCCCTTTCCCATTCCCTTTCCCATTCTCTTCCATCCCATTCCCATTCATTCCCATTGCCCTTTCCATATCCCGATTCCACCTTCCATTCCCTCCCACTTCCCTTTTTCCCTCCCGCTTTCCCTTCCCTTGCCCATGTGCCTTTCCCATTCCCATTCCCTTTCCCATTCCTTTTCCCATTCCCTTCCCATTCCCTTTTCCCATCCCTTCCCATTCCTTTCCCCACTTCCCTTCCATTCCCTTTCATTCTTCCCATTCCCTTTCCATTTCCATTCCATTCCCTTTCCCATTCCCATTCCCTTTCCCGTTCCTTTCCATTTCCCTTTCCATTCCCTTTCGCCCATTCCCTTTCCCATTCCGATTCCCATTCCCGTTCCCTTTGCCATTCCCTTTCCCATTCCCTTTCCCATTCCCTTTCCCATTCCCTTCCCATTCCTTTCCATTCCTTTCCCATTCCCATTCCCTTTTCCCATTCTCTTTCCTTTCCTTCCTTTTCCCTTTCTCTTTCCTTTCCTTTTCTATTCCTTTCATTGCTTCCTTCCTCTTTCCTTTCCCTTTCCCTTCCTTTTCCTTCCTTCCATTCCTTTCCATTCCCTTTCCATTCCTTTCCATTCCTTTCCATCCCTTTCCCTTCTTTCCATTCCTTCCATTCCTTTCCCTTTCCCATTCCCTTTCCCTTCCCTTTCCATTCCCTTTCCTTCCTTTCCCTTCCCTTTCCCATTCCCTTCCCATTCCCTTTCCCATTTCCTTTCCCATTCCCTTTCCCATTCCTTTTCCATTCCCTTTCTCTCATTCCCTTTCCCATCCCTTCCATTCCCTTTCCCATTCCCTTTCCCTTCCCTTTCCATTCCCCTTTTCCATTCCCTTTTCCCATTCCCTTTCCATTCCCTTCCATTCCCTTTCCATTTTCCTTTCCCATTCCTTTCCCTTTCCTTCCCATTTCCCTTTCCCATTCCTTCCATTCCTTTCCATTCCCTTCCCATTCCCTTTCCCATTCTTTTCCATTTCCTTTCCCATTTCCTTTTCCATTCCCTTCCCTTTCTAACATCCCATAAGTTACGCTTTAAAATTCTAGTTGGCGATTTTCCTATATTTCATTTTCTTCCCTCTATTCGCCATTTTTTTTTCCAAAAAATATTATCAGCATCAAATGCAACGCTCCAAACACCCACAAATGTCTGTTGCAAAATGTCATTTTTTTTAATAATATTCCTCCATTTAGTCGCGCTATCATTATTTGATTCTATATTCGCAAATAGTGGCCCAAAAATTGCATAAGTCTCAAGCCTTCCAAAAAAAAAATTGGTCGTTTTCTTTTATATTTCAAAAGTTCTGCCCCATATTGCGTTCCGCATT
Organism: Protaetia brevitarsis; assembly: GCA_004143645.1. Classification (NCBI taxonomy): domain Eukaryota; kingdom Metazoa; phylum Arthropoda; class Insecta; order Coleoptera; family Scarabaeidae; genus Protaetia; species Protaetia brevitarsis. Next base: position 1,810,030 of record RXPK01000085.1, on the reverse strand, counting down.
TTATTTTGTCCAAAAACTAATATTCGAATCAATTTAGCGACCTCAAAAACCGCTTGCATACGAACGTCTGTTGCAAAATGTTCCTATATTTCAAAAGTTTTCTCTTCAATATTGAATCCTCCATTTTATTTTTCTAAAACTCTTGTAAGAATCGAATTCAGCACTACAAAAGGCTTTGAACACAAATATCTGTTGCAAAATGCCATTTTTTTTAATACTCTTCTTCGTTTTAATGCGCCATCTTGTTTTGATTCTATTATTCGCAAATTAGTGACCCAAAAAATCGCGTAAAAATCCCCGATATTATTGTCTGCTATTTTATTTTTCTACGTAAAATTAAAAATTGGATAATATATAGAAAGGTCTTTTTCCTTAAAATCAAAATAGAATTGTAAGTTCTATTTAAGACCAAGTCTTCGGCTTGGACAGTCTATATAGTCAAAAATATTTTTAAGTGTATGCCTATTGAATTCCAATAATTCAAGTTTTAAAAATTGAATTTCCCGCTGTTATTGTGACATATTTTAGAACGTTTTCGACTTACCGCATTCTTATGCACTAATTATGTTTTATTTTAATATACACTATTAATAAAACGCGATAGATACATTACATTTCTCCACGCGTAGTGTAATAAATCGAAGACGCTGTAGATTCATGCATTAAAAATAAGATATAATATGTGCTATGAAAGTTAATAGGCATTTTGACGATATAAATTAAAAAGCAAAATTCCGTGTGTAGCTTCGCTTTAACATAAAAATATGTTTTAATTTCATTATAAAACGAATATTAATCCATTGAGCCAATATGTGTGTTTTGGTTTTTATTTTTTTTACTGAACTGTTTACTTGTTTTGACTCCTTAATATTCATTTCATAATTATTTTGCGAATTGACAATTCATTTATGAATGCTTTACCTTTCGCTGCGCGCGCAGTTAAACCACTTCATTCGTATCGCACCGACTCTTCTGTATCTTATATTTTTACGCGTTTGTGCAACGGAAAATTCCACTACGTTTAATCACGTCAGACACGTTTAATATTTGTTTGGTCCTAAAATTTTTTTATACATCAACATTAAAAAAATTCTTACAAAAGTAATCTATATTGTGTAATCAAAGTAATGGCTGTAGTTAATTTTTTCTTCAAATAATATACCACGAATACATTTTTAGTATTTGTAATTTATGTCATTTTAAACACGCGGGAATAATCGATGGCCAAAATAAACAACAAAAGAAAAGTATAATATATGCCGACAATGACTTTCGAAAAGCTAATCCCCTTGATATTTTATGCGACAAACACTGCCGCCCAATCCTTTCGGCAGAGGTTTATATATTCGCAGAATTTTACTTCGCAGATTCTGCGGATTAATGTATTAAAATTCTAGAATCTGGCGCACGTGCAATCGTGATAGATTATAAAAGATGTATTCTCTCCTTACGTTTCCTAATGGCTTATTTTCTCTATGTATATTTTTTTTAAGTTGATCGTACAATGGAATCAGATACAAAGCAAACAATTTTAACATATGTTACTTTAAATGCAGCGCTTATCGTAATCCGTAACGTGGGATTTAGGGCTGCGTTCCGATTTCCGAATTAAATACAAAATTGAGTTTTCTGCATTCGAAAATATGTCACTTTGTTTCTCAGTTTTGAATACTCTGTATATTAAAATGCGAAGTGTGTGCGTACTATTTCTTTAGAGTTACATCTACATTCATAACATAGCAAATTTGGAGTCCCTACTTAGTGCAGTATTAACGAGATATTAATTTCTGAATGAGGCAATGATTATTACAAAAAAAAAAGAAAATCTTAAATTACTCGAAAACGGCAACATGTAGCTATAGGAACAGCTTATAAAGATTGACGTATTTATGGCGTAGAATCTAAAAATGTAAAGAAAATTATTTCATTCTATTTAAAATAAACAAAAGTTGACGCCCATTTCCGGTTCAACCGGAAAGTGATATTTGGTTTTAAGTATTTCACATTTATAGTTGCAATCGAACAGATAATGGTTGCCAAAATCTCAAATATAAGTAAATAGTAGAACATCAGAACTTTTAATGAACCACTTATGTGGGATACCCTGTATATAACTCAATCTATTAAATTGTAATAACCATTAAATTCCAGAGAATCACAAAGCGTAAAGCATAAATACTCAAACTAAATGGCTGCTTTTTGTAATATCTAATTGCAAATAATGCTGATATAATAATGTAAACAAATATACAGGTTCCACGGATGGAGTTGAACAATAGATATAGTATTTTAAGTTTTGACAATTAGAGTATATATGTTTTATAAACTACAGGATGCAATGCTATTACTATATTACTTTATATATTGCATTTGAAATAGAAATTTGGTTATTCATGATATACAAATGCTATACAGATAGGATAGAAATACATAACTGATAGGTTGACATTTTTTTGTTAATTATTATTTCATCAATCTTTTCAAATATTGTAAATAATGTTGATATTATAGTATTACAAATCGTAATATGTTTTTTTATCTACCATTATATATGGTAGCAGTAATATAGTATTGACATATGATTACGTATAATGGATGTCAGGTGCATATATGATCAACCGATAAGATAAAAAAGATTACGCTATAGAATGCAGTGTATGTTCTTTTAAGGTGACATGGTATGGATATGGTACTTGATGCTGTTCTTTCGTTATTGCTCTATTTATATTGTCCTCTTTTTTATATATTTTTGTGCGATATCGAATGATCGTATTGAGATTTCACCTACAGTATATTATATAGCACTTGAATCGAATATAATAGACAAACATATAATTTTTTATTTATAAATATGTAACGTACACCCTACTACATCTAAATTTCTCTATAATATATTTTGCTTAGAGTTTTTGTATATTACTTATCGAGGAAAATATCGAAAATTTTAAATTTAACTAAAAAAAGTATTATTTACCTGGTATGGCTGCTCTATTTGCGGATGGTGTGTTTGCCTAGAACTAACTCTTCCATCTGTACGACGACCCTTTTTGGAGGTTAATTTCGATTTTCCTCTCCTCGGCATTATTCTAATTTAAACATCACATTGCGAAATAGAAACACACATGAATATATCATTTAATTGAATTGAACAAAACACACTTACATATATTCAAAATGATATTTTCCTACAAATTGTAATGTATTATTTAGTTAACCACTAATAATAACGATGTTATTAGGTTAGAACGCTGTAGCATGGCTGTAGCGTGACTAAAATAGACGCTATTCGCTTTGTCATAATAGTCAACGCCGTCTGACGCTCGTCTTAGGAACTTAAAATATTATACTAATTTCACTATGATATGAACAACCTGTGTTCACATATTGCGCATGTACATGCGTTCCGTTGTTGTAAGAATTCGATGCAAATACAATTAATAGATGTAATTTATTTATATTTATTGCGTTTTTGAATTCCCTAAAGTAGTAGAACGTGAAATACGTTATCTTCAATAAAATGATAATATGTTTCTAAATAGACATCGCCATCTATAGATTTTACTTGATATCTTTACAATTTTGTATGTTTACGCGCATGTACATGTGTTCCATTGTATAAGAATTGAGTACAAACGCAATCGAATCAGAATTGTTTATATTTTAAAATGTTTCCGAATATTAATAAAAATATTATTAAATATAATAATATTAAATCAAAATTATTCAAACTACCAATTAATTATTCAAGTGCAGCTTGGCTTTAAAAAGCCCTTTAAGTTGAGCGCCTATTGGACACAATTGCGGCCATTGCGGACACCTATATGTATATCTAGTGACTTACGATGTATATGTCACGGCATCTATATTTTTTACACTAATAAATATTGGTCCATTAATATTGTGGCAATTACAGAAACCTGTAAATATAGTAACTGTAAATGAAAGATTTTTCTTTACGTTCGCGTAAAAGTTGGTACAGCGCGTTCGTTCCGACGGCCTACTACGATCTAATTTGGCGATTTTTCCTTTTCCTACTTTAACTATTAATAACCGATACGCCTATGCACTGACACCCCCGACCCTGCATTCGCCCATCTATTATTGCCCTTTAATCGTGTCGCGTCCCCGGTTACCGTAGACTTTTGGCACGCCCAATTACACGCTCGAATAGGGCGACGCTATGAATAGACACACAGTAGAAAAGGCCACAACGCACCTTTAATGATTATACTAAGCTGCCCTCTAGAGTAGAGGAGGTGACTGTGAGGAAGGTGTTTTTGAAGTCGGTCCATCACTTGAAAATACTTATAATGTGCTACGTTTTAAGTAGTTCACTTCTGTTCTACTTTGGAACACCTGTATAGTTGAAAAATATTTAGTTAAGCAGCAGTGAATCCTGCAAACTTTTGTAGAAAAGTTTTTGTTATACGTATATTACCGTGATCTGAAGACACCGAATATGAGTTACTTTACTAGGCTAATTATATAAATATCTGCGTTTAAAAAAAATGATCCACTCTCATAATAATAACTACAATTCCAATTGATCGATTTTATATATCCTTCGCGAGATAACATTTAATAGCCAACGTAAATTCCATAATATTGAAACTCATAATTTACGTGCCTCGACAAAAAGTTATATTAACGTTTGTAGATAAAGCACAAAAAAAGCGGAAAAACACAGTAATACATTTTGTTTTAATAGCTATAATAATTCGAGTGCTTATTCCTAATCTATATTGTCTGCTGAATATATAGATTTTTTTTTGTCATGGTGACTCGATGTAGGCAGGTATTTCACATACGTAAACATCAATTTAGTAAGATAGAATAGAAATGTATTTTTCCCAGTCCCTTTTTCTCATTGTCTAGTCCTTTCCGTATCTCTATCCCCCTTATCTATTCCGTTTCCATTATCTCTCTGCCCTGTCCTTATTCCTTTCCTTACTTTCCATTCCTTTTCCCTTTCCTAGTCCTTTCCTACTCCCTTCCCTATTCCCTTTCCCCTTTCCCCATTCAATTTTCCTATTAAATTTCCCATTCCCTTCCCTATTTTCTCTCTTATTCCCTATCCCTTTCGCCATTCCCTTTCCCATTTTCCTTCCCATCCTTCCCTTTCTCATTCCCATTCCCTTCCTCCCTGCAACATTCCCTGACCCATTCCCTTCCCATTCCATATCTCCATCCATTCCCCCTTCCCATTCCCCTGCCCATTCCCTTAGCATTACCCATTATCCATTTCCTTTCCCCTGTTCCTATCGCAATTCCCTATTCCATTCCCATTCCCATTCCTATTCCCTTCCCGTTCCTTCCATTATCTATTCCCATTCCCTTTTCAGTCCCAATCCCCATTCCTTTCCCATCCCTTTCCAGTTCCTTTCCCATTACCATTCCCATTCCATCCCATCCCTCACCCCTTTCCATTCCTTTCCATTCACCTTTCCATTCCCTTTCCCATTCCCTGTCCGTTCCCATCCCATTCCCATTCCATCCTTCCCTTCCCTTCCCATTCCCTTTCCATTCCCTTCCCATCCCTTTCTCATTCCCTTTGTATCCCTTCCCTTCCTCATTCCCTTTCCGCATTCCTTTCCCATTTCCCTTTCCCATTCCCTTCCCCTTTCCCATTCCCTTCCCATACCTTTCCCCCCATTCCCTTTCCCATTCCTTTCCCATTCGCCTTCCCTTCCGTTCCCCATTCCCTTTCCCATTCCCGTTGTTCCTCCATTCCCTTTCATTCCTTGTCCCATTTTCCCTTTCCCATTCCTTTCCCATTCCTTTCCCCATTCCGCTTCCCATTCCCTTTCCCTATTTCCCTTCCCCATTCCGTTTCCATTCCCTTCCCCATTCCCCTTCCATTTCCCCTTTCCCCCATTACCTTTCCATTCCCTTTCCCATCCCTTTCCCATTCCCTTTCCCATTCCCTTTCCCCATTCCTTTCCATTCCCCTTTCCCATTCCCTTTCATTCCCTTTCCCAATTCCTTTCCCCATTCCCTCTTCCATTCACTTTCCATTCCTTTCCCGATTCCTTTCCCATTCCCTTTCCCATCACTTTCCCATTCACCTTTCCCATCCCTTTCCATTCCCCTTTCATTTTATAACATCCCATAATGTTACGTTGTAAAAAAATAGTTGGCGATTTTCCCTATGATTTCAATTTTCCTTACCCACTATTTATCCGCCATTTTATGTTTTCCAAAAATATTCCCTAATCGATATCAATGATTTGATTCTATTATTCGCAGAATTAGTGGGCCCGCAAAAATGTCTGCTATTTATTTTCTACGTAAAATTTAAAAATGGAATAATATATAGAAATCTTTTTCCTAAATCAAAAATAGAACTGTAATCAAAGACAAGTCTTCGGTTGGACAGTCTATATAAGGTCAATATTTTAAGTTATGCCCTAACTGAATTCCAATAATTCAAGTTTAAAAAAATGAATTGCCCGCTGTTATTGTGACAATATTTTTATAACGTTTTCGACTTACCCGGCATTCTTATGCACTAATTATGTTTTAATTTTAATATACACTTTTAATAAAAAGCGATAGATACATACAATTCTCCACGCGTAGTGTAATAATCGAAGACGCTGTGATTGTCATGCATTATAATAGAAGTAATATGTTGCTAATGAGAAAGTTTAATAGGCATTTGACGAAATAAATTAAAAGCAAATATTCGCGTGTGTTGCTTCCGCTTTAAACATAAAATATGTTTTAATTTCCATTATAAACGAATATTAATCCCATTGAGCCAATATGTATATTTTGGTTTTTATTTTATTTACTGAACTGTTACTACTTGGCTTTGACCCTTTAATATTCATTTTAATAAATAATTTTGCGAAATTGCATTCATTTATGATGCCTGTAACCTCTTCGCTGCGGCGCGCAGTTCAATCCCACTTTCATTCGCTATCGCACGACTCTTCCGCTTATCTTATAAATTTTTTAACGCGTTGTGCAACGGGAAAATTCCTACTTACGTTAATACGTCAATTCACGTTTAATATTTGTTTGTCTCAAAATTATTTTATACATCCAAAATAAAAAATTCTTACAAAAACTAAACCTATATTTGTCAATCAAAGTAAATGGTCCTAAGTAAATTTATTTCTTCAAATAATTATAACACGAATACATTTGAAGTATTTGTAAATTAATGTCATTTAAACACGCGGGAATAATCGATGGCCAAAATAAACAACAAAAGAAAAAGTATAACATATATGCCGACAATACTTCGAAAAGGCTAATCCTTGATATTATATGCGAACAAAACACGCCGCCAATCCTTTCGGCTAGAGATTTATATATTCGCAGATTTTTAACTTCGCAGTTTCTTGCGATAAGTGTATTAAATTCTTAGATCCTGCACACGTGCAATCGCTGATAGATTATAAAGGGAGATGTATCTCTCCCTGTTACGTTCCTAATGGCTTATTTTTCTCTGTCATAGTTTTTTTTTTAAGTTGATTCCGTACAATGGAATCAGATACAAAGCAAAATATTTTAACATATGTACTTTAAATAATCCGTAAGCGGGGCGATTTAGGTTGCGTTCCGATTTCGAATTAAAATCAGGGTGTTCTATTTAAAATTGAGTTTTTTGCAATTGGAAAATATGTCACTTTGTTTCTCAGTTTTTGAAACAGCTCTGTATATTAAGAATGCGAAGTGTGGCGTCCATTTCTTAGAGTTACATCTACATCATAACATAGCAAATTTGGGGAGTCCCTACTTCAGTATTAACCGAGATATTAATTTCTGAATGAGGCTGATTATTACAAAAAAAAAAAAGAAAAACTTATAATTACTCGAAAACCGGCAAACATGTAGCTATAGGAAACAGCGTAATAAAGACTTGACGTTTAGGGCGTAGAATTCTAAAAAATGTAAAGAAAATTATATCATTCTATTTAAAATAACAAGTTTGGCGGCTATTTCCGGGTCACCGAAGTGCTATTTTTGGCTAGGTATTTCACATTTACAGTAATCAATCGAACTATAGATAATGGTGCCAAAATCTCAAATATAAGTAAAGCAGTAGAACATCATAAACTTTTAATGACAACCACTTACGTGGAATACCCTGTATAATGAAAATACACATTTATGTAATTATTATCTTTTATATTACTTGAAATAGAATATTCAAAATTTAAAAAATGTTTTGGCCACCTGATCAAACATTACCTTATAGAATACGCTAATAAAATTTTGTTTTAATGATAAATGTATAAATGTATTTTGGTATTTATGCGCTCAAATCTAATATTCTCTCTTATTATGTAGGTTTATTGGTGCATCGAATTGTGTATTTTAAGTTATGGTACAGATCAATTGATAATAAAGGTGATATAATAAGTAGCCTATATGTTTTCAAGACTTTAATTTTACGAAAACAGAATAAAAATAGTTCCTTGCACTGTAATTATAGATTTACTATATTAACGAAAAAATTTCTAATTTCGAACCTCAATAAAAGAGTTTGATTACCTGTACGACTGGCTCGTCTGCATTTAGTGGCGGTGGTTGCCTGGGAGGAAAGTGGATCTTTCCGTCTGTCAACGACCCTTTTTCGAACGTTTACCTCGGTCTCCTTTTTTTCGGCATTACCCCAACTTCGCCGTAAAATATAACCAAACAGAATATATCAAGTAAAGAAATGAGTATAACATACTTAACATATACGATGTTAATAACTTCTCAGAAATAAAAAAACCACTTATTATAAATTTTTATGTAAAACACCAAAACAATAACGTTTACGTACTGGAAGCAAGTAAACGAATGTTCATGGTAGTCTCTGTTTAATTACGTTTTTTAAATATAGTAATGATAGACATCCGCATCTATAGATTTTACTTATATCTTTACATTTTTGTATGTTTACGCGCATGTACATGTGTTCCATTGTAATAAGAATCAGTACAACTACATATTACAGAAACTGTAAAAATGCAGTAAACTGTAATATGAAAGAATTTTTCTTTACCGGTGTTTCGGTAAAAGTTGTGTCTACACGCGGCGTTCGCTTCTCACCGCCTACTACGATCTAATTTTCGGCGAATTTCTCCTCTTTCCATACTTTTAACTATTAATTAGCGATACGCCTGTTCTTACTACCACCCCGCTACCCCCTCGGCGCTTTAATAATTTTCCCTTTAATCTCCGTTTCGGAACCCTTTGCCCGTGTGAGAATTTTTTCGCGAATTTAAACGCTCGAAATAGGGCGAGCGCCTATGGAATAGCGCTCCTGTCGGAAGGAATGTCAGGACACCTTTTAGTGTATTATTAACTAGATGCTGCGCATCGGAGTAGAGAAGGTGGTATCTTGGGAAGGTGGTTTTTTGAAGTCGATCCATTTCACGTGAAAATCATCTTTTATAATGTGCAGTACGGTTTTAAGTAGTTTACTTATGTTCTTAATTTTGGAACAACCTGTTATAGTTGAAAATATTTTTAGTTATGCAGCATTTGAATTCTGCATCAACTTTTTGTAGAAAAGTTTTGTTGTACGTATTATCATACACCGTGATTCTTGAAGACACCGAATATGAAGATTATCTTTACTTTAGGGTAAATATAAATATTTCCTTCCCATTCCTTCCCATTCCCATTCCCTTTCCATTCCCTTTCCCATTCCCTTTGCCCATTCCTTTCCCATTCCCTATTCCCTTTCCCATTCCCATTCCCTTTCCCATTCCCATTTCCCTTTCCCATTCCTTTCCGCGCATACCCTTTCCCATTCCTTTTCCCTTTTCCCGCATTCCCTTCCGCATTCCCGTTCCCATTCCCGTTCCATTTCCGTTCCCATTCCGTTCCCATTCCCTTTCCCATTCCCTTTTCCCATTCCCATTCGCCTTTCCCATTCCCTTTCCCATTCCTTTCCCATTCCCATTTCCCTTTCCCATTCCCTTTCCCATTCCCTTTCCCATTCCCATTCCATTCCCTTTCCGCAATTCCCTTTCCCATTCCTTTCCCATTCCGCATTCCCTTTCCATTCCCTTTCCCATTCCCTTTCCCATCCGCTTCCCATTCCCTTTCCCATTCCTTCCCATTCCCTTTCCCATTCCCTTTCACATTCCCATTCCTTTCCCATTCCCTTTCGACATTCCCTTTCCCTTTCCCTTTCCCGCATTCCTTTTCCCATCCCTGTTCCCCATTCCCTTTCATTCCTTTCCCGCATTCCCTTTCCATTCCTTCCATTCCCATTCCTTTCCCTTCCCATTCCTTTTCCTTTCCTCATTCCCATTCCCATTCCCATCCCATTCCCTTCCCATTCCTTTCGCCCATTCCATTCCCTTTCCCGATTCCTCCATTTCCCCTTTTCCCATTCCCTTTCCCATTCCCTTTCCCATTCCTTTCCCATTCCTTCCCATCCCTTCCCCATTCCTTCCCCATTCTTCCCATTCCCTTTCCTCCGCATTCCCTTTCCCATTCCCTTTCCCAGTTCCTTTCCGCATGTCCTTTCGCCTTTTTCTCCATTCCCTTCCCATTCCTTTCCCATTCCCTTTCCCATTTCCTTTCCATTCCCTTTCCCATTCCCTTTCGCATTCTTTCCCCATAATGTCCCTTTCCATTCCCCTTTCCCCATTCCCTTTCCCATTCCTTTCCCATTCCCTTCCCCATTCCCATTTCCCATTCCCTTTCCCATTCCTTTCCCATTCCTTGCCCATCCTTGCCCATTCCTTGCCCATTCCTTTCCCATTCCCTTTCCCTTCCCTTATCCCTTTATAACATCCATAAAGTACAGCTTTTAAAAAAATATTGGCGATTTCCCTATATTTCAATTTTCTTCCACTTTATTCGCCTTTTTATTTTTCGCAAAATATTATCAGCATCAAATGCAAAGAATCCAACACCTCACAAATGTCTGTTGCAATGTCATTTTTTTAATAAATATTCCTCCATTTTTAGTCGCGCTAATCGATGTATTTGATTCTATATATTCGCAAATAGTGTGGCCCAAAAATTGCATAAGGGTCTCAAGCCTTCAAAAAAAAATTGCGTTTTCTTTATATTTCAAAAAGTCTCGCCCATATTGCGTCCGCCATTTTATTTTTCTAAAAAACTCTTGTAAGATGCGAATTCAGCACTACAAGGGCTTTGAAACACAAATATCTGTTGCAAAATGCCATTTTTTACATACTCTTCTTCCATTTTAATCGCAGCCATCTTGTTTTTGATTCTATATTCGCAATAGTGACCCAAAAATTCGCGTAATAAAATCCCCGATATTTATTGTCTGCTATTTTTAATTTTTCTACGTAAAATTTAAAATGGAAATAATAATAATAGATAAGTCTTTTTTTCCTATAAATCAAATAGAACTGTTAATCAAGACCAAGTCTTGGTTGGACCAAGTCTATATAGTCAAAAATATTTTTAAAGTTATGCCGCATTGAATTCCAAATAATTCCAAGTTTTAAAAATTGAATTCCGCTGTTATTGTGACAATATTTTAGAACGTTTCAACTTACCGCATTTTTATCCTTTTAGTTTATTTTAATATACACTATTAATAAAACGATAGATACATACATACTCCACGCGTAGTGTAATAAATCGAAACGCAGTAGATTTCATGATTCAAAATAAGATATAATATGTGCGATGCGAAATTAATACATTGACGATTAAAAGCATATTCCGTGTGTAGCTCGCTTTACATAAATAGTTTTAAGTTCTTATAAACGAATATTATCCATTGGCAAATATGTTTTGGTTGTTATTTTATTCTAACTGTTATTGCTTTGACTCCTAATATCTTTCATTGTTTGCGAATTGACAATCTCTTTGAATCACTACTCTTCGCTGCGCGCGCAGTTAACCACTTTATTGTTGTAGACTCTTCGGGTATCTTTTTTTCGTGTTGTGCACGGATCCACTTAGTTCAACACGTCAATCACGTTTAATATTTGGTTGTCGTAACTTTTCTAAAACAGCCTAGCTGGGAATCTATAGTACGCCAGCGGAACTATTCTTTGCCATATATATTAATATTTTTATATTTACAAAATATTACCAAACACTTTTTGTATAATAGTTTTACCAAAAACAATTCACATTACTTAATAATGTGTTTTTTCTAGTTTCAAATTTATTAAGGAGTTTTGAAATCAAAATCTGATCTACAAATCTAAAATTCTAAAAACGGTAAATTCATGTGTGTCGTCATAAAAAGCAATAAAATAAACATTAAGAAAGAATAATATTAAGGTAGTAAATTTTGAAAGTGTAGTTTTTACAGTTTGCTAATATAAATGCAGTGGGCAATTATATTTGATAATTATTTTATAGATCACATTAAAATTTTTTTTATAAAACTAAACCTTAAATCTCTTGCAATCAAAAGGAATGGCTTCAGTAAATCTATTCTAAAATAATTTATACGAATACACTTGAAGTTTTTTATAATACAAAAGGAAAGAATTTGTATCCTGACAGTCGACGACAAATAACCGTTGTTGTTATGCCCAAACGTACCGCGCAAGCTTCGGTCAGAGATTAAACATTCGCAGAATTTACTTGGTTTCCGCCAATAATGTAGTTTAAAATTCATAGATCTGCACACGCGAATCGCTGGTAATTAAAGGAGATATGTGTCTTCCTGCGTTCCCAATGGCTTATTTCCCTATGGTCGATAGGGATGTAAGTCATAGTAGACACCGAAAATATGATATTATCTTTACTTAGAGCTAATTATATAAATATTCTGCGTTTAAATAAAATGATCCACTCTATAATAATAACTACAATTCCAATTTGACGATTTTATATTTATTATTATTATATACTGACAGCTGCAAATAATGAAATTTTTGAGATATCATTAATATTGTCGTTGTTATGTTATTAAAGATTCGAAAAGTATCGCTAAACTCTAACCAATTCTCATAATTTCCATTAAAAATTAGGCAAAATAATTTGTGGCAATTTTATGTTATTTTTAATACACTAACTTCTGAATACATGAATAGATTCAGCAATTGTTAGCACCTGCGTCAACGGTTTCTTCATACGAATTTACTTTAATTTTAGCGTTGGTCAGTAATTTATAAAATTAATCTTCAAATTGTTCGCGTTCTGTAACTTGTAATTCACTATCGCTGTGCAATACTTCGAATTCGCGCTGTATTTCGTCAAAATGTTGTAATAAATTTTCAAAATTCGAGAAAGACGTATTTTCAGTTCTGTTAACTGACGGGAATTTTGTCTGTTTGCGTATTTTATTAGAAAAATCCGTTAAATACTTTTCAAACAATGTTATTTTGCACTTTCATAGCACCACGCTTTTTTATTAATGTTTCTATCGACATTGTACGTTTTTAAATGTGTATATATCAATTCTGAAAGGAAAAAAGGACTTACATGTAACGTTAATGGAAGTCACCACGTGTTTTTTGTCAAAGATGGCGATGTGTGGTATTCGTTCTACCCGTGTGGCGTGTGGATGTTTCTCCGATGTTTTTAATGCTTTCGATCTTCGTACTGAATGGTTCTGATGTACCAACGTGCGAAATCCGACTCGTTGGACCAAAATGTTGTGTGTTTTTATTGAAAGAAAATGATTGAACAGATGTTTTAATAGCACTCAAAAATAAAACCGATGTGTTCGTAATGACGTGTATTAGTGGACTGTGTCTGACGACTGAGAAACATAATACAACGTGCCGTTTGGGCATGCGCATAATACAAACAGTAAAAAAAATAACATAACATTCTAACAGTTTATATTTTAAAATGTTTCCGAATATAATAAATATTAAAATACAAATTATTCACAACTACCAATTAATGTAATTCAAATGCAGCTTGGCTTTGAAAAAGCCCGTTTTTAAGTTGAAAATTTATTTTATCTATCTTGTCGCCATCTAGTAGCGTCTCGTGTTTATTTCTACAATCGTAACGAAGTGTTTTCGTGGTTTTCTCTAGAAAATTGAATCGTGAAAACACCTTAACGCTTTTAAAATATGTTCCGTAACCCCGTCCGATTTTCTAAATTACCTTTCCGCATAAACAAAACGACCCCTAACGGTCGAAATCGATTTTAATATAATAATAATAATGATATATGTGGCGCCATCTATGCTCCTATGTGACGATTATTTGTACCGTCGTTATAATCTATGTAGTGAAAAACACCACTATAAATCGACTCATTTTGAGAAAAATATCGCGTTTCGACCTTATTTAGGGTTCGAACCGTAAGAGGAAACATGTAGAACTGTTTCGACGTCGAGCCCACTTTTCAGTGCCACCATAGCGTAACAGCGATCGTACGAAATAGCCCTAACTTTGACGTTCGAAATCCATCGAAATCCGCTTCGATGACATTTCTCGGTCTGCAAGGGCGTTTCGTTTCCCACCGCCTACTACGATCTAATTTTTGTGCGAATTTTCTCCTCTTTTCCTACTTTTAATTATAATAACGATACGCTATGCAGTAGACACCCCCCGCTACCCTTTCGCCCCATCTATTATTTCCCTTTTAATCGTGTCCGTTTCTAAAGCCTTAGCCGGAGGACTTTTTCAACGTCCGATTTAACACGCTCTAGATAGGGCGACGCCTATGGCGTTGCGACAGAGAAGTAGAAAAAAACAGAGCTAAATCACCTTTGAGTTATATAATAGCTCCTATAGAGACAATCATACATACCTATTACGTATTACCGCCTGGAATTTTTGTATATGTTTCTGTTAATAGTGTTTATTGTATATACAGTCGCGAGCAAATGTTATAGACACCCTAAATTTTGGGCGAATATCACAGTAAAAAATGAGAAAATAAAAACTTGTAGATAATACATTATAAATATGTAGTACTTTAAGGGATCTTATTAATTTGTTGCATATTAGAGTGTTTTTAGTACAGCTATAATACTTTTTAGATGGGAGGGAGAAAGTGACATCTCGAAGACTGGAAAATATATAAAAAAAAATAATACATTTACAAAAGGTATCTATAAAGACTATTGCAACCATAAAGACGATTATATAAACGTTGAAATATCTGTCACAAAAAAAATGCAAGAAACATGAAATCCATTAATTTTGTCAAAGGTGCCTATAACATTTGCTCGCGACAGTATATATTTAAAGATGTGGATTACATTATGAATTTTAGCATTCATCTGAATATCAATAAAAGCACTGATAATTTTTGATAATAACATTTAATTTTTTTTCTGTAATATAATATATAGGGGTAAGTAGGATATTACAGAATAAAAACTATAAATAAATAAATAAGAAAAAGTGTAAGTGAAAAAAACATTTATTTTTGAATCGAAGTAAATAAAGTAAACATAAATACAATTATGTACCTACACATAAATTAAACAAATTTAGTTTTATTTTGAATATGTACAAATTTTTGAAGAAGTTGATGTTACCCCAATTTTAAAATTACAAAAGGATTTATGCATAATTAATCCAAAATCAAATTATTTAATTATCACGATTGTCATTTTCTTAATTGTTCTCAAATCCTTGCGTTAAATATACCCTAAATAACGTCCTTTGTAGTTTCTTGAAATCAAAATACGACTCTTGCACATTACAATCAACCAAGATATAATAACCAAGACATCTGCTGAAACACAGTCATCAATCAATCAAGTAGATTGCGCATAGTTTTCGTTACTGGAAGGGATAAAAGTATGGATGATCCATGCTTATTTTAACACTACGCGATAGACTAGAATTGAAAGTGAAAACTAAACGTAAGGTTTTGAGAAGATCTACATTATGTAACTTACAATAAGCGTTTTCGGAAAGTGCATTGTAATTGATGGAATGGTGATCGAAAGTTCTTCAGATTACTTTAGAGCGACGCGAATTCATTGAATCAAACGCAGACACTTTTGATTTAGCTCTTATTTCCGAACGTTGAGATCACGATCGGATCAATGTAATCGGACTTTTTGAAAATCCCAAATGTTATAATAGTAACACAATTCCCAAAAATCTAACATGTATTACCTAATCACAACGAGGCAAGTGTTGGATTAATGTTCTATAAAAGCATATAAGCACCTACTAGGAAATATATTGTATTACCTATTACTTTCAAATATGTCTGTATTAACTGTGGAAAACTACAATCGATTAACACTTGCCCTACGTTATTATGTTATAATTAAAATCACATAAGATAGACAGCAATCAAACCCAAACAGGAATCAATCAAAAGGTATTGCTAATACGCACGCGCAAAAAGGCAGTTTCATTGTATTGCTACCGTTCTACCAGCGCTACTTTCGCTACTCGATAAGATGCAATAAAGCCTGGTTTACATGAAGCCACTGGAGAAACTAGTCAGTCAGCAGGTAACTTGACTTGAATTTTCAACAGCAAGTGCCAGTTCAAAACTGGGTAAGTGTTTGAGGTCAGCTCAATTAGGATCCCACCTTGGTGGTGATATTTAAAATACAAGGCGAAAAAATACACAATAATTACTGGATTGGTATTCGCAGTACTTGCACACTTGCAGGACTTCTCAAAAACGCATCCTAACTTGTCAAGTCGACTGGTAAGATACTTGCTTGCACGCAAATTTAGGGGAAAGCAAGTCGGTAAGTAAATAGAACCTGGTTCTATTCTCTTGACTGTCTTATTAGCTTGCCTGACAATGTGTATCGTATTTGCTTTGCCTGTGGATGTGTGCAGGTGGATATTTACAAAGGGCAAGTAACTTGCAGCAAATTGCTTGTTTACTTGACTTGCTTCTCCACTGGCTTTATGTAAACCAGCCCTAAAACACACTTCGAGTGCATTTAGGACGGCAAATATATAAAATTATGCATTTTATAACTCATTCCAAAAGCAAATTGGTTTAGAAAACAAATTATGTTAGATTTGTAATTAGAGTTATATTGGGCAAGTAGCGATTGATATTGGAACGTCAAAAGTTTTGTATAATGAATAAGTTTTTAGTATTTATTTTCTGAAAGTATAGAGTCCCAATTTTTGGTCCCTAGAATGCACATTATAATCGGGTTTCACTGTATATCGATGTATGAAGAATTTTCTTCTGATCCTTTTATTGTTAGCTACAGCGGATAGAAAACATTCGTTCGCATTGTTATTGTTACCCAGCATTACGCAAGGCAATTAAATAACTGATAAAGATTGTCTGCACTTCTCTCACACATTCGCGCATTTTCCTTTGATCTTTTTATTTTTACCACTACTGGCATCTATAAAACATCGGAAGAGACTATGCTGTTATAGAATATGACATAAATTTGATGGGACAATATATTTTTTTATCCAATTGACGACGGTTCGCGTTAAGGCTATGAAGAGGAAAAAGTCGGGCATTTTCTTTTTGTTCTTTGTTGCCATTACTCGAAGGCTTCGCGTTTCACCCGCTTTGTTAAATCAGCGAAATTTCCGAACGACCATCCTGCCGCGGCGCGGCGCCGCCCGTCAGGATTTTTAACCATCGGCCGCTGAGTCGGCGAAATTTCCTCGGCCAATCCTAATGTTGTACGGCAGACTATGTGAGCTGTGCAGAAAATATTTTACCCGTTAGGGACGGGGTGTTTCAAGTGGATTGGCTTTATGCTTACGCGTTTCGCGACGGCACCTATTTTGTACTTATATGCCTACCTATACCTTTTCATTTAAAGATTCTGGTGGAAAGGAGTTTTTATTTTGTCAGTATTTATATAAAAATGTGTGGGTATAATAATTCAAAATTTATACTACTCTTTACAGATATGGTAATATCTCTTACAACTTATCTGATAACAATTTCCAATTCGATTATTTTTTTTTTTTCGAAATGTATTTTATTGAAATGCACAGTTTGAATGTACCAGCATCAGTTCTTCAAATTTACTGTGGATACTGTCGATCAAGTCCCACCCCTCGTAATCTATTGCAGCTATACAGTGTGTCCCCGGATCGACGCATGAATAGGTATAAAAGTCCAAAAATTTTTGAATCGAAGTTTCATCTTCTAGAGTTTAGCTCTGCTTGGGTAGAAAGTAATTTGTGCTATACTTTTAGTTTTAAAAAATCAACGTATGTCTTGGAAATTTACAAAAAAGTGCTTTTTCTCACTAATAAAGTGGCTTTTTTTTATAGGAAATACTACAAAATGTTATTAAAAAAAGTTATTCAAATTAATAAATTATGCAAGTATGCAAAATGTAAACAAGATCAAGGATGCGTTGGAAATTTACAAAAAATTACCTTCTCATTAATAAAATGCCTTTTTTGTAGGAGATACGACAAAATATTATTAATAAGAGTTGTTCGGATTAATAAATGAAGCAAGTATACAAAATTTAAACAAGATCAAGCATGCTTTGGAAATTTCTAAAAAAGTTCCCACTAATAATGTCTTTTTTGTAGGAGATACGATAAAATGTTGTTAGGAAAAGTTGCTCAGATTAATAAATTCTACAAGTATGCAAAATTTAAACAAGATGAGCTTACTTAATCGCTTATTAAATGAATATAAAAAATAATTAAATTCAAACAACTCTACAACAACTTTCAACAACTCGATCGTGTTTAAATTTTGCACACTTACTTAACCCTTCGTTAATTGGTGTGTGGTGTGGTATGCCATACCCTAGTATGTTTGCCTACATACTGGGGTATGGCATACCACACCACACACCAACTAACGAAGGGCAAACATACTAGGGTATGGCATACCCCACCACACTAACGAAGGGTTAATTTATCAATCTCAACAATTTTCTTAATATTTTGTCGTATGTCCAACAAAAATGCACTTTGTTAGTGGAAACAGTAACTTTTTTGTAATTTTCCAAAGCATCCTCGATCTTGTTCATATTTTGCATATATGCATAATTCATTAACCCGAACAACTTTTTTTAATAACATTTTGTTTGTATCTCCTAAAAAAAGGCACTTTGTTAGTGAGAAAAACTACCGTTTTGTAAAATTCCAACGCATGCTTGACTTTTAAAAATGAAAAATATGACACACATGGCTAAACCTCAGATGATGAAATTTCACTCCAAAAATTTCAAACTTTTTTATCTATTCATGCGTCAATCCGGAGACACACTACATACACTGGTAGACAAAATTAAGAGAATTGCTTTCAACGATTTCGAACATAAAAAAAAAAAGTTTTAATGAACTAAGCCACATTTTCAAAGGAAAAATGCCTAAACACAATTAATCAATAAAATACTGTGTAGGTCTATTGCAGGAATCGCCATACTAGCAAGACCTGTGACACAAGTAGGCCAAGAGGCCTCATGGGCGGGCGTTTTATTGGTTAAACCATATTCTATTCAAATTTTCAGTGAAAACGTAGGAATTGAAAAAAAAAATGAAAATAAACAAGTTTTTTTTTTTTTCAGTTTAAATAGCGCTGGTTTCCAAAAATCCGTTTGTCTGTGTTGAACAATCGCCCTACGGAATTTGCCAGTTGTTATTGAGCCACTCGCCAAAATCGTCTCAAAACATTAATTAATTTCAAGTGTTTGGGAAAAAAAATTCTAAAAGTTTAGTTAAGGTTTCAACTACTAGCAGCGCTCTTCCAAGCGATTTTGCTTGTTACATACAACAATGTCCTTTGTGAGATGTTAAAAAAGAAGTTTGCGCATATTTGCGGCATTTCTCACAAACAAATAATATTTTATACGCTTATCAACATCTGCGGTTTGCCGATTTGCGGGTGTCTGTCGCACATTATTATTACAAATCTAATCACAAAAAATATATGAAAAAAAATTATATGATCACTACAATCGATGAAGCCACATGTTTTGTTAAATAGTAATGATGGTAATACTGCAAGACGATTTTTTTGCAAGCCCTAGTTGGACACTGCAATCACTGGAATTGATGGAGAGTTAATATTCAGATTCCATATTATCTTGCGAACGCTGGCGTGCTGTAAGGAACTCAATCCTCAAAAAATTGCAGAATTTGCTTTTAAAACTGCGGAATACTACGTAAGTAAATACAGCTGGTATTATATGCCTTCAACTGTTCATAGTATTCTAATTTATGGTGCGAATACTGTACCTTACAATGTAATTTTGCCCATTGGTCAACTTTCTGAGGATGTCCAAGAAGCTCGAAACAAGAACTATCAGCAATACAGATTGCATCATGCTATAGAAAGTGTTCAAGATATGCGACAACGAAGACGTTCCACACTTTATACTTCAGACCCGTACATATCAAGTTTACGCATTTTTGCTAAAAAGGTAAATAGAATTTGATGAAGCAGCTATGCAATTACTGGCAGAATAATGTATTTAAATACTAATTATTAAGTTCAATGAATGTGAAACTTTAATATTGATTAATATCTATCTTTATTTTATTTTATGTATACCTTTTATATACAAATTTTATACTCAGTACACATATTTACTTTTTTTAATAGTAATATTCTGAAAAAGCGAATAGAATATGAAATAATTTTAGTCTGTTTTAAAAACATTTTAGAGTTTTTTAAACCAACACTGAACTTAGATTTATGTATTGCGATAAACAAATTGACATAAGCACTAACGTAACAAGTGGAAGAATAAGTGAAGGAGAATTTAAGACGGAAATCTCATTATTATAGTGGAATATATTTGCTAAATTGTCGATCTCTGAAACTAAAATATTTATCTATAAAGAATAATAATAATTGTAGGATGATTTTAAGCCACTATATAACTAACTAATGTGACAAGTTAAATATTTCTTTTCTGTGTTATATCGTTTTACTGGGAATAAATAAAAACGCAAATAAAAGTTTCTTAGTTTGATTATGTAATTATGTGCGGTAAAGTTTCTTATATGTATACCAAATTTGGGCGAAACGGTATGCGGCGAGTGAATATAGCTGCGTTACAATAAAAACAGTGCCCCGAGAACATGAAGGGATATACATACACGGAGTTTGTAGGCAATTGTATTGTAAAAGATGAATCAAAAATTTAATAATACAAGGAGGGTCAAGTAATTAATTTAGCTTGTGGTGTATATATGACACAAAATACAAAAGCTATAAAGTGTGTATAAGGTATCACTAAAAATAAGAAAATTTCTGCAGAACGTAGAAAGAACGTAGACGTATAAACTGGTTCAAATGATTTTTCATATTTTATTCATTTATGATATTATTTAGTTCGATTTGCTATTCTATTTACTATATTGAAGAGATCACATCGGATGTTGCGTCTACTATGACAGCAAAGACACCTACAGCCAAATTTATTTCATCAATAAATAAATATTCAGTAACAAAATATTTGAATTTATGTGTTGTAACAATTATTCCAATAATATAATATGCTCTAATCAAATAACGTTATATACAAATATATAATTCAATGGTGTCTAATCACTTCAAGAATAACCTAGTATTATTCTTTTTTTTTTGAAGATACGGTAAACACCTATAGTCCAGGCACTTGAGCTAGGTGCGTATTGTACCGCCCCTATTAATTCTCTTACTTCCACTCGAGCAGCTTGGTGTTATCTATAAAACCCAGTATCTTGCCCAGTGGAAACTTTAGAACCCTCGAGGGCTCCAATAAAACCTTCCCGAAATGTTTCTGCCTGAGTACTTTCAATTCCTCACGTATGCAGATTACATGTAAACTCGTTTCTTCCTGCAGTTCGCATCTTCTGCACCGCGATTCGCTTACTTGACCTGTGTTGTATAGATGTTTTTTCAAGGGACACTGTCCAGTTACCAGCCCAGTAATGGTTTTAGCTTTTTTCTTGCAGCGTCAGAGAATTTAACATCTTCCACCCCCTAGTAGCGCTTTAGTATGGAGTTGACCTTCAGTCGACCTCCATTTCTTTGTAGTTTCTTTATCTAACCAGGTTCAAATCTCCCTTTTACCAGAGTCCTTGGTAATCCCACATATGGGCTCTAGACCTATGAAATATCCTCCTTGGCTCACGAGACAGTATTGAGGGATTGTTTGCAGTCTAACAAGTTTTGATCTAGTTGCGGGGTTCGAGACTGCCTTGATAGCAGCTTGGCTATCAGTCTTTTACTTATGATGATTAGGACTCGGTCCACAAATACCGGCTCCTGTGTTCTGGCTGGATTTGGATCCGTCAATCATCAAGAGCAATGATATCACTACGTGCCTGGTCTCTGTTCGGTATGCAAGTTTTCACCTTTTCAGTGGTGCCAAGGTCCGTGGGCATTTGCAGCAATGGCCCGTCTTAAATGCTCCAATCTTATTAATATTCTAAGTGTAATAATAGCCAAAGTTGAGCAATCTTAATCAGTTTATTTGTTTATTTTGTAAAAATAAATGCAAATGCATCGTTTCAACGAAAACTATTCGTCTTTTTGAAGCTACAACATCTAATATTTCTTTCTTAACTAAAGAAGACAATCTATTAATATTAATAAAATACCATAATTAAAATTATCAATTGCCCATGTAAATTAAAAAGTCATTAATTAATATGAATACATTGTATTCTTAACTAAATATGGGATGTTGTAGCTTCAAAAAGATGAACAGTTTTCGCCGCAACATTGCATTTTTTTAAAATAAACTTATTATGATTGCTTAACTTCGACTATTATTATACACTTAGAATATTAAAACGTTTGTCCATGTAATTATTTCAATATAAAATTATTAGATAATGCCCTACACTAATGATCTACAGATAAACAACTGCGAGGAAATTGCGCCAAGCATGAAATTAAGCATCTGATTTCCGATGCACGATGTTTAGTCGAATTTTACTTATCACATCTCTAAAACGGTCCAATTGGCATTTATCGAAAAATAAATTCGAAACTCCAATGGGTATTCGAAAGTTGCCTCCAGGGAATGGAGAGGTCGAGATTGGCGTCAACCCCTTTCAAGATTATCGAATTGCCTTCAAATAAAAAAGAAAACTCGCACCATAAAAGCGACTATTATAAATTCTAATGAGTAATCTGCACAGCAAACCAATAGTGGAATAATGTGTATGATATGTATGTATTAAAAAGCGCCTTGTCATAATTCAATCCGCAACTCCCACCTCCGTCTAATTATTATAAAAATCTGTTTATGTTTTGTCCTATTATTCATCATCTGCATGAAAGTATTCCTTAAATGAGGAATATGTGGAATATTCATTGTATCATGAATCATCGATTGGATTTAAGGTGTTGAAATACCGCTCGAGTTGTTTCGTTTTTTCCAATAACGTTTATTGACATTTGCGTCATTATTTACTTTAAATTTGAATAGATAGGTATTTTAAAATAACGCAATTTACATTATGTGGGAATTTCAAAACCATTATATACATACAGGATATAAACTATTATATGTACTTATATTACTAGCCGTTGGATAATTACCGATCAATAAGCAACAACAATTATTATTCCTAGTTTTGTTGTTGTATACAAAAATCCTTCAACGTATTCTTTATTACGTTTACGTATTGTATTACAAATAGACGATACACGATACTGTAAGTCAAAAGCCAGTCAATATCTCTCTCAACTCTCAACATTATAATGCCTACGTTATAATACATACCCATTTTTATAATATTTCTTGACAAATGATAAAATCTGTCTCTAAATCCTAAATGGAAATTTCCCCGAATTTATCCTATCGATAAATAAACAAGCGTTTTATTTTTATTTCCATGGAAAGTTTTTCGTAGCGGGCCAGTTACGTTATTTGTTATGGATCGGTGTACGACAGGAAAACAGTACATACTTATTATTCAGCAAACACTAGCGGCGCTGGAGTTAAGCTAACATGCGTCAGAGTGCGGAATATACTTATCCTGATAAGGATTCAATGCATTCTTCTAAGGCAGCTGTTTTTAGATAAAATTATAAATATGAATACAGAAAATATACGTACGAATCTAGATCCGTTCAACTGTATTCTCTCAACGTATTGCATATATCTATTATTTTTAGTAGCGCGCTCTTGTTCTACGATGCAAAAATTTTTGATGGTTCTTCGTATAAACATTGGATGTCTGTTCTTTGTAGGCCGTCGAAATATAATGCATGAAAGTGAAGTTTCGATCAAAAATTGAGTTGGCCGACTGGGGCCATAAGAATTAGATAAACATACTGAAGATTTGAGGGAAGAACATCTGTAGTTAAAATACATCGGTGTTCATGCCGATAAAAATACTATTTTACATGGTACTGAACATAACAGGCGCAGCCTCTCGAACGAAGCACGCCTTTGAATTCAACGTAAACAAGTCTTTTTACCGAAAAGCCTGGAATTCGCCCTAGACTGGTTGGTTATTAGAAATCCAGGTAATCCTGCATACTTTTTGCAGATATTTTCTTGTAACATCGTTATTTCGAATAAAATTTTTAGTTTTCACATTAAGCCAAATAAAAACCATGACCCTTTTAATCAATCTACGAAACTCAAATTCCTTAAACAATAAAAGAGAAAGCGTTCCTTTTTTTCTTAATCTTATCTTTCCACCTGGAGTAACTTGAGAACAGGTATGTTTTCTCTTTCGAAATCATTGCATTCGGTTATTTTTCATATTTCTATCAAGTGATAATTGAATTACGGTGTATAAAAAATGTCTAAAGGATTTCTTAATGGCGTATTAACAAAAACCATCATTTAATTTGTATTTTTCGAAGTGGCTTAATAAATAATATAAATAACCAATTAGAAAGAATGCTACAAAGAGAAAATCAAGATGCTCCAAGCAATAGTTCAAAATATGATATTGAACTTCTAGAGGATACCTGAACAACATGGTATAAATGTCCAGATGAATTGAAAAAGATTATACAAAAAATTATTCAAACGAAAGTAATATGTATTAGTGTATTTGCACATCAATCTAAAATTCCAATAAAATACTATTTATTGGTATATGTAATTGCCCATAATTAGGTGTATATATGTAGGCTGTGTACAAATTGCCGATTATACACGAAAAACGTCCAAAGCTGTAACTCTGTTATTTACGTTCCGATTTTCATAATCTAGTACCAAATGAAATGACTTGATGAAAACTACGTTTAAGGCTACATTTACTTCTTTTTAAATGCCATCTTAAAATTTTGCGATAGTAAACTTTGTTTTTTCAAATTGCCTGGTAGTTATATATTTTTTTTTGCAACATTGGTTGGAGATTTTTTTCTGAATCCATTGATGTATAATACATCAATTGTAGTTGCAAACTTAGAGAAGGAAAAAATGAGAACACGTTCCGCAGTATTCTCGTAAAGTCAAGTGCTTGTGTTACAATGTAGTATGCCATGGGCAAAAGAGATATAGAAATTTAGCCATTGCGCATATGTAACTGTCGTTTGAACTGTTATTTGAAGTTATTAGCGTTTTTGACTTTTCTTTACTAAGCGTATATGTAACTGTCATTTGAACTGTCATGTGAAGTTATTAGCGTTTTTAATGAAACATTAATTTCAATCAATTTACTGACATACTACAAGTTTATTTTGTAATCTAATAAGAATTCTAGTCAGGCGCTGCAAGTTTAGCCGACTTGAAAAAAATTTAAGAAGATACAGGAAATTTTTTGGAAACGTGAAACTGAATGTTTTGTTAGCTGTGGAAGAAAATGTCAAAACTTCGTGAAATTGCGAACATGGTTGGTATGAACTACTACTGCGCCTGCTGTACTTAAAAACATAAATTTAAGGCATTTATTGCCCAGAAAATCCAAGTAATAGGTGAAAATGATCCAATCCGAAGAATACAATTTTGTAATTTTTGATGAATGTACTTTTAGTAATCATGGAATTTTTATCGCAACATTCATCGCTATTGGAGCCAAGGAAACCCTAGATTTGTCGTTAACAATAATTTTCAACGTCGTTTTAGCTGTAATGCTTGGAGACCGTTTGATTGGGCCATTTTTTTTATCGACGGTTCCTTAAATCAACTAAGATATCACCAACTATTAAGTAAAGATGTTGCAAGCTTTCTGGATAAATTACCGCTTGCCGCCGAACTACGTGAAGTATATTTTCAATAAGACGGTGCTACTCTGCTACGGTGAATGTTGATTGATTGAATCGAAATTTTAATGAACATTGGATTTGCATACTTATATGGACCTATTCGTTGGCCTGCGCGTTCATCTGATCTTACGCTTTTAGATTTTTAGTTTTGGGATATCTCTAAAATCGGGTTTATTTAACGGTGCCACAGGACGTAAACGTTTTAAGAAACCGAATAATTGAAGCTTCTCGGGAAATCGCTAATGATTGCATATTAAATGCCATCCAAGGTGTTATAATAAGATGTCACTGTTGTATTGAACATGATGGTAACCAATTCGAACAATATTTGTGAAATTTCTTAAATTTGAATTTATTTTTGTTTTGTTTTGAAATAAAAATAATAATGACAGTTACTTATGCGCACTGGCTTATTTTCTATATCTATTTTCCCAATGGCACACTATAGTATAACACAATTGACTTTACAAGAATCGATCGGAAAGTGTTATAATTATTTCTTCCTCTTCCAAGTTTACAACTAAAGTGGATGTATTGTACATCAATGGAATCAGAGAAAAAATGTCTGTTCAATGCAGCAAAAAATATATATACCGAGCAATTAAGAAAAATTGACTATCTTAAAAAAATGGAGATAGCGTTCGAAAAGAAGCAAATGTAGCCGCAAACGTAGTATTGATGAACCCATTTCATTTGGTATTCTTCGGTCTTTTTCAGATTCTTGAAAATCGAAATGTAAATAACAGTTACAGCTTGGAGCGTTTCTTGTGTGACAGCCTGTATATGCGATATTCTTTGTACAGTGAGGTCGTAAATGGTCCCCCCCCTGATAACTTTTGAATGGTTTGAGAGAGCAATGAAACAAAAACCAAGTGAAATTAGAGATAATTTGTGATTTTTTGTCTATACAGATACGCACATGGCTTCTGATGTGAAATAAAGGGCGTAGCTACCTTTAAATTTTTTAATAGGAAGTAATTTCATTTAGAAGCTCATTTGGAAGATATTACTATTACTTTTATGGTAATGTAAACAGTTTTACGATTTTCGACCATTTACAACCTCACTGTATATTTGTTAATTGGAAATCTTAATATTTTAATGTTGTACTTGGGCCTCCTGTGTTCGTAGGACTTATTAAAAAGAATACATGTGGCATCATTGTGGTTACTTAGTTTGTGTTGATTTCGATGGTAATTGAGGGTACAGAAAAAACCATATTTCGTAATGTTTTACTCTAATAAATAGCAAAACAATGCTTTCCAATTCAATACAGGAATTGTAATTATTAAAGAATTAGGAATGTAGGTACCATAATTTTCGTTCATATAATGTAATTAAACGCGTAAAAATTGGAATTTATTTTATTGTCTCAAATGTTAAAATTGAAAGCGGTTGGTTTCAATGCATAGTTATAGCCGTCGCTACAACCTAGTTCTTACTTTCAATTACCCTCTCCAATATTTCTGACGTAATTCTAACAGTGATGCGTTTGTTCGTTCCCTCACTTCATCGGCATTTAAGGGAGCCTATAGCATATACCTCTTTCTTGATGAACCCCAAACAAAAAAGTCTAATGAGTTGATATCAGATGACGTAGCGGACTAGGATATTGGATCACCACGACCAAACTATATGTTTGGAAAATGTTTGTCCGGCCCCTCTTTAACATTGAGAGCATAGTGAGCGGGGAGCTCCATTGTGCAGCATATGGGGTCGTACATTAAACGGCATGTTACCTATAACTTTTTTTAAAATATTTAGGTACTCAGCGGAATTTAGACTATTCGGAAGATAAATTGGTTCAATAGCGGTAGGGTTTATTATGCCTAACTAAACGTTTAAAGAAAACTTTCTTTAGAGACCATCATGCATACTTACGAAGCTGGTGCGTATTTTTCCCATCTCTAGTAAATAGGCATTCATCGCTCCAAATAATATACTTGGGTGCAGAATGGTTTTCCTTAAAACTGAATAAACGGTTTTATGGCTTGGTGTATTCACTGCAAACAGCTAATAAACAGTCCCCGTTTACTAAATCTAAAATCTATTCTTCTATGTAACTCTATATACAATTGCGTCGAAAGGACAATTACTGCAACCAAATACAAAAATTGTACTGCAAAAGCAGATTTTTGATATCCTAATTTTTCACAGATTCATCTTTAGACAATTTGTTTAAATTATTACTATTTGTTTACCTTTCAATTAAAAACAAAAGAAAATCACTACAAACGATTCTAAAGCGGACTGCGAACGCAAATTTGCTATATATTACAGTCGGGTGCGATCGATTTTTGAGAGCCCTATGGACGGAGCCGCAAACGAAATTATTACTACTACATATAGTTTCAAACGAAATATTAACATTTTCCTTAAAGGAAAAGCAAATTTTTTAAAAGTTAGTTGCCAGTCACATGGGTACTCTTTCTTGTTTCTGTAATACCCATCGCCAACTCGCTAGCGTGCAGTTGGTATATTCAACGAACTATGTGTACATATTACATACATCAATGAAATTTATTACAAAGTTGAAATTATACACTATAGACGAGCGGCTGACTATAGATAGCATTTTAACGGATACGAGAATGAGTGAGATAGATATGCCTGCGCATTAAATGGACGAAGAAGGGGTATAACGCTACCTTGCGATGTTGTCAGTCAGGTGCTCACGCTTGATACTAATCTAATACATCAGTGTAGACACGAACAGTGAGAGTTAAGATGCGGATATATCGTTGACGCTGTTGCAGATGCGTGAAATAAATGTTATTTTATTGAAGGATTGTAATATTAAAATTATGCCAACTGTAACTGTGCGATTCATACTCATCGCTCCACACACGGTTATCGGTTTAGCAACACTGCTTTAGTTCTTTTCTATAATCTGATGATTTATTCGGCAAATGTGTATATATGTATTTCATTGGGCGGGAATTCCTCTATATCCCATAAACGGTAACAGATAGGAAAATATAATTGTTGGGCTGATTATAATTTTTATATAACGTTAAATTATCGGCATTTATACAGGATGTTTCGAAACCTTGTAGTCTTGGGTTTAACGGGTGAGGCGGAGGCCTCGGAAATATCCCGATACACCGCAAGTGAGTGTATCGAACGAGCTAGCTCGGGATTCCCGAGATAAATAAATATGCTATTTACTGAGAATTTAGGCGAGTTAACACGTCAAAAGTTCGACATGTTTCCGCTTAGTCATCGAGGCCTCGCCTAGATTCCACTGATGAAGCGTCGCGTCGTCTGTCGGGCTTAGTCCCTTTTTGCCATAATTTGTTTTTGAATCGCAGGTAAATAAATTATTTACACAGGAACGACTTAGTATGAATAATATTTGTAAAAACAAATCACTCCAATAATTCTAACTTTTTATACATTATGTATTCACTTTATAGCTTTATACAAACATGTGCGGATTAACATCCGCACTTTATTTCTGCTTACAAAACGCAGTAATTTTGTTAGACGACATATATGTGATTATTATAATAGAAGCCTAGAAAATATACATAAATGTAGTTTTAAATTTACAAATAAGTAATAATACTTTGCTTTGTTAATTTCCGTATTTCTTTTATAATGTTCATAAACCAGAGATAAAAATAAGTATACATGTATATAAGATAAAACGATAACAGCTGCGTATTGTCTGTCAACATCATTATCAGTAAGTATGGTTAACAATTGTGCCCAGTGCGGTGGACCAGCCTTTAACACAGATCTCGGGAAATCGCACAGCAAGATCTCAACGAGTCCTCGATGACGTATGCGAAATGTATCGAAGCCCCAATAAGCTAGCTTGCGTTAAACCCTACTTGGTACAATCTTCAATTTTATTTCTTTCCTCACTACTGTTATATAAAAATATGAGTAAATTTTTAACAAAATATATATAACATACTTTAGGCCTAAATTTGTTTATTTCCAAGATATCTGCTTTTCTAAAAATTATGTCACACTTATGTTTAAGAAAGGCTCGTGTACTTTAATTACCACCACCAAACCAAATTTTGAAATATCTTAGTACAAATCTACTTTCAGATGTGTTTATACCTCAACTTCAATATACTGGGTGTTCATAACTAAAATGAAAACTCAGACAACTTCATTTGGTGATATCGTACTCTTTTTTATATAATATATAACATCTTGTATATGTTTACATCATTGGATTCCTACAATTAAATGCTTTGACTTTTGTTAAACATATATGTCTATCTGTTCTACTTTTTGAGTTATTATATAGTTTCCACTAATTTGTCATTATTCTGGTTGTATTTATAATTTTAATAGTTGACGATTTCATAATAACAGTAAATTGTTTAACATGCGAATCGTGTGTAATGAAAGTAATTAAGGTAAATGTATGAAATTAATTAAACTTTTCCAAAAAAGAATCAATCAATATGGCGTACATACTAGTTGAATTTGACAGAAACTGTTTTCTGATTTCACGCATATATCCAAACGCAGAAAAAAAACCTAATGTGCCTTTTTTTGAAACAAGAGAGATTCGAAAGGCTT
The DNA here is from genome assembly GCA_004143645.1 of Protaetia brevitarsis. NCBI lineage: Eukaryota > Metazoa > Arthropoda > Insecta > Coleoptera > Scarabaeidae > Protaetia > Protaetia brevitarsis. The sequence goes on along the minus strand of RXPK01000085.1, from coordinate 1,779,516 downwards.
AGAAAAGTAAAATATCAAAAGAAGGAAAACTTAAAAATGTAACCAATGGAGAAAACAAATTTTTAGTCGTACGCAGTGGGCGGTCGAAGACCCAATACAAATTTTATTGATACCTTATAACTTTCATTTCATTAATTCTTATTATAATCAATTCGTCCAAATACTAAACCAACGTGATTTTGATCGCTCATCCTTAATAAATGAACACTAGAAATAGAGGGAAGACTTCTTCAATAAAATATTATTTACGATGAAGCTATTTTGCATAAGAATGTTAACTACCATAACTGAGAGATTTACCGAAAGAACAGCAACTGTTTGAGAAATAGACACTTTCAGTTTAATCTCATCAAAGAAAATATTTCAAAATTTTGTTCAGTTATTCTGAGTGGTAATCAGTACAATCGTCTTTCTCACCCAACGGCAATCCACATAATTTAGAAAATCAAAAGATATCTTGAAATTAACGAATTTAAGCCTAATGTAAGTTATGTCTTATTTGTTCAGAATTTGCTAGTATTACTAATTACACATTTCTAAAAGTGGAATAAATAATGGAATGTTTGTATTTAAGAAAACAAAATTGAAAGCTGTGCCGAGATTACCAATGAATTATAATCACTTTTTTCCTATTTGTTTACGAGTTATAGATGAATTCGCTTCCAAAAAAAAAAAAACACGCTGTATAGTACCTTGAGAGATGGAAAATGTATAGAAACATGTAAGCATTGGAGAGGATCCATATCGTCTTATTAGCTCCTTGGAATGAAATTGGTATTCATACATAAAAAAATCTGTTTGATCCGTCATATAGATACCTTTTTACATAGATCCGCTTAATAGTATTTTACGACATGCGGAGCACAAACTCATAAATATTCGACCGCGAATTTGATTAGCGTAACATCGTTGGATACGAAATTAGACGGAATTGCAAAACGATCTGCGGTCGTCGTGCGTTCGTCGTGTTCGATGTTAGCCGGCGGCAAACGAAAACAGATCGAAAGCACATAAATTTCGCTACTGCTTTCTCTTCTTCGGGCGGGCGGTAGCCGCAGGACGGTTGAACCGTTGTTAGCCAGGTGAATTACGGTTATGTGCGAGCCGTATATGGACGATGGAGGAGATGAGGGGAGACAGGAGGCGTCGAGCTGGTTTTAGTAAATAATGTGCGTTCGCAAATATAGGTCGTCTAGCGAGGAAAGGCATAGAAGGATAAAGCAAGAAACACTTCATATATGAAATTATCGAATAACGAATGTTAATCAAAGTTTTGTTTTCGGTGAGGTATAAAAAAAGGACGTGTACACTGTTATGTGATGTGTACAGTTCTTTGACCTTGAAAATAAAACTTTTTCGATATACAGGGTGCGCCATTTACAACTCCTAAGTCAAATATCTCGAAAACAGATGAAAATATTTGAATTTTATAAAAAGCAGTTGCTGAAATATGTGGTTGACTATAGTTTCCTATTACAACTATGTTTAATTATGTGAAAATAAAGATGGCCCCATAATCAAAAGATTTTATTGATCATTGGAATCTTTATTTGGTAAGAGTATTAAAATTAAAACAATTCTTATTATTTGTGTTCGAAAATGTGACAGTTCTGTGAATATGTATATAAAGAAAGTAGAAGAGTACCTAATGTTATTTTTTACAACTATTTAATTTGTAAGAAACAAAAAAAAAGCAGGGAAGATATTCAAAATTATTGTCCTAATCGCTATTACATAATTTAAATCTTATAAAATGCAATCAAATAGTGTCCTTTCCATTCTGATTTATTCCTGTCTATAACAGCTACATGTTTCGGCCGAAACTAGCCATCTTCACGCTCTTATATCGTCGATGTAAAAAAAAAACAAATTAAAATGTTGTCATTGATTAAAAATAAGAAATAAACCACAAGGAAAAGTCATCTAAATATAAAATTACTTGCGTATACCAATTTCAACAGAGGAATGGATGCGTTAATATTAAAGAATTAAATCTTATAGTTCTTTTTTAATTTTTTCACAATGTGTACTTAATTACTAATTACCACAGAAATAAGTTTCATCCAAATATTTATTTACTCTGCCGTGAGATTGGCTTGAAAACATAGTTTTACACACAAATTCGAAGATAAATGGAATATATGTTATATATACTTATACTCTAAGTTTTTAAGACAGGCCTTTATATATTAGATCACAAAACATTTAAAAGCGGATTTTTTTGTTTTAAAGGAATCTTCAAAAGACACAAAGGGGTCCGTAACCCTCTGCGTGTGCGATTCTTGCGAGAGGTGTGCAGTCACGTCCCTAATATACCCACTAAACCTCTCCTGTTTCGCCACACTTTGGGTGCTCAGAATCTTCGCAGTGGGATATTCCCTCAAGCACACTTTATTTATGAAAAGCTAACACCCCGTGCCCACCTAAAAGCATATTATATGGTGCTACCTATTCTAAATACTATACGTCTCAAACATCATCATAACAATTGAAATATTCCTATTCTAGTAAAATAATTTCTATGTGATTATTATTATTAATAACAAGAATAATAATAATAATATAATAAATTAATCAGATGTCAGTTATTATTATGTTTGTGCCTATGGAGAGACTGAACTTATCTCTCAGCATTCGCCGAGGAGCAAGGGAAACCACGAAAATCTTGCTCTGGGAGCAAGCACACTGTTGGGCGGTCTATTGTGTTGTCCGGATGTCTATATCGGCTTCTTGTTACCACTCCTCCAGTTCTTTATTAGTTATGAATTCTCTTGCGCAGGAGTGAAGAATCTTCCATTTTTTCGGACTCTATATTTTTTGCGTATGTTCCATTGACATTCCACCTCACATAAAATTAAATACTGTGTGCTGAACATCATCTTCAGTATGCACATAGATCCGTATCTTCGTTTGTGAACCTTTTTGCATATGCTCCAAATATACCGAGATCAAGCAGAGTCAACGCTTGGGACATACAAGCTGTGTTCGCCGAGAAATCACAATCTAATCAGAGCCAATCATATACTGTGAAATCAATCAGAAAACTGTTTCGGATTTCTTTGAGCCAATCGAATCGCGTCTGACTAGTTTGTGATTGCTCTGCAAACACAGCTATTATAGTCAAACTTCCCGAATTCCTGAATTTACATCCCATCCATACCCAATATTTCGTATCGTTCATCTCCCATCTCTGTTACATGGCGACCATTGCTGTCTCCACATATTCTCGGGCCGCATAACACCGCTATTTTCATACATATATTTTCGCTTGTATCCCAATAGGTCTATGGGAATCGTTGCTGTGATAACCTGTAACGCTTCCAGTGGCGTTTTTCGGAAAGTTGACGCTACCTTCAGCAACATTATTCTTTGATGTCTCCCAACAAGATTTTGGTACCAAATTGGCATACCATCCAGTATTATAACTACACTATTCGAACCACCTAGGTTGCTCGCCAAAGTACAATCTTTTGTTGATGATTATTCCCAGATACTTGTGGAGTTCCCCTGACACTATCCTGATCTTTCTAATGTTGAAAGGGATGTTGTCTTTCTTTCGTTTATCTTCAGAAGAATGTTTTTTTAGCTGCTAATTACAAACTATTTATCAACTACTCAACTCCTTTTCAAGACTATGTTCATCCTCGGCATCTAGCAATAGTGTTAGTTCATCCGCCTAGCCTATAAGTTCAGATTGTACCGTCATGCGTCAGCTGAGTCTCAAAGGTCATCTAACAAGGCGTTGCATCACAGTGATCCAAGAACAGAACTGTGCGTAACAATCCATATACATTATTACGGTAATTAAAAAAACAACATAATCTATCTTTAACTTCTTGCCCTAGGATTTTAAACGAAAGCAAATACTTTCGGTATAAAAAAAGTTCATTTAGTGCGCAATTTAAGAAGAGGAAACAATAAAGGTAGACTCCACTTTCTGAGAGAATATTCTGCATTACTAGCGGAAAACAACTTGGTAAATAGATCATGTGGAGTGACGAATGTGGTTTTCACAACAATGGTATTTTAATTAAGCAAATGCTCGCTATTAATCAGAAAATAATTCTAAATGAATAAGACAAACAAATAGTGAAACAGTTCTTGGAGTTAACCGAAATTTTAGTTAATTCAATGAGATTAAAATTTTGGTTAGCCTAATCTTAATTTTTTAATAAATAATGCTGCTTCGTCGATTGAATAATACTTATTGTTTAAGTGAACTTATTACGTTTCTAAATTCATCAAATTGAAGTAATGTAATATTATGATTGCCTTCACACTACGTCTTTCTCGTCTGATTTTTTTTTTGGAAAGCCGGCACTATTAACATATTCTTTATGAAATGGTCATGGATGTAATCACACATTCTCACAATCTTTATAAAAATGGTAAACATTGCAACTTCACGTGTTATTCCAAACGACCCTCAAGCAGAAAGTAACGGCAATTAGATTTAAGATTTGATTAATTATTTCAAGGCCGTAAAGCAGGGTAGCAGGTGCTAGAAGTTAGCTAGAGCAACAAGCATTATTCTTTACTGCTCATCTGAACTCCCCCCTATTCAGATCGTATATTGCACTGATGTAAATATACAGTGTGTCCACGGATGGTGTTGATAACAGGTAAACAAAAAAAAATTGAATTGAAATTTAATATTTGAGAAATAAGACCTACTTGGTCTGAATCGTATTCATCGTTTGCTTTTGAGTTTTTAAAATCTAGTAAGCTTTTGCAGCCGAGCTAAAAATGTTTTCGTTTCAGGTAAAGCATCTTTCCCGTTCATAGTATGCTAAAACGTCACTAAGAAATGTTCAAAATGAGCGATCATGACGGTATATACATTTTCAGAGTCGTACTTTGATAAAATCCATTGTTTGTCAATTTCGTTTCAGGTAAAGTATTGTTTGTGTTCACAGTACGTCAATATGTTACTAAAAAAAAATTTAGAGCAAAAAATTATAGAGTTGTACAAATTTTTATACTGATTGTCCTACTTTGGTAATCATGATTAGTTTTTCCGCTTATTAATAACTTCATCATTATCATCAAAGTAGGCTGATCAGTATAAAAAATTACGTAACTCTATAACTTTTTGTTTTAACCACTTTTTCTTACTAACATACATAACAACATATGCGTACTGTGGACGTAAATAGTACTTTACCTGAAATGAAATTAACAAATTATCCATTTTATCAAAGTAGGTTGATGACACTGAAAATGTGCACACCGTCATAACTTTTCATTCTGAACAACATTTCTTATGAACATTTTGGCATACAGCGAACGGAAAAGGTACGTTACCTGAAGCGAAAACAGTTTCGATACAACTGCAAAAGTGTAGTGGATTTTAAAAAAGTCGAAAAATCAAATATTAAATACCAAACATTTTTCGTCTATCATACTTTTTGGTAACTCCATCCGTGGACATACTGTATATTTTTTGTAATTCAATTAAAAGTTATTATTTAGTTACTTAAAATCTTATGCAGTATTCAGTATTAAAGCCGATCATTTAAATAACATAATTTGGAGAAACAAACTAGTATTTTTTGCACCGACTTTATATGCAAGAAATGGTTTTCTTGGTGCAGTTTACGTTTCATATATATTATATTCAAACAAATATTTTTTTAGGGCACATTAAATATTTTTTCTGTCAAAGTAACTTACTTGGATAAAAGATTTTTCAATTTTGGTAGCTTCAAAGAAAGCAGTTATATCAATCGTAAATCACTATATTTTATTCAAGTTAAGATTCTTCACATTAAATTTGGATTTCTTTTAAATATAAGTATCTGTTCCATTGCATGACACTTTTTTTCTCGGTCGTCAGCGTGCACACTGTATATAGTGTGTCTTAGATATTTATTCAAGTTCGCTCTAGAGTTGACATTAAATGAATAAGCTACGAAATTAATATCACCCATTTTACATGCTCGTAGAAAACTTGCGGTATTACGGACATTGAACAAAAATTTACGATTCCCGAAGCTTTAAAGCAGTAAACATTCTCGTTTCATTTTTCTATTTCGAGTCGTCTAAAGCGCCAATAGATTTCCCATACAGATACGACCTTCGTGATTTTAAATAAAACAGTGATTAATAAGTAATTGCATTAATAAAATCATGAAGATAATTTCCAGATATATTAGCAATATATAAATTATGGAAGATATAAAGCACTAGAGCATAGAGCATTCCAGTAGGGAGAGACAAATTAGAATTTTAGTTCCTTGGAAATGGAAGTCAATGTTGTTAAATACAATATCTAAATTAAAATCAATAATATTACTATGTTTTGAAACGATGTTAAATCAAATTACGAAAGTTGAGGTGTATATTCAGCGAATTAACTTTTTAGGGAGAGCCCGATAATTCTACGTCCCTGTGTACCTATCTCTTCCTAATTTCAAGCAGAGAGAGAAAGAGAGTATGTTGTATCTTTCTTCTCTGCTTAACCCGATTTCCTAAACGGTCTCGCTCGCATACCGAAAACAAAACCTATTATACACCCTTGACGTCTTCAAGCGCCGAGATTGATCTCCTGGTTTCCGAAGAAAAAAAAACCATCTCTGAGTGTATCGTGATCTCTTGGCCGTGTGTATTAGGACGCCCTCTCTTTCTCGTGTCTTATCACTAACGCCAGCTTCGTCGCACCCGCTTGTAGACCGGAATGTTTTCCGGTTTCGCTACGGAACGCCGAACGGACAATCAATAATCGGTACACCTGCTCGCGGCCGGCTAGCGCGAGAGGGGGAACGGGGCCCCTTGCACTTTCCAAGTCCAACGGAATCCGCGAGAGTTGTACACCGTGCGTCCTTCTCTTACTGTTTAGCACCGATTGACCGATCTTGCCGACGAATTAGGAGGCATAGACAACGCGGAAACGGATACCTTGGAAAAATAAAATTACGTAATGTCGAGTGAACAGAGTAGTGCGGTAAAGATTTAGAAAAAGTTTTAAAATTTCATTGTTGATTCGGTACTTGATATATGGATGCCTTTCGACAATAAAAATGGAAAATATTATTTCCTTAATTTTAAATGGTTGCAATAAATATCACTAGTTAATTAATAGCACATGCAAGTTAAATTAACGCTCTATTTTTGATTGGATACTTATTGTTTGGTTAATTTCACTGTTTTCTTTCGTGATAGGTATATATAGTATACATTATTCAAACATGTTTAATTAACATTAGTAACAGTTATATCCATATGCAGTGTAATTGATTAGTACAATAAAGTCCAGTATCTTCTGCCTATGAAATATTTAAATAAGGTTGTGGGGATTGTAACTACCATCGAGCTTCACATTTGTGTTTGTAGGGTGTTCCGTAACGCCTGCCAGATCAAAGTTATATTTTTTGTAACACTCCATATTAAACCTTTATAAATCCGTTCACTTCTTTATTACAACAATATAAAATACACTATACAGGGTATTTAAAAAGTTATAAGCAATTTTTTGTGAAAATCAAACAATGTCCTGCATAATTTAAAAGGAGTACAATAACAATAACTTATCGCAGTTAGCTTTTTAATGATTGTCAAGATTTATAAAAATGGCCGTGTTCTGTTAATATTCATTAAATCGATTACAAGGTGAGCCAAAACACAAATATTTTCTATCTATTTTTTTAATGATCATCCTGTAATTTATTATAGTTTCTCGGATATTTTTACTTTGGTATCCAAAGTATTGATTAGATTTTTGTTAAAAATTAACAATTTACAAATAAATCTCAGAAAAAATTAGCGAAAAATCAAAAACAACGCTATTTTACTAAAATACAATAAATATTAATTAGAGAAGGTATTCAAAATGACCTCCCAAGACGTCTGTGCATGCCTGAAAACGGTCATTGAAAAAGTTACTTACATTACAAAGCATTTGAACTAGAGTTTACCCAAAATAGCTAATTAGTGCGAAAAATACAATCAAAATATACATTAGTCAAATATTTTTACGTAAATATTTTTAAAATGAGCCATCATACATATGTAGTTCACACAACTTTTCTAGCTTCAGAGTCGAAAAAACAATTAAGTATGAATTTCTCGAATTTTTGCGTCTCCTGGAAATTCGTGCTTTTTCACATACAAGTCCCCTTTTCTCGCAACCTGTTCAAAGTATCGCGATATTTTTTTTTTTTCTAAATGTAGAATTATATAGAGAATATACTGAATGAAGCGTTTTTTTTTAAATAAACTTCTGCCCTTTAAACAAAAAAAAATTTAAAAAAGTGAGCGAAGAGAAAGAACATCGATTTTGTAAAACTCATAAAAAAAGTCTTCAGAAATTTTATGAAATCTTTCACTTAAACTGTTGGGACAATACTAGATAACGTGTGTAAAAAAAAATCAATGAGATCAGGCACGGCATTTCTGAGAAAAAGGGACATACGTAATGGCGGTTTTCCCATATGGATAAAGATATGTAGTAACCTCCTTAAATGGGTATATCTTACCTTTTTTAAATAGCCTGTATATGTTTACATCATTGAATTTAATAACTTTGACTCATTTTTTTGTTGATAGTCCTATAATACATATGCATAAAATGCATTCATTGCAAGGCAAATCTATAATGGTTAGTTAATTAGGTATATGAAAATACCATTTCGAGCATATGAACATTATCAATATCAAAGCTTTTTTTTAAAAAGAAAGTGGCACAACGTCTTACTGGATAATAAAGTTGTTCAGTAATATGATCAGCTTAGTATATATAAATTAGAATACCAACAAACAAAATAGAAATAATTATTAGGTTATTTTATTATCCAGAAATATTAAGTTCCAATTATCGAATAACATGTTTATATCATTAGTATTCAAGATATACTATATTAATACGAGATTTAATAATAATAATAATAATTCATGCCTTAGCATCCCCCAACAGCTTTCGCCAATTACAGAAGGCATCGGCAGCCATGAGTTATTATTACGCTTGCGCCCGTTGAGCGACTTAAGATGTTCGTCTCTCAGCATTTGCCAAGGATCTAAATCTGAAAGATATATTGATTAAGTAGTTGGATCACAGAGGATTTACAAGTATTTTAATAAATGCTGCAAGAATGGGCATTGTTTTAAAACGTAAAAATATTGCAGAAAAGGTCGATGAGAAAAGCCAATAATAGTTGCTGAGAATTTGTTGTATTAAATTAACAAATTAAAATTTAATTAACGAAATACATTAAAAAATCGTATCACCTTCAGTTTTGACTTGCGCGCATTTTTTATTGCCTTGTTCTGGATATATTGTTAAAAAATACTTCCGCAAAACCTTTAACGTATTGCGTGCCTCTTTGGCGTATTCCAACTTAAAATTAAAGTCGCCATCATTTGTTGTAATACTGACTTAACGAATCCAGTTGCTCCAACAACTGTCGTTCGATCATTAACCAATGTGATAAAACATTTCCTAGAAAAGAAAAGCAAATGTAAAAAACATATGACAATTCATTTTTATTAATACCTTCTTCTAAGCATATTATCAAAGGTGTATTCACTTCCGTCTCTTGAAGTTTATATTATCCTGAAAATTTGTTAATTAATTCCTAGTTTAAAACCAAAATAGTCGCCTCCTTTCATCACTCATCATCTCAATATATCCATAATTAATGTAAAGTAAGCTACCTCAGCGTTTCTTTGCAACACAAAATCGAAATTCACCAGCCTTACACCATTCGCACTTATGTGCGTCTCACTGTTGTTACACTCAACAGCCATCTGGCTAAATGCTACACTTGTATTAAAACTGCGTAACTCAAACGCATGCGCCTTGTATAGCCGACAGCTATGTAAGGAATTTCCGTAATGGTTTTAATTTTTGATCGAGCGGCACAATATAATGCAATGTTAAAAAATAGATATTTTTAAACGCTTTATGTGTTCCAATCAAATAACATTTTTTTTTTATAATTTCAATTCACTAATCTCTCCTTTTTTATAAATGAATGTTGAAATACCATTAGAAACAACAAATAAAAACATGATATATGCTTATCTACATATGTATATATATTTTCAAGTAAATGCTGAGGAAGATACCTGATACGTATAAATATTAATCAGAATTCGTGTCATTTGTATTGTCCATATTCCGCTTGTATTTTTACCAACGTAAGGAGGTAATATTTCAGGAAATGTGTAATTTTTCTTCACCACTAAGGAAATTTCCTCAAGTGGCGTAAAATTACCTTATTTATTAAAGTATTTTTCGATTTACCTGGCAAAATTACACCTAGTTTGTGGTAATCTGCGGTTTACACTCTTTTTGGGATAATTTTACCTTATAATTTATATGTTTTTTTTCACACACCAGTGAAGTAAATTTACCATCATTTTTTAGTGTGTAATAACAATTCACAAAATACTTTTAACCCAGAACTTGTGTATATATACATTGTGAATAGCTTTTAATCTTAGGTTTGATTTCTCTAATTTACTAATAATAACAAGAAAATAAACACACCCAATATGCTACTCTCGTGAATCATCAGAATTAACCACAAATTAAATTTATTTCCAAACAATGGCCTCGAGAAAGTTTACGAAGTTTATTGCCAGATAGCGAGTTTGAGCGAAGTCGTAAAAGTTTCATTGGTTTCGTGAATGAGTGAACGAGTAATGATCGAAGTTTGAAGAGAACTAAAAGTGGCTGGACTAATTTATGGCGATTTATACTTGTCATATCTGTACCATGATTTGTATTTATACTTTCGATATTTGAAGTTAAAGGAGATTAAATAAATGATTTTTTGGCTTCTGTTGTAGTGTTGCGCGTTATTGGTATTACAACATGTCTACAATCGTTCGTGTAGATTTAGATATGTTATTTAATCGACGGCGCCATCTATTGATTCATGCCTTTTTAAAGGCCCCTCTTAAGTATCGTATACATATGTCAATGAAAAAAATTGTAACCGTTTCAAAACAGATTTTAAAAACCGAATTTCAAACCCGGTTTTGAAATCCGATTTTAAAAACGGGCTTTGAAAATAGTTTTTAATCGGTTACAATTTTTGTTTTGAAGGCAACGTGGGTACACGAGAATGTTCTGGAATTAGTTTTTTTTTTTTACATAATTAGATATCAAACCGAATCAAATTTGGCATTAAATCCAGCTGGTGTATTGAGATTCATAATGATTAATTAAGTAGATGTAAATATTAAATAAAATAGTACACCTACTTGCAATACATAAAATCCAACAACGTAAGTTGATGAAAACTGCACAACTAACGAATTAAGAACTAACTGATCACCGGCATGCTTTATTTAATACGGCCAATATTTGTAACTATTTTTAACATGTATGTTTGTCTTTCTCGATTCTATTTTCTTTTTACTACGAATATTTCTTTCTGTACCGATTCCTTTTATTAGGCTTCGTTACCAAAAATACGTAAGCCTAACACGTCGCTACGGCCAATGGTGCGCGATCGGTTCACCGACCTGTACCCTTACCAAATACGTGGCAAACCTGTTAAACCACACATAGGGCACACGGCATCCAACATAAACGATTCACACGACTTTGTCAAGAAAATCTCAGAGTTCAAACTTCTCCACTCTGATATACTAGTGAGCTTTGATGTTAGTTTCCCTATTTACCATGGTTCCGGTTCAAGAGGTGCTGCAGCTCATTAACAATAAGTTCGCTCCGGAGGTCGCACGCCTCTTCGACCATGTCCTGGCACACACATATTTTCAATGGAACCAGGAACACTATGGCCAGCTAGCTGAAGTGGCAATGGGTTAGCCCGTAGGCTCCTGTTGTCGCGAATTACTACATGGAGCAGTTCGAGACCATGGCACTGGATACATCCAGATACAAACCTTCCTGCTGGTTCCGTTATGTGGACGTCATGTTCATTATTTGGCCCCACGAAGAGGACGCACTAATGGAATTTTTCCAACATTTAAGCAGCATTCACTCACGTATACAATTCTCGATAGAGAGGGAAATGGATGGAGGCCTCCCCTTCCTGGACGTGTCAGCAGGAATGGGGATGGAATGCTTGACCATAGAGTGTACCGGAAACCTACTCACACAGACCGGTGCTTGCACAAGAACTCCAACCATCTAGCGGGACAGAAGAGGGGAGTCATGAAGACCCTAAGAGATCGTACCGTACGCATCTGTGAACCTCGGATTCTACCCCAGGAGCTAGCGCACCAAGATCGCGCCCTACTTGCGAATGGGTACTCCAAAAAGGAGGTGGAGAGAGCTTTGCATCCTAAAACGACTCCTGCCAACTCACAGAGTGACAGGGAAGCACAGGAAGATGTTAAGGGTGTTACGGGTTAGTAAACTCTAAACTTCTAAAGAAACACCACGTGAAGACCGTTTTCAAACCGACAGGGCAAATAAAGCATCTATTTTTTTTTACATATATGTACCACTTTATTTATTAAAAACAACATACATGACGACGCGTTCGCGCTCTTTCGTTTGATTAGCTGAAAAGTTTCGAGGTAACCTCGTATATACTGCTGTGCACTGAATGTACTAAATGATCTTGCAAAATGAATATCAAAATTGAAAAATGAAAAATTAAATTAGCTAGCTCAGCGGATAAAAAACTCTTAAAGGGCGCACAAGAACAATTAAAGTCAGAGTTACCCTCGCGAATCAAAACTTGAATCCAACCGCGAAAAAGTAAAATGTGGGTGAATGAAATCTGGCTTTCTTAAATACCCCAAAAATTGAAAAGATTTAAATTAAAAATAAAAAAACAGAATTTTGAATGACGTTAATTAACAATCAAAAATATTTATTATAGAAAAAAAAAAAGTTGATTACAAATTTTGCAGAAAAAAAAACCGTGAACAGAGGGTTCTGGCTTAAATCAAAAACTGCACGAGATTCTAAATTACAATAGGACAATGCTAAATTCTATATCAAAGCAAAAGATTAATTAGTTCAGGAAGATAATTCTTTTTTTCAAAACAATTCACCTGGTTTCAAATTAAAACCAACTAAATTCGTGGAACACTAAAAATTTACAAAATTGAAAACTAAAAGCAAGCACAATGCTTCTATTCACCCAAACCGAGGTGATTGATAAAATAAATTTGAAACAGCAAACTAGAAAACGGAAAAATTAATTCTTTGAAATTATAATGAGAGAATTACAACTAAAATCGTATCTTCCTGCACGAAATAATAAATGATCTTACATCTATAGTGTGCACACATCAATATAATAACAATTATTATTAAGCCAGTTCCTTGATGGACAGAATAAAATGCAATATAAGCGAAACAAATCTCTAAATCAAAAGTATTAACAAAATGGCAGCAAACAAATTAGAAATATATGTACTCACGTTGACAGTCGACCAAAGAACTGAGTTACAAGGTTGAACAGTCGTATAAATATAAAATCCTACTCACGACTACGTGCAACGCAGCCGCACAAATCACCGACGAAAACTACTACAATAAACATTAACTATACAAGCGAACGCAAGACATTTAAATGAATTAAATTAATTTAAAACAACAGAACACTTAAATAAATAAATTAAACAATTAACTCATTAACTAAATCTTATATACATAAAATCTATATCTGTGAAAATTCTCTCGAAACATTGGCAAAAGCTGAACGGAGTAAACATGACAAAATCTATGCAACTTAAAAAAAAAACTCTCGCGAAAACAAGGTGTCCGTCCACAGCAATATGTACCTTGACTCGGACCAAGACCAATCGGAAACGTCCATCACGCCTGAAACGTCCGCCACGCATTAAGCGTCCGTCACGCCTGTTACACATTCACCGACTATATATAACGACATTACCCATGACGTCGGACCACTAAACGACGAGCCATCACGAAGGAAACTTCGAACTCGCCGCTGAAGATGATCACCGGAGTTGTGAACGAAACGTACGGAAGTAATTTCACAAGAACACGGCTCAACAGCCCGGAAAAAACTTTTTACAGGTTATTAATTTGTTATTCATACCATCAATAGCGGTATAAGAATGAACTCTAGCGAGAAAAATAATATCACGCTAACTGTTCAGCTGATGAATTATGACAATTCTCCGAACGTTAATACATCTGTGCTACGACCTCGTGCGTAGGTACAATTACAGCTGAAATCCTTCCCATTATCAGTCGCCGAGAATGCAATCCACAGCTTGCAACTTTTCACTCTGTATGTGCCATACGGCTACTTGGTTTAGAGTACGTCTGCTAAACTTTAATGTCTCTGTCTTTTTTTAGTGTTTTAACCAACGTCGTTGATGTATCATACGAGTAAAGACAATCTACTGATTTGACTATTTTTCTCAAGTATTACTATTGAAAAAAGAAACAAACTTTGTTTCTGTTCGTCTCACAGAAAAAGATACAAGGATTAATTTTATGAATGTGACAGATAGAGATAACGATATTACTGCGTTGTTTAAGTAGAATACTTAAATAGTGCACCGTTTCCGGTTTAAGTTATGGCACCTGTCAGTTATCAAATATAACCTATAGCATTGTTAGTTTGTGTATTTGGTTTATTATTAGTTGTTTCTCGCCCATTTTTCGCTTTCTTTCTATATTTTGCAAAAAAAAAGAATCCTTTTAGACATAGAGCCTTATGCAAAAGTTTCAGTAGGTTTGAACGCAAAATTTGACCTTAAACTCAAAGTCGAATTTAAACTAATACTGAAAAACCGCTCATAAGGTATCTTGTTTATACGGTTTTTAATTTGACTCAAGTGCCGATTTGATTCATATAGACAAAAATCGATGGCGTTGGTTAAAACATAAAGTAGACAGAACGGCGATAAATTATGCGCATGCGCAATGACGTTAAAGTTAAGGTTAACGTTTACCGTAATTTGCTTAAACTCTAATGATTTTCCTCCTCCTCCGTTGATACGCATGAATTAGAAGTACACTTTTTTTTTGTACACTTAATAGAATAAACGTGTTCATACTAAATGCATGTCATGTTAAGTATTTTAACTATCAATTAGCTGTAGCTAGTACCTACTATACATGTAGGGAAGAAATATGTGTTCTAGTGATATTATGAAAGCACAAGCGCGACAAAGTTGTATCCAAAACTTTTTTAAAGCCGACGAGAAGGGAACATAACGCACGCACACACGGCAAAGTACAAACTCGACAAAACTCAAACTCCCGTAAACTTTGTTTTATCGATTCCCGCCGTAGCCCAAAACCAACTTTTCCTATAAAGTATATATAAACTTACACTTTTGAAACAACTTCAGTTCGGAGCCAAAGTTTGTCTGATGTGTCCGGGACTAGTTAAAAGTTTCCCGCGACTTTTCCGGGGCCGAAAAGTTCTCTTCTCTGTCCGATGAGCGAGCGTCGCTTTCTCCTCCGTCTGTCACCCCGCTCCTACTCTATTTTCCCCAACCCCTCTGCCCTCCTTCCTCGCCTCCACCTCCCGGTTCTCGCTGGATATGGTTAGTTTAATTAACGGAGAGGCCGCTTGCTGTAGGATCGCGTTGGAACCGGGGAAAACTTGCTACTACACCTTTTGTGCGTTTTATTTCGGTGGTGAGCGCAGGGGAGTCGGCTTCAATTTTCCGTCTACGCTCATATACCTCTTTACTCGCTCCCTGTCGCCTTCTTCGTTCATCCCGACAAGGAAAGAACCTTGCTGCGTGCCGATCTCGCTGAGAAAACTTTTAATTATTTGCCCGGGTGACTTGTGGGAGACGGATGAAAGGGGGAAGATGATGAGGCTTGGTGTAAAATAAAAGAAACTTCAATGGGTCGAAGTTGTCCTCCTCGGTAGCGACTTTATGAAATTGGTTTAGTTTAATGAATTTATTTTCTTTTTTCATCCGTTTTCGAAACCTCCAGAGGATTTAGAATTCGTCTAATCCATCGCATTTTGGTATCGTAGAATGAAAATTAAGGTTAGTTAACTTCTTACGCCTTTGAATGTTAGATTTGGCAGTTGTTCTCAACATGGTTGAAATGTTTCTTATCTCGTATTTAAAACTGAAATTTCGTGATAATCTTTTATATTTATGTGTTATTGTTAAAATATCATTTGTGTATTTTTGTGAATGTCGCCGTCATCCTATTCAAATAAAAAAAATAAAAAGTTCAGAAATTTTTTTTATAATTAGCGCTTTTAACCCTGCGGTGGTCGCGTCTAGTTTGTGAGACCGGTTACAATTATTTACAATAATTTGTAAAGAGCGCGACCATCGCAGGGTTAATCCTTTTACTGCGCACAGTTTGAGAATCATGTGCATTCGCAATTGGTCGCTTGCGAGTATACTCGTCTTGAGCAGTAAAATGGTTAGACGTATAAAAAGCATTCATATACATAAGTATACAGAGCTAGGCAAAATCTATCCGCGATGCGTCTATACCTGTTGTACGCGTAAAAAGTTGCCAAATCCTTACATATTAGGCAGTCTCATATAGGAAGCGTGCATTGGCAGCAGTGTTGGGCAAGATAGGAGAAGTGAATAAATTTCTACAGCGACTAGATACACTCGTGTTTATTCGCGTCATGAGTGGGGAGCAGTGTTTAACCAGTGATTTACTGAGAGCCGACAACACACGAGTATGTCTAATCGCTATAGAAATTTATTCACTTCCCCTAACTTGCCCAACACTGATTGGCAGCTATGCCTGTGGTGAGTTTCTCCCACCCCGGATCGATCAGCTTATAAGTCCGATACCGTATATAATCGTAACTTCAAGGAACATTTATGGCAATCGTTTATTAGATTGGTCATGTTGGCTCATTGTTACACTCTAAGCTCCGTTTGATAACAAGCGTTTACAATATCTTGCACAGTGGAATTACTTTAACCCTATATACAGGGTTGTCAACTATGGCGATTTTTCGCCAAAGTGGCTACTTTTTTTTTTTGGTATATGCCACATAATTTGGCGATTGGCGGACAAGTATGGCGACATTTAAATTCATTTAGCGAAAGTGTGGCTACATTCCGAAATTCACACAAAAATAAAACCTATAATTTTTCCATAAACTTATTTTTTGGATTGACATTGTAGATTATACAATATTAAAATAACTTATAACAATATTAATGTATGTATTTGTCCAACAATTGATTAATCCATAGATGTTGTCAATAATATGAACCATTCTAAAAATTTGGTGGGAGTATTTCTCTTGCACTGTTTATCATAAACATTGAGAATTAAATTTGATAATCTGTCATTCTTACATAAACTTGCAGACAGTAATCGATTAGGTATTTTATAAAATGAATACAATAATCTGATTGTATACTTATACCTGTACTTTGTTTTATTGGCAGACCGCATTACATCGCCCGACTCCCATCTCTGCTGTGCATATGTAACCGCTACGTGGTGCTACTCTCACTACATAAAGTCCGTTGCAATAGAGAATGGTACATGTCGTCACCAATACCTGCTCGAAGCCTGACGTCAATTACGCTCGGCTGCTGGCTACCACTATATGTTGCCTAGCAGCGAGGAATCGGCTACAATATAGATAAAAAAAAAAATTGTGCGCGTATATAGTATGTGATCACGCGTTTTGTAAAATTATTTACAAACATAGAGGGTGTTACAAATTTCCGCGGCCACCTTCAACTGTTTAATTTTAAATGGATTTTTGCTGGATTTTTTAGTCATTGTTTTGATAACGACCTGAAACAGCTTTTGAATGATATCTGGATAAATATAAGAACTAAAAGATACAGCAATCCATTTATAATTAAAAATATAAATGTGGCTGCGATAATATACACACAAAATTTTATTTTCATATCTTTTTACTTTTTGTGCTAAATGTCGCCGACACACTAATATAATATAAATAATGCCACGAATAAGTCAAGCGGTATGGAGCATTATAAATTCTAATTTAAACAAGAGAAAAACTCACATTAACAAAATTGATACAGGTCTAGGTATTTTGTGCGTGCCTCTGGATATTGCTGTTTGTACCAATAAGTGTTCTAACACTTTGGCGAATGAGTTTACTTCTGGAGTCACTTATTCATACTGTGCTGACAGTGGCGGCTGGTACTAAAGGGCACAAGGGCACGTGCCCACCCAACCACAAAGATAAACACAGAAAGAAATTCGCATGTAATTCAGTGCATTATTTTATTTTATTATTTTTACGTATTTTTAAAACAATGGTATCAAATTTCCTTCCTCACCACAGACGCTAGCGCCTATGCGAACGCTCAAAACTATGTTCCGCGGCACTATTTCCGATGTACCTATTTCGAGTATGAATCGGACGGCTCCGTTTATCTTCGCCATATGCGCTTATAGGGTCGCTTTGGGGCACGCAATTTCGTGTCTTCAGTTAACGTCTTGCATTCAGTGCGATTGTATCGTTTTCAACGCGTATTGCGCATGTGTGATTTCAAAGGCTTGAAGTTACGTTTATTATTAATGATGGAAGAGAATGGAGAGAAGAGATGGAAGAAAAACCCGCTCTCATTTGAGGAAAACTTAATTAAGAAGAAAGGATGGCCTATTACTAATCTTCAAATAAACTACACTTCCACAAGTAAATTGCAATAAATTATTTAATAAAAATATATATAGAAAATATGAGTGGATGTGTGGATGTTCACTAACAAATAGATTTTGTTTTATCTGCTTAATTTTTAAGAAACTGGTCAGTGCGTGGAATAAACAAAGGTTAAATGATATCGCAGAGAGGGCAAAGAAACACGAAAATTCCGTTTCTCATTTTAATGTTCTAGGCAAAGTGAACATACGTGAATAGTTAGACATTGCTTATTTGCGACATAAAATTAAGTACACCGATGTGGAAAAAAATCGTCATATTTTGCGTCGGTTAATTATGTGTATAAAAAACTGTGAAATCTTATCCTATGTTGGACAGCGTAAAATTGAAAAGTGATCTTTCAGTAATTTATGAGCGCGATGACATGTGTGACGTAAGGTGTAGGTGGTGTTTTGCCACTTTTAGTGTTCATAACACACAACAACTTAAAAGAAGTTTTGACGGAAACATGTAAACTGTTGGATATTATTTGTACAACCGCCATGTCGACAGCAGAATGTGAACGATGTTTTTCCACCCACAAACGTATTAAAACTTTTCTGAGAAGCACAATGTCAGAAGATCGACTGAATGCATTTTTACAACAAAGTCATACACGTCTTTCCCAGCATGAAAAATAGCAGAATGGATTTTAGGTACAAAAAATAGCCAAGTTCTTATTTTGTGCCCATTTTCTTTCATAACTCGCGAGCCGCCACTGTGTGCTGATACCATCAGTAAGGGAATGCACCCAAAATTATATCCATTATTTAATTCCACATATGATTCTCACTGCTTCGCTGTCTTTCAAACAGTTAACGATGAGCAAGATAGGGAAAGTGAATCCCGTTTTACAACAATTACACATACTCGTGTTTATTCGCTTCCTGAGTTTTGCTGCCTACGAATATGTCTAATTGTTGTAAAAGCGGATTCACTCTCCTATTTTACTTATCGCCGCTACAAACAACTGTCCTCTCCTCGTTTGCTGGCGTGTTTATATTTTATTCCTCTAGTTCTAGAGCAAGCAATGTCTTTCGCGATCATTCTAGTCTAGTGCGTTCGCACTAGAAACTGCGATTATTGACGAAGCATACTACAACGACTTCTAATGACCCATTTAATGATCTAAGATGATATCTGCTGTATACAGATAGTACCATCTTACTGTTGCAGTTGGAAATTTTAATTTTAAATATAGGCGCGCGTAACAATATCTTTCAATAGCAATTAGTAACATAACGATGAGGGATTTATACAAACGCGACATATTACAAAAGTTTCGTTTTTTCGTGTTTCCGTCCAGAAACATCATTTAGAAACACTATCTATTTATTATTTGGGTTAACAGATAACAGAATTTTTATTACACAATTTCTTTCATGTTAATGCCTAAGGGATGATTTCCTGCCGCGGAACCTTTTAGTAATATGTCCTGGTATCTCCAATGAATTGATAAAAATATGTCATACTACGAAGGAAATGCCAAAAAGGATTTATTCTCGGAACCGTCAAAATACTAAGGTAATATAATATGTGTTGACAACCGATACTGTTAACTGACTGTCTATCTTTTTAATTATTTTTAATACATAACAAAATTAAGATTTGTCTACCCAAAAAGTAGTACGTAAGCAACACACGGCCACTCCTTTGCAAATATTCTCATTTGTGTGCAAACCGTGCTCATCATACTCGCAAAAAGTTTCTTGACTATTAAATTTAATGCTCCATCAGGGTATTTGCTTTAAAAACTTAGCATTGTATAAATTGATTTTAATGATTGGTTCTGAATAATACAACGAATGATGTAGTAAAATACGGTTCACCATATCATACGGACCTTAACTAATCAAAATACCAGCTATCATGGAGCTTAATTTTTACTAAATTTAATAATTAAAAGGTTAATGAAATAATAGTGTTATCTACATAGGACAATAATACAAACGGAGTCCATCACTTCACAAATTCTTATATTGAAAACTTGCGAACGATTTTGTAAAATTTATTAAATGAATAAGCCCGAATTATAAAATCATAAAACAGTAAAAATTGTAATCGAATTATACAAGATTAAATCAACTGAATCATATTACACATACCTATATAAAAATCCTTAATCTGCCATATACGTTAGTTCTACCATTGTTGGGGTAAATTGATACCGAAAATAAGAAGTGGACTGTATATAATTTCGTTTTATTTGTGACATCAAACTTATAAATTAGACAATAAACGCTTCACAACGATACACCCCATCACGCTATTATTCTAGACTCGCTTCAATCTTCTTCCTCTTTATTTTATTTGGCGGGTAGTTTATTTCGTTAAGAGAGGGGGAATAAAGACCGGCGGGAAATTTAAATATTGTTTACGCCTGAACAACCATACTTCATTAAAGACACGCAGGACACGATATATGATTAAATACATATATGCTATGTCATATGAGAGAGACTAAATCTACTATAGAACTGAGCTGCTGAGTCTGCATTTTTTTTTTCTGCGAGCGATGTTTTGGCATTCAGGAACTTGCAAGTTTCGACGTATTTTCCCCCCAACTTGTTATTCGGGTCTATTCCATATCACATCGTAAACATTTTAGCGATCATCATTAGATTTTAATACTAAATCGTATCGTTTAAAAATCTAACGATGATGACACTATAACAATACATATTTACGATGTGATACGGAATAGACCTGAATAGTGTCAAAAACTCATCATGTTCGAGATCTCTTCTACTAAAATAAACTAATACCCTTGCATTGTAATTGTAGATAATAATAGGGAGTTATCGCAAGTATCCCAATAAGAGACCGATAACCTTAACGCCACGTGGTGCCGACCGATAAATTTATATTTACGGGAGAAAGTGTAAAGAGTTATAGCATATCTTTTCCGACAAAATAAAAATATTTGAATTTGGCGGTTAGCTCGGTGTCATTTCTGACTACAACATAACCACACTATTCGAACAGAAAAGGGTTTTCACTTACAATTAGAATATGCCGCAACAGTTCTAATGATTTTCTTTTGAAAATCTCAAGCGTTTCCCATCGGGTTTAACCGACATTTTAATCAACACATCATATAACATAACCTATATTCTTCTCAAAAACAGCCCCGTAATTTTGACAAGTATATCGGGCTCCGATACCGATAACTCTGTTCCGATAAGTCTGAGCATGCGCATTAATGGTATTGAATGTATTATCGTTTTCGGAAACTTATCGGACTGCTTGCGATAACTCCCTAATAGAAATTCACACGGTGTAACTAACTATAAATAGTTCGTGTTTTTTTTTTGAGTACAAGCAACATTATTAGTCTTAATCAATTAATTCGCAAAAATAGAACGTTGACTCACCCGAGCTGTGTGTGTATGTATACGATAAAAGAAGCACGTTTAGTAAATGAGATTACCGTTTCTCAAGCTTTGAATTATTGCCACTTTATGTCTTATTTAAGTAATTATCTCCCAAGCGAATAGCTTTTAAATGACCGAATAGTGAGAGAGAAAAAGAGATATTTTTGTAAGTACAATGGTGTTATTTATCTAAATTATACAGCGTTTTTCTAATTTTAATTTACAAATGCGACAAGCGGAATCCTTATTAATAATTGTGTATGTAAACTTAATTAAATTTTAACTAGCGTAGAAATGTTTTTCGTAGGTTTTTTAGGCGCACCATTTTGTTTTTTTTTTTTATTTTCACACTTCTCATTGAGATATGAGATGAACAATGACATAAAACACTGTATTAAACAAATAGTTTTTAATCGAATTAAAAAAATAATAATTTTAATTAAATTATAGATAGAACTATTCTGACCAGTAAAGTTGATCGAACTGATGGGCACGTCCGATTTTGATAAAATATTATAGGCATGTAGAGCAGTGAGAAATAAGCTGAAAATGGAATCGAACGATTCCATAACGATTGGAACTAGCAGATATCGAACGGAATTCCGACATTTTGGTTTAATAAGGAGATCAGTGATGCATGTTTGGAGATGGTCTAATTCATAAACTATATGAAATGATAACATTTACCGGTTTTTGGATTTTTTCCAAAAATATTATATACAGGGGCTACAGTAAACCCAAAATGTCCCTTACACAAACCTTTTTTTCTTATCTACCTCAAGAACGAAATATTTGAGAGCATTTATATTTGATATTGTGCGTTAGGAGTAATTAAAAGACGCGATAGCAAGGATTTGGTTAAAAGGGCCTAAGGGTTAGCTGAGTCTTCCGATGTTTTGTTTTATTGATATATTCTTGAAAACAGCTTTAACGATTTTTTTTCGAAATTCAAATTTTTGCTACATCTGGTGCAAACTTCTGTTTTCTTATGCCACTGGTTATTTGTAATCCCAATTACATGTGATTACATGTAATTCATTGTAAAGGGAAGGTGAATTAAAGATGATTATTTGTTTCAAACACCCGAGGTAGGGATTGGGTTGAATTATTTCTAAAACGAAGAAATTAATGGTTTTTGAATACTGGGGTATTTAAGGGGGCATTTTTCATTATGTAAAATACAGTTTTTTTGGGTGAGGGGGGACGGGTGGAGGGTGATTGCATGTCTGTAATCTATAATAGGATTACTGAATGTAATCATAATTTGTACTCATTAATCAGATTACATCTTGCCCCACATAGGTTAAAATAAAAAAAATATTTGATAATTTTAATTTCAAGTGTAAGGCCGGTTTTACATTATACTTAATTTAGTACGAAACTTTGATATAAATTTGCTATTAAATTCAAAGAGTATCATACAGAAAAATTTATTTGTAAATTTCGTACGAAATATTGTACTGAATATTTAGAACTTGTTCTATTTTCTCATTCATTTTACAAACGAAATATGCGTGCGCAATATGTGAATTGTTGGTTATGTTCAGTGGATAGGTCAGCGTTTGTCGTACTATAGGTACAGATCACTCAATCTAAGTTGACATAGACAACGCAAAAATACACGATGTAGTTTGTAGTTGAGTCAAAGCATAAGGAAGTTCTGTTGTCTATCGTATATAGCTGTATTACCATCCATTTTAGAATAATGTCGTGGTCATGTCAGCAGGTTGAATTGTTGATTGAGTATTCAAAACTACCCTAGATAAAGTTAAAATTGATTGATTGTATAACAATTTGTTGAACATACTCAGTTTTATAATCTATAAAAAAAGATAGATATATACAAAAAAATGCATTTTATTTTTAGAATTATATTTCATCCCTAACTTGTCTTGCAAAATTAGCAGATCTATTGCCATTTGGTCGTTGCACCTTACCAAAGTTTCAACCCAAAATTTCAACATTTTCCTCTGCAACTTCATCTATATCGATGCAGCTTAAGTTTTTAGTAGAACACTAGAAATAAGCTTATAATAACCATCTGAAGGTCTAAGTACTACTAGACTATTTGCGCCTTTATATTTGAAGAAGTAAAATCTATCAGATCCAGGTCTATCCACGTCCGTCAATATCACCTAAGCAATGAGCAAATTGTTCATCAAATCGTTCGACAATGGACCGTCAGTCCTTAATCCCGAATTTAATGAATTTAGAATGCATCTTCCTTCAGGTCACATACTTATCCAATTTTTGCATAATATTTTACGGGACTAGCTATCATAGTTACATTTAAAGATGATAGCCATAACAGCAATACTTCTTGGTCAGCCATTTTACGGTAATATTAATCCTTTTCATAACTTTTTTCATACTAAATTTTTTACTTTAAATATCAAACAGACATATTCAAATATTTTGTACCAATTTTCAGATGTAATTTTTTTATGTATGACATGCAGGTAAATTTCTTTATAAATTCAAAATAAAATTTTATACAAAATTTCATACTAAATTAAGTATAATGTAAAACGGGCCTAATTTTACAAGTCTACTTTAGCATTAAAGATGTCGCATAGAAAGAAATGTATATATTAAAGCATTTATTAATATTGCCCTACTTGGCTCACGTTTAAAAGCACATTACTACATATATAAATTCAAATATAATTACCACAATATCTTATTTTGATAATGAGAAGTTTAATAATTATGAAAAAATGATAATAATTTGAATTTTATAAAGGTGATCCAATTCCAGTTTCCTAACTTTTATTTATGAAAAAAAAAAAAAACAAATATAACATTATTTTTTTTATTGTTATTAATCGTACATTTGGTATTATTCATATTAATAAATGGAAAATTATGTCACTCAAATGTCCGCCTCTGGACATTCTGCAGCAGTTAATTCTCTGAAGATAATTTTCGATGATTTTTGTTGTAAGTTTTCGGGGACTATCCTGGCTATAACATGTCTGATGTTGTTTCTTAGGTGGTCCGCCGTTGCAGATTTGTTGGCGTAGACTAGGCTCTTTAAAAACACCTAAAAGAAGAAATCCTATAGTGTTAATTTTCACGATCTTGGTGGCCACTTGATGTCACTGCTACGTAAAATAATGCGACCGTTAACCTTTTCACGCAAAATGTCTAACATTGTACGCGATGTGTGGCAAGTTGCACCATGTTATTGGAACCACACCTTCTCCAGTGCTCACCGTTAACTGTTACTTTCTGAGTTTCCTTGTTTTTATGAGAAACGTCCAATTTTGCTCCTTAGCCATACTGACCATCATATGCACGACACCCTTACTCTTTGGGAATGCAATGGTGTTTCATGCATCACGTGAGGATTTTCTTCATTTCATATGTGGCAATTGTGTTTATTAACATACCCGGAGAGTGAAAAATACGCCTCACAAAAATCTTGGAAAAATTAACATTGACTTCTCACTCCTCTAATAGTAATTTGCGTAAATTCTTCGCTATCCATGAGCTTTGAGCTTTAATTCTTGTGTTAACTGGATTTCATGGAGGTGTAAGTACAAGTCTATGCAAAAGACCCAAAACTTATGAACGGTAACGAATCGATAATTCTTGGTCTTCAGCCACACCATCACTCACAGCAGCAATATTCTCGGCTGAAAGTGCGACACGATATGTTGATCGATACACAGTTCACACGGAATTGTTATTGCTATAGAACAATTGAACAATTTTAACGCATTGAGTAATCGTTAAGCGATGGTGTTTTTCAAAGTAACATTGGATGTGTCAAATAAGCCATATTGTTAAAAATTGTCTAATTTGGAATGTAGCAAATATAGCTGGATTAATAATAATAAAATATATTCTTTTATTTTACTATACTATACCCCTGCTTCGAGTTGCAATTTGTGCATGTTGTTTGGGTATGTGGTACGTATATCTAGTGAATAAATAATGGGTGCCCTTATAGAGCAACATATGGGAAATTTTTTTATTGTTAAAATATACTAAAACTTTTTTTTGGGGGATAGGTTGTGCATGTCTAGAAACCCCAAAATTCATTTTGACACATGTCACGTGATCACTAGTATGGCGGTAAATTTAAAAAATATGCCGTGAATCTGCAAAAAGTGAGGTTAGATGATATGATATACAAAAAAGTTATTTGAAAAAAGTTCCTTAGAATTCAATTTTGAGGCTGTATGCAAATTTTTGTAAACATATTTAAAAAAAAATAAAAACCACAATTTTTGCAAATATTGTTTCATTGAATTACATATTTCCATTTTTTTCGCTTTTAGCAGCTCAACTGCAGTACTATTTCCAAATTTGATTGATACTCAAACAATTTTGTCAATTTTTGCAAAATTAACATAACGAAAACTGAAAAGTACATTTTCAGTGTGACAATTGTTGTTGCAAGGGACTGTATCTAGTAATAATAAATAAAATTTTACAAACATTTTCTCTGCAAACCACTTGGCAGACATTACTTTTATCGAAAATTATTATATTTCTTGTTTGTTTTCGGCATTAAAGTGGAAACCGTTAGTCAAAAACTGATAATACTACATGCACGCACTGAAGGTTTTGAAGTAGATTTTGAAATTAAAGAGCAACGAATAATAAACAGTAGGTAAAATAAAAATGATAGTAATTGCTTATTTGCCGAAAAATTAATAGTATATTTCAAACCAAGGGAGGAAAGTGCTCTATTGTAATTGTCCAAGGCCTGCAATAGCACTTTCCTCGCATGGTTTGAATACTATTTTTTTCCAGCTAGTCCAATTTTAACTAACTCACAGGTATGTCTTTATTATTTTTGTCTTAATTAATTAATTAATGTCTAAAAATAATAAAGACATACCTGTGAGTGGCATGATAGATAGTAGGCTTAATCTGTCAAATATTTTTTGAGAACTGTCAAGTTAGCGTCGTTTTAAAAGTGTTTAATAATAGTTTAATTGAAATTTAATACCCTATAATTTAGCAATTATCTCATAAATAAGCTCAGACTGGGCCGAGTGTACTAATGTCATCTATCAATAATGTCACATATTATAAGATGTACAGTTTCGTCATGTCAACGTCACTTACTTTACGTCACTAGCAGGGAGTGTCTGTGGACACACACTCCCTGCTGGGAAAAAAATAGTTTACTACATTATTTTGTTGTTTCTAATTTCAAAGCCTACCTTACTTATAAGAAACAGAACGGTATGTATGTCTAACAAGTATGCATGTTTAGAGCTTCATTTCTTGTTCTAGTTGTTCATTACTATTAGTTATTGTTTAAATGTGTTTGCTTATTAAGTATTCCTATCATTAACTAAAAATACTGGTTATTTATTTCTAGTTCATAAATACCTTCGGTGCGTGCAATAACATTGTGAGGGCTTAGATGTTTAGTGCTATCAGTTTTGGACTACCGATTTCACTAGTGGTCACGTGACGTGTGTCAAAATAAATTTTGGCGTTTCTAGACATGCACAACTATCCACCCCAAAAAAAGTTTTAGTATATTTTAACAATAAAAAAATTTCCCATATGTTGCAATATTTATGCCGGTCACTGTATATAAAGCTGCATTAGCGCAATCTAAAATTGCAATTATATGCAGGGTGTACCATTTGAAATAAGAAAGTTGGTATGTATACTTCTGCTACAATAGGAAGTCCGACATTACTAGAAATATTTTTCTGAGATACAGCCCGTACTACAGCATAAGCCAGGTATAGATATCTGATGCACTATTTCAGGACCCTGTATATGCATAATAATTGAAATACGTGAAGATAATCAAAACGTAAACAGGAGCAACATATATGTATAATGTGCATTTAACTACATACTGAAAACTTCCTACAGAGAATAAATAAGACAAAATTATAGGCTTTATTAATATCTAACTTCCACCCCTACGAGGGCTAAATAAACATCGCCCCTAGTTGACTCTGCTTCTCTTATTTAGAGTTCTTATTCGCCCTACTGCGTTGATGTAATTTATTAAAATATCCAAAGTTACGCGGAACTCGACTCGAAGTCGTTCGTCACCGCGGGCGGCGCGCGGCGGTCAAAGCCGATGAGTAGGAGGGCCGGCGACGCCACCCCCGGCGCTATCGCCGTCCCCTTCTCCCCTATATTCCGAAACACATTTTCAACTTTCTCAAACCAAACATCGCGCAATAATAGTTGCCAACTTTGCGCTCCGGAGTTGTTCGGAATTAGTTTAACTGTGCTTCCCTTGTCCGTTCGCAGAGAAACTCCCGGACTAAACAGTCCCGATTGCCGACACCGCCGCCGCCCCCCTGCCCTCTTAGTCTCATCCCTCCCCGAGAGCTCTCGTTCGTCCCACGAACTCCGTTCCACGTACAACATGCTCACGTAACGACATTTATCTTTGTTTTGTTACGTTCGTGGTAGCGTTAGCTACTTCGCTATAGTTGCAGTGGCGGCCCGTTATGGACAACCTCTCGGATGCTTTTAAAATGGTTAATGCTTGGGGGGAATTACCGACTGTGTGTTATGATCAAATGTCGTATTAAAACGTGGGATATGAGAAGACTATCAAATAGCGGAGCCCCTTAGCAATGTAGATTGCGTTTTCAAGAAAAATGACGCTTTTTGTACCAAGACAGAAATGTTTAAGAAACTCTAAATCATTGCAAATATATATATTAATTCAGTAAATCACTAGTTATGTATACACAGTATACTGTACATGGAATAATACGTACTTTCGATTATTACGTACCTACACATTTCATTGGCCTCAGCCAAAATTCTTTTGTTTTTTTTTTATCAGATATTACGTACTATATGTAATTTCCACTCCACATATAAAGTTCAAATTACGGTTGTACCCAGTTATTCTGAGGCACTTTGTGCTGTTAAAACTTACACTGAGGGAAAGAAATGCATTGATTTAACCAAAATACGCATAACCAACCAAAAAATTTGCATTAAATACGGCCCACCGAATTTTATTGTTAGATTAAAATTTACGATTTGTTGAAATATATTTGTTAACTTAAAAATAATAGACTCGTTGATTCAACTGAACCCTCAATTTCAATTTAAACAAGTTTAATCGTTAATGCAACACTTCAGTTTAGTTGATGTAACACTGGTTTTGATTTGTCAATACAGCTCTAAGTATGTTAGAATAAAAAAAAAAATGTTTTGTTTAACGAGCATTGCTGCTTAGCGTAACTTCGAAATTGTGTTAAAACTACAAAAATGAATTCTTGCTTCAATGCATCTTTATAGTTACATTAGCAAATAAAACGTGTTGAGTGCACAAAATTAAGAGTGTCAATGCAAACATTTTTTTTTGGTTGATTTGAAGCAAAAAATTTGTTCATTCAAATAATCTCATTTTGGATCTTTTGGAAATTTTATTAATTACAAATTGGGGTTTGAAAACAAAATATGACTAACTTTGGTTCATATATTTATTAATAACTTCACAACAGTTATAAAATACCAAATATGTAAGTACACTTTACAATAATAGTAGGTATATAAAAGTAACGCCTAAAAATATTTATTTACAAATACATTTGAATACACTTCCGACCATCTGACAACGTATGTAACATAAATGAATTGCAATAAATGAGTTCCTTCATATAAATACAACGTGTTTCATCAGTTTGTGTTATAATAAATGCCTGAAAATGATCATTATATTCTAATGTTTCGTACACTTGTATTACAAAAAAAAATATCTTTATTATTTGGAGTCAAAATTTCTTGTATACAGCCAAAAACGGGACAAAAATTATTAAATTCAAACGATATAAACAAACCCGATTTGAAAGAAACGCCATATCTCTTAACCCAGGACAAGAAGTAAATACGGTCTGGCACACTTTCTGGCATCAAGTAGCTTGCTATTGCTCCACTATATTTGATTTCATTAAATTGTTTGAAAGAGATATACTGCCTTAAAGCGAAATTTTGTTCAAATCCTGTTTTAGACAAAATTCTATAATTAAAATTAAGTTGATGTTTTAATGCCAGGGTATAAGGAATGTTTATTCTAGAAGAAACAGGTTTACTACCTAATTTGAATACGCGATGTTTTCCTTCGTATCGTATACAGAAAATATTCCCAAGAGGTCCTACAACCGTCATGATTCGAGGGTAGTGAACTAAAAAATGATACTTCGGTTTGAGGTTTCCAAAAAGCTTAAGATACAATGTATTATGCCCTGTAATTAATACTTTTAGCAATTCGGCGTCCTTTAAAGTAATTGATGCATGTCCAAAAAGTTCACAAATTTGTCGCAGAGATTTATATAATTCCCAAATTGGGTCATTCATCGGTATAAATTCTCCAACCAACACTCCAAAAACTCGTAAAAGCGCCTTCATTTCAGCGGCTGAAAGCACAATACACTTATTACTTATCTGTATATTTGAAATCTCTGGCGGTTTATTTTCATCGTTAAAACTATAATATTTTAATTTGGAATTAAAGTGACGCAAAGTAAATAATTTCCGTTCGTTTATGTGATAATGCAAAATACATCCCATATCATACCTATGAAAATGTATTCTACAACCTAATAAACACGATATATTCTCGATCTTAATATATCCGTTCAAACATAAAGTATACCGTTGCATTATGTCGTGCTAATAGCTAATATGGCGTTCGTTTGCCAAAACATCTATAAGAATCAAAATGTGCTTACCTGCAAACACTGAGGTTAGATATTCAAATCCCCACTGAATTAACAATTCTTTTACTCGTTCGTCCCCCATGGCTAGTATTAGAACTCACAATATATCACGATATCACGAGCCACGAACGAAGACAATCTGATATCTGATGGTTTGCAACAGCAAGCAACCGATCAAATCACGCCACAACATTGATCAAATGAGTATCTGACGGTATAGTAATATACCTATGTACATTAATATAGGTACATTCCATAATATACAAATACTGACTTATTAAATCGTATTACAAGCTAAAGTAGAAATAATATACATTGTAATTCTGATATTGTTTTCTAAAAAAGGACTTTCTATAATTACTATACATAAAACGTATAACGTAGTACCTATATACCCATACTTTTAAGATCTACATATGTAGATGCGCAAAGCGCAAAACATCTTTTTTTGGTTAAGTTAACCATTTTTTAGTTTCAATATTATGCTATGAATGCTTTCCGTCAACTACTAAGATTTTTTTGTTTTAACATCACCATTTCGGTCCATCCAAACAAAAACTTTACCTTCAACCATCTAAGTTTCTTCAGTCAACAGATTTTTTTAACAGAAATAAATAGTTGCGCAAATGACTCATTTTAGTTGGATTAAATACAAAATTTGTTGCATTAACACCTTTTGTGTTAACATAGTAGTTATTGTTAGGTTAACGCATTTCTTTCTCTCAGTGTACATTTTTTTTTCCATGTACTGATAATGTGAGTGATGATATTATGCAAGCGTCCTGAGAAGTAGTGTTGTAAATATTCGGATGATTTCAATAATCGGAAGGCCATGATAGTTGGAATAATATTCCGGTTCCATATTCCATTAAACATACTTGGTTTAATGTTTTATATACTCGGGAGATTTCAATAAGTGCGGTAGAATACGGGATCATATTTTGAAAGCTGAACTATGTACTTTGTTTGTCAAATAAATAAGACATTAGAAAAACTAGAAGTCGTATTTTTAATGTTATCCACAGTGAATATTTACAGGCGGTTTTTAGAATGTATGTCATTTTGCCTTACTCTTCCCTACACCTTAGACTTAAGATGCAGAGAAAAAAATCAAGTGGTGTAAGATCCGGTGATCTGGCAGGCCATGGCCCCCCTTCGACCAATCCAACGATTGTGAAATTGTCGTATTCCGAGAGCGTACATACTCATATCTCATTCTCCAACAAATCTGGACCGGGTTCTAATTTTTCTGTGATCAAAGGATTGATTGTATCATCCAGTATGTTCAAATAGGTCTTACCGTTTTAAGTCCCGTCAATGAATAAGGTCCTATGAGATAATCGCCAATGATACCACCCATACAACAAATAAGGGTTGGTGTCACCCCAATATCTGTAGTTGTGACGATTTACTTCATCGTTCAATGAAAAAGTTTCGATTATTGTTGAGGTGTTTGGTTATTAATCCACAAAATATTATATGCATTTATGTCAGGCTTTATTACACCTTATATATATATCAACTAATATCAGCTGTGTGGACGATCTGGCTTGAATTGTTTCAGAAATAGGTTTGTTTATCTAAAATAACGAATACATAAATATCTATTTCAATATGGTCATATTTTATTCTTAATACCTATTTGAAAATTAAGATACGGTTTTCTAAAGCTACGCTAAATTTACTCTTTTTTTTACTGCAGGAGCTGGCAGCATATGTGCTAAAGCAAATATCTCCGACATTCCTACTCTATAACCTAAAAACAAAAAGGGGATTAGTTAAATGGTTTCTTTTACTAAACTGTACTAAATGTAACAATCATGTATAATTGTATATGATACTGAATTGGATCTGGGATGTGATCATTAGTTTTAGATGACTTTATATGTGTGCATTTGGTAGAATTGGATTCGATAGATAATGCTCTGATGAGGCGTAACATTATTTCTTTGGTGGAAATATGATGAAATAAGATTACCTTTCGAAACGTGTTTTGGAAACTATGAATTTGAAAATTTCACTTCTCACTTGTAAATTTTTGTATATATTAGTTGTGGCAAAGCATAATGCTAATTTATTAGCATTTTTCGATCGAAATAGTCAACGAAAGCTAAAAGATTGAATTCATTGCTTTGATTTAGCGATGGACACTGGACACTATCGACGCTAGTTTAACTATATAACAAATATATATAATATGCGTATACTATAATCGTCAAAATTTAACTAGGGTAGCAAAGAGCGCGCCGCTTTAAAATAGAGACGGTAGTAAATATAGTCGTGTCTCCTACCATATGCCTAACGCCCAATATCGTTTCAAAATTGGCATCGGTGCGTAGTGCAAGATCATTTTATGCGTAGTATAAGATCCCTATAGATACTAAAGTTAATTTTTGTCGACTACAATGTATGTATATATGTATATGCAGAGGGTAAACCATAATTTACGAATCATTTAGCTCGTATATTTAAAAAAACGAAAAACAATAACCATCTATCACACTAAAACGACGATATATTATATACCTATGTGTTATACCAAGTAGCATGAGGTCGCTATTTTAATCATTTACTTTTCTCTGTGCGTAACTGATAAAGTTCATGATAAATAAAGCGGTAATTCCCTTGCAAATTATTATTATTAGCGGATACTTAAAACCAGTTAAAATCGATTTCAAAATGTTCCTGGAAGGATTTCGTTAATATCTGAGCGGATGTGCGATTTCTCTGTGAAATTAATAACTTTTCCGAATCAACACTTAACACAGATATTAAATGGTTTCCTCTTGCTGTCAGCGCTACAGATTTAAATTTATAATCTGTAAATAGCTCACGCTTAGGAATCCAATATATTTTTTTTAGGAAATCCATAAGCGCTGCAGTTTAGTTCGACACATTTCTCCCCAACAAAAAAAGTGCTATTGTACTTTTACTTACTTAATACTCATAAACGATTTAAGTATAGGTTTAGATTTAATACACTTATCACAACGTAATCATAAGATACTTGTGCACGCTCATCGCGGAGAATTTTAGTCTTAACCACAGATTCGAAAGCTATAATCACCGGAAAAATTCCGTTAGGAATGATATTATTAATATTTGCTAATATAATTATAAGATTTGTACTATTTTCCTTTTACTGAAATCTATTTATTAGCCATTATAATTAGATGAATGATTAAAAATAAAGGTCACGTACCATAGTCCTTATCGCTTCGTCGCCTATTATTTACTCAAGGACGCATCCGAACGAACCTTCACTGTTTCCTCTTCAAATTTTCCCAACCCATTCTCCCTCTCTTTGTCTTTACCGGCCTCCCTTGTTCCAAAGATA
This sequence comes from Protaetia brevitarsis, assembly GCA_004143645.1. Lineage (NCBI taxonomy): Eukaryota > Metazoa > Arthropoda > Insecta > Coleoptera > Scarabaeidae > Protaetia > Protaetia brevitarsis. Next base: position 1,745,588 of record RXPK01000085.1, on the reverse strand, counting down.
AGCCTCGCCGGTTCCGCAGTTCCAGTCCCTCGTTGGATGGAGTTAATGTTTGCATAAATGGAACAAGTTCAAAATTTCAGCTCGCATAATTGAAAACTTGTTGGTATAATTGTTTACTGTGCTCCGCTGCAGTTCCTGTGGTGCTCTTATGCTATTTAATTATGCAATTATATATCAGAAGTTTAGAAACGAAATTCGTTTAATGGTCGACTCCCCTTAATTATAACCTGTGACTTTCAGTGCAATTCGATGTTGGCACATAATATTATCGTTTCCTATAACGTTGTTGTATTAAATTTTCCGCAGACTGGAATTGCTTAATCACTTTCCTATTTAATGCCAGTATGCAGTTTGGTTTATAGACACGAAAGGCTATGTTGAAAGTTTTAATTTTTTTATTTCCTTTAACCACTGCGACATAAGATTATTTTGCTAGAAATGCTATTCTTTCTAAAAATCCATTATCCACGTTTTTATCTTTTATTTGACCGTAAAGATATTCATCGTTTATCATTTTTTTTTTTTTTTAGTTGGGTTAATTGTAATTACTGTTAATCTGATATTAGGGTAATTGTAATTACGTTAATCTGATATTAGAACATTCATTTATTTTTTATACGGTTCGAAGTTTTTTTTATTTTAATTTTCTTCAACAGAATTTCTTTCAAACATTTTAATAATAAAGATGTTGCGTTAAACATTGTCTAAAAATTGACCACAGTTAGGAAAACAATACATTAAACAAAACAGAATTTATCGAAGCAACGAAAATATCCTTAGAATCAACGTACTTTTTGTTTAATAATACAGTTCATCAACCAAAATTCGAAGCAGCAAATACGCTTTTGGCAATAGTTGTCAATCTTGTAATGGAAAAATTAGAGAATAATGTGCTAAATAATATAAACTCAAGACATATTAACATTCCGTTCTTTAAAATATCTGCATAAACCACTCTAATCTGGCTGTTCCTTATAATTATGAAAAAAAAAAAATATTGGAAACATACAAATTGATTCATATCTTATTAGACTTCAAGTACGCCCCTACACAATTTGAAAGCAGCACTATCAATAATCTGGTAGATTGATGTTATTATTTTTTAAAGAGTAATGAAATGATCTAAAAGCCAACTTGGACAACTATTCGTAAATTATTATTAAAAGATAACTAACTAAGTATTCTTTGAAATTTATCAATACTACAATAAAAAAAAAAAAATTAAAGCAAACATGATACCTTTAAAAAGGGATATACATAATTTAGATCCACTATCCGAAACTTCAGATATAGTTCCTCCATCCGAAACCTCCTGTCTGGTGCAAAAATCACTAAGATTTGCTGAACATCCATGTAATGCATTTAATAGAGTTATGTTTAATGGATTTATCATTGCTGTTTTCGATTTCTTCTTCATTAAACATTGCAAAGAAATTTTGAATTTCTTGGCAAAATTAATGAAATGATTACTTTGGTATCTATTACAAGCACCTACTATAAATTTAGCGTAGTTTTTTTTTTTTCATGGTAAATATGTAGGGGGAGTCCGGGAGACTTGACCATAAGGGAGAGTTGAACTAGTTCAAACAACAAATTTAAATCTCGTTAGTAGTACCGTCCGCACATTCGATTATTGGCGATCATTCGAGAATTCGATTAACGTTTGGATTATGAACGATCATTCAATTATGAATGATTTTTTTTTATCGTTCGACTATGAATTAATGATCGTTCGTATTAGTGAGCGATGAGTGAATAATTAGTTCATGAAACTTGAAAAGCTTTTGCAGTAAAAGCGAAACGTCGTTGAATATTTCGATGTGTTGTCAAGACCTAAAAACCAAGAAAAAGAAAAGAAATTAAAATGAGTGTTTTGACCCAAAACAAACATTTCTATCTGATATATTGTATTGTCAAACTGAATGAATGATAATTGGATTATGCCCACCGCTAGTTGTGTTTACACCATTTATTATATTTTTAATGCGTGCTAATGCCTACTTTTCCCAGTGTATGAATGCATGTTGTCTCACTCTGTTCACCGTATTGAGCAATAGAGGCGCCTGAAATCCCGCCACCAGTCATCCCATTTACGGTGCCTCTCTCTGGCTGATCACGTTTATGGCGTTTACAAGTTACCATGGTATAGTATATATATATATAATATGGATTATGAGCCCTTTTATTTGAAAAAGTAAATTTGAATTGTTTTTTTTTTTTTGTTTTATAAGAGCAAACTGGTGTAAAGTAGTAATTCAGCAGTCCCATTTGCAACTGGATAGAAAGGACATTTAATTTAATCGTTTTTGTCAAACTTAACATCTGTTTTTTATCGGTATTTTCTTTTTATTTCTTTCTTCCTTTTCATTATTACTTAAAATGTTTATCTAGATATGAACCACACGTCATGAATGACGATGAGAAAGAAAATAACAAATATTTAATTTGAAGTTTAATTATTAGACGATTTAAATTCATTCTTTAGAAGCATTGTCCGAAAAAATTGAATGAAACTTTAGTTGGAATTTTTTTTTTGGAATGTTGAACTTACAGTTTAGTATTTCATCCAATTGACTGACCCAATCGCTTGTCCAAAGTGGCATTTTACATTAGCGGATATCTACATACATAGATTTGTGCCGTTTTAGTGCATATTTCATTAGAATTCCGAAAAACTACAAACCCTCATAGATCATCTATCTGTTTTAATTAGAAATTATGGCTATCATCTGGGCTTAGGCAAGGGCAATGAGGGCGCGGCACGTTATTACAAAAAGTTTATCGATTAAAAAGGAAGAGCACAGTTAGAGAGTTCTAAGCCGAGAACGATTCAAAACTCGAGGGACGACGCAGAGGCACAGTCGAAGAGAGATGGCGATAATTCTTCGTGGACCAATGTAGGGGAGCCCGTCTAAGAAAATAAAGCGGGCGCCGGAAGATTCTGATTAAAAAAGGAACGCTGATAACTTTTAATTTCAACATTAAAGATGAGCGGATTTTTAAAGCAGACAATTTATTGCAGCAACCTACGAACCCACCTTTATCAATTGGAACGTATTTTACATTATATAAATATACATTCTATTATGGACGATAGCAGCATGTCTAATAAATTTGCGAAGTCATTGATTATTAAGTGAATTTATGCGTGACAAGCTGTTTAAATAGATAAATTACTTGTATTTAATGTTACAAACATTATGTTTGTTAAAGGAAAAACATACACTACAGAAAAGATATATTCATATTTAAAATAAAAAAAAAACCGATTTATTTGTGTTCGATAGCTTTAGAGGAAAACAGATTTACATATGTATGTAATTTTAAATAACATAGTAAACACAATTATATTCACTTTGTTGTGACTATTCAATAATTTATTTGCACACGATCTATTTAAGAAAAATCATGTTTATTAAATGCAAATATTTGGTATGATATACATATATTTCTAAATAAATAATTAGATTAATTAGCTACCGCTTTGCTTTAATGTATTGTAAACAAATACCGTAAATAAATATTATGTTTGTAAAACACAAAACATAATTATTTAAAACAATGGCAAAAATACTATATGATACTACATATGACTTATTTAGCTCTACATATATTTTATTACACATATATATATTTTAAACAATTTTTGTTTTCGGTGATTGTGTATTCAATTATTAACAAAACATAAGCAATAAAGTAATGGTATACGATTTGGTCGTTGATATAAACGTTATAGCTGCGTTGAATAATCAATACCTTCTGTCGGAAACTTCTTCACAAATGTAAAAACTTTTAACCTCTGAAGTACACTTCCTACCGCTTAGTCACCAGCTGTGACTCAAATGGCATAGTTGAATAGGGTTCAAATAAACAGTAGAACTTGTTTGATGTTTATAATCAGTTTATCTGAGTTCGTATCATTCATGGATAGGTATACCTATAAAATATTAAATCCCAAACTACATTCGCAAGTATCTTATCAGAGGAAATAACATTCATAATATTTTCGACTTTGAAACAATCTTTTGTAATCTAAGTTAATTATCACCCGATTTGTCTATGTAAGCTTTTGTTATGTTCGATAGGTGGTTACAATAGCAATTATTTGATGTTCTGTATCAACTTACAAGGGCCATGCGAATATTTTTAGTGTACGAAAGCTTTTTAACCTTTGTATACTAAAAAATATGCTAAATATACAATTTAGAAAACTTCAATTTTTAATAAAAATTTACAAACATTTCCTCATATTGACTTTGATAGATTTTTAAGGTCGTCAGACAACACTACACGCATCTTACCTTATTTTTAATAGAAAAAAAACAGTTTTTCTTAACTCTGGATTGATAAAGCTGTTTAGTAAGATAAAAATATGTTTCTATGAAGTCACTAGTGTCCTTGCCAATCCAGAGTTCATTTTCACAAATACCTAGTTTTAAGATTCCAGTCAGATAAAGTTAGATAAGATGATTATTGTGGTTTTACAATAACTCATTTCGAAAAGCATTTCCACCGTAAAGAAAAGTATCTCATGTTTAAGGGATAATCTTAACTATTAACTGCTATAGTAGGCCTCATGGTATTGAAATTTAAACGAGGTTATCAATAATTACACCAGTTAGGAGTATTAAACGTAAACAAAGAGACCTATAATACCGATCTTTCAAAAGAGTTACCAAACTTCCAATCACGTTTTATTTTTGCTGGACCGATGATTTTTAGAAGAGTCTTTACTAACCTTGAAAATAAAAGTTCTACTACCAAAAACGGCGGGGAAGGGTATGTCTGCTAAATAAAAGTTGATAAGTCGAATTGACAAAGTGAAAATGTTGTCAATTTTTTTTAAAACATTAACTAGAAAAACGTTCTATCTGTTTTATTTTTGTGTTCTTCGTTTTACAAAACTTGAAATTTCCATTAATTTGCTTAACTTGCTTGTCATTTGTTTATCGCATACACGCTCAATAAGTTGCCTAACCCCAAGGAGTATACTTTTAAAGTAATTTCTGTTGCCTTATTTTCTGTTAATTTCTGACAGAGCCGTCTTAGAAAATTTATACAAGCAGTCCAGAGTATATTGTTTAATTCTGCTGCCGTAAATGTTGGCTTGTTTGACCAATGTATATCTTGTTATAATCGTGACAAGGGATGGAGCAAACTATTTTAATGTAGTTTGCATATTAGTAAGCAACATTGGTTTTTGATTTGCTTCAGAAAGAAAAATAATAGATGTGGGAGATACTTGTTGAAACACCATATTCGATGAGTAAAATAACAAAACGTTAAAAGCTTAAAACATTTAATAGTACCACTACGATCGTTTCACCACACAGTGGCTCCATCGGATGGATGAAATGTAATTACCACACTATTAAGATATTTCTGATTAAGAGTTAGTAGTGGAGAGTAATGTAAATCTTTTTGGTCATTCAGAGAATACTTAGAGATCATACAACATGATAAGTTATGCTTAGCTCTGAATGACCAAAAAGATTTATATTATTCCCCACTACTATCTCTCAATGTCTTAATAGTGTGGTAGTTACATTTCATCCACCTGATGAAGCCAGTATGTGGTGAAACTATCGTAGTAGTACTATTATATATTTATAACTTTTAACGTTTTGTTATTTTACTCATCGAAAAAAAATATAGATCTAAATTAGACGGTGTTATCTTCCAGGAAACTCTTTGATTAAATTTGAAATTTTTTAAGTTATATTTTCGATGAATGTCTTTCAAATTTTTATATTGCGTTTTAATGGATTTAAAAATTTCATTGGTTTTAAACGTGTCTAACATTTTGAATTAACCTTTGTAAGAGTGTTATATTCTTGTAAAATAGAATAGAAGTTAATTTAAATCATTGTTAAACGCTAATAAAAGTTAGCGAAAGCTTAGAAATGAAATAAGAAGTTCCTTTTTTATATACGACCGTCTAACCCGTTAAAAAGTTCGTGAAAATTAAAGCCAATACTTGAAAGTTATGTCTCCTTTTATAATTTTAATTATCATAAAATGTATTGAATATATGTCATTAATTATGTTTCCTTTCTTTTGCAGGTCGGCTTCATGCACCAATATGGAGTATACAGTCAGTCGCGAAGCGTAACCTGAGATTTTGGGAACAATTTAAAAGTTTGTTCTACGACGGGACAGTGCTGAAGTTGTGTGAGTGTGGGTGTTGTGCGCGTGTGTAGTGTTTCATCGACCGAGAAACTGCTTCCCGCTTAGTCAGACTACTCTTCTACGTATAGGTGTCACTGGGAGAACCGGATTTTGGCAGGAGGATTACCAGGAGAGGGATCCAGAGTAGCAACATTTGAAAAGTGCCGCGAACGCGGTCACCGTGACCCCGTCGTCACCCACAATCGTGTATGCATCGGTGCTATCCGACGGTGGTCAGTGAGATCGTCATTCGCGCGTCATACTCAAATGGACAAACGTAAAATGATGGCAAAGAGGCCAAGGGTTGACTTGCGCGGCGGCGCCATAACGAACGGCCCGATGCAGACGCGGCCGCTGGTCGCTCTGCTCGACGGGAGAGACTGTTCAATCGAAATGCCGATACTGAAAGATGTCGCAACGGTCGCCTTCTGCGATGCCCAGAGTACGAGCGAGATCCACGAGAAGGTCCTCAACGAGGCGGTGGGTGCGCTCATGGGCACACCATCATACTGACCAAGGAGGATCTAGAAAAGTTCAAGACCCTGCGGATTATCGTGAGAATCGGTTCTGGCGTAGACAACATAGACGTTAAGGCGGCCGGTGAACTTGGCATAGCCGTGTGCAACGTGCCCGGTTACGGAGTAGAAGAGGTGGCGGACACCACCCTGTGCCTCATCTTAAATCTGTACAGACGCACCTATTGGTTAGCAAATATGGTGCGGGAGGGAAAGAAATTCACAGGTCCCGAGCAAGTAAGGGAGGCGGCACAAGGTTGCGCGAGAATACGTGGCGACACACTCGGTATTGTTGGACTTGGAAGGATAGGATCAGCCGTCGCGCTGCGAGCGAAAGCGTTCGGATTTAATGTCATCTTCTATGACCCGTATCTGCCAGATGGTATCGAAAAGAGCTTAGGCTTGACACGAGTGTACACACTGCAAGATTTGTTGTTCCAATCGGATTGCGTCTCCCTACATTGCACGTTAAACGAACACAATCATCACCTAATTAACGAGTTTACCATAAAACAAATGAGGCCGGGAGCGTTCCTGGTGAACACCGCGCGCGGTGGCTTAGTGGACGATGATGCGCTGGCCACCGCACTAAAGCAAGGCAGGATACGAGCGGCCGCTCTTGACGTCCACGAGAACGAACCTTACAACGTCTTCACAGGTCCCCTCAAGGAAGTACCCAATTTGCTCTGTACACCACATGCGGCCTTCTACAGTGACGCGTCTGCAACGGAACTCCGCGAGATGGCAGCATCCGAAATAAGGAGAGCAATAATGGGCAGGATCCCCGAGTGCCTGAGGAACTGCGTTAACAAGGAATACTTCATGGGACCCGGATCGTATTCAGAAGGTACAGGTAATGATAAGCTTGACGGCCGAATTTAAAATGGAACTCTGCCGCGCACGTATCGAATATTAATTGTAAAACCGTTGTCTTTCTGTTGCCTTGTTGTAGGGACTGTACACCCACTAAAAGATTTTATTCATCCAAAACAAGAAATCTCTTACGGCCTTGTAGATAGTGAGTCTTAAATTATATTTTTTTTTTATTTTCTTAAGTTTTAACTTTGATACTCCTACTTATTAGTTGTTTGTTTACGTACTTATTTGTATGGATACTTTCTGTAATCCTTCCGTATTTGTTGTTACTTTACTAAAAGTGCCTACCTATAATAACAAAGCGCCTGTACCTGTTTTCTGCCTCCTATTTGGTATTTTTGTGCTTCCAGGTCCGTTCGTTTAACAATCAGTCCGGAATGAATTTTGTTGGCTAAAAAAGTAACTGATGGAAAAGCATTTGCATAGTTTGTTTAAATATTTTGAGTGTACACGTGTATAGAGTAGATGTATTTTTATTTATGTATTATAATTACTGTTTTCTATTATTGTTGCTATAAAAGTATTTTTGTACTGAGGATTTCATGTTTTTTTTTTTTCAAAGTTTATCACTTGCTGTAGTGTATCTACGGATAATTGTTAACAAAAGGTAAATCATTATGGCATATCTTTCCACTACTATTGATCTTGAAATTCTGGACATTCATATTAGCTAAAGAAAAAAGTTAACCCTGTAGTGGTCGCGCTCTAAAGTGTGACACGACTGGTTGCGTCTAGCTATTAGACCCATACATTATTTTAATGTAAACAGTTTGCAAATGCAAATTATTGTAAGTACTATTTCAACGGGGTCTCACAGACAGGTGCGAGTACTGCAGGGTTAAGAGACAGTGGTACTGGAGAACATGTGCTGCACGGGGCGTTGAGTGTAACTGATATTGATAAAAAAAAAACCGATCATCAAATTCAATTCAACTCTTTCCAAAGTCTTATCCCAAAATGTCACTATTACTATTCACTTAGTTCATCTTTATTTGCTACCCGCCCTGTCGGTATAAGACGTAATTACTATTAGTACGGCAGAATCTTAGAATCGATGCACATTCTAATAACTTGAGAGCGATGGCGAATATCAGTAGATATGGGATAAAGAAAGGATTTTCAGGAAATAACGACTGTTATCTTTACTTTGCTAGAAAATCGTTCTAAAGTATTAGTAAGCAATTTCAAGTTAACAGTAGTAAAAGCAGTCCTAAAGATATTCTATACATTTGCAAACAAAACATTGTCAAACAAGAGAATGTAGTGTCAATCTGAAAACCTGACAGTTAGTATTTGTGACACTACCAGTAGTTACAGGATAAATCTTTGTGGAAAAGAATTATTAAACCGGATTCCACAAGAGCACTCAAAATATTACCAATACCAAACGTTTATGGCGGGATTCTGAGCAAAAAAAAAGTAAATTTTTAAATTTAGAAATCCGTAGGATACAAAAAAAAATAATATGACTTACTGATTTACCAATAAAAATGATTGTTAACTATTCTAGGTTTCTGCTAGTTTCTATTCTATACAGAACCTACCTTAGTTAGTTACATTTTTTTCTTCATAAAGATACTAGATATTTCCATAACTTATGCGGTGGCCGAAATTGAGACTGTAAACACCGTGCAATTGATAGCAAGAATCAAAATGAAATGGAAGGATATGTTCCCGTTTTTTTTATTATATAAAAATTACATAGCCGAAACAGATACATTTGCCACATTTTGCTTTAGAAGAGAGCATTTAAATAAATAATAATAAGTATTTAAAAAAGTGAATCAATATAAAGAGAACGTTTCTGTTAAATAAATGATTACTTGCAATAACGCGGAACGATCGTGACGTTGTCGTCCTAGCAGCTTTTAATGATGACATATGTACTTCTCTATTTACCAATACAATTTTATCATGTATATTATTTTTTGAAAACTATATGTAGTTTCTAATAAAACGCTTAAAATCGAATATAAAAGGTCTATGAAAAACAACTAAGTATATAGGTCTTTGAAATTGGAATATCAGAATTGTAGAAGGATTCTATAACCATGTAGAAAATAGTGTATCCACCTTTAGTAAGATAGACATATAGTAGTTTACATGAGGTTTTACGTTTTTTTGCGTAGAATTAAAAAATGGAGTGATATATAAGGTGTTGCACTCAAAGTGACAAGCAGTTGGCAAGGCTACCATTGAAGTGGTGGTAGGACGAAAATGTCTGCCGAACGGAGTCTTGTCTTACTTTACGCTATCCTAGTGGATGGACTAATCCGGAAATTGACCAGAAAGATTTTTTTACTGTCTGAACTATGGTGACAATCTTACAATACTCGTTGGAGAGCGTTGGAGTACTAAAAGGCTTAGAACCGCTAGTGTTAAGAGGATTCCACACATCAAAGGGACGAAATGCCTTAAGGTATGGTTCGCTCAAAGACTTGCAAAAGGAATCCGCATATCCAGAAAACAGCCAACAAATCACTGTTGGTCCTGTGAAGGTACAGGCTCTATACCACTACTTTGTCTGATCTATGTAGTTGAAAAAAAAAATTGAAAATACCAAAATCTATCTATTGTTATGTGAACAGGGATAATTACTTATGTACTTTTTGCCAGAGCCCCGTATTAAAGTTTGTTTAAAAACTGTAAGAATTGTATGCTATAGAATAATGCGAAGGATAGGTAAGCTTTGCTACTGATGAATTGATTCCAAAATAATTATAAATGTGTTTTACAGTAAATTATTTTTTTAATAGAAAAAAAGGTATTTCAGCAATTTTGTTCCGTCATCTTAAAGGTCTTTTTATCTACTTCTAGGATATAGTAGACTTTTTGTGCGCAAATTTGCGTTAGGGCTATTTTGGTTCTACTCTACGGAAGAAGTATGTAGCGATGTAGATGGCGTTCGAAAGTGTTCCGCTGAAATTAAGGAAAGATTTGAAAAATGTCAAAGGAAACACGATAATTTTTTTGTTAAATTTCAATCGTAGATTGATGGAACCGACTTGAAATTTACTTTTCAATGTGATCAGCCCAGAATTCGCGAAGGTCCTGGACGCTCTGAGAAGATTTTTTTCAGAATGCAGTCACAAGACGAAGAAAAGGAACATTCAGGACCTGCTGCAGGTAAGCAGTGAGCAATTAATAAAAGCCACGGAGATATCCTTATGTAAGTCGGTTCAACGAGATGCAGCAACTTTCTTAAGAAAAATTACCAATCGCGATCCATGCACTTCCACTGCTACTTGTGTTAAGAACGTATTAAAAAGCCATGAATCTAGTACTCAGAAGGAATTTAGTCCCGAGGAACCGTTAGCTCAGTTTTTAGACTGTCGTTTTACGAAATTTTCTTGCATAAGATTAGGAAAAAAAAAGCGTTTGGGGCAGGACATGGCTTAAACCCTACTTACCTAGTTTTACGAAAAACTACTTCTTTCGCACAAGAAAATTGTTTCACAGTTTTTGAGATCTTCTGTCGAAGTGTCGTTCCACCAATTCGTGGATCATACAGTACGGAGATTATGTTAATCACTAAGTACTGTTCTTAAACATTTGATATAACTAGGTCACTACAAGTTGCATTGGATTTGAAGTGGTGTTGTGACGATAGCCCAGGGCCTTAGTAGCTACAAACAACGATTTTCCAATGTTGGTGATAATGACGACTTTTTAATTCTCTTTTCATTTGTTTTTTGGAAATCGCAATATATTAACAGTAATCGTAATCCTCTTGCTTGGCAAAACCGGACTGCTTCTACTAGATTGTGACGTGCCTTTATTTTTTTTAATTTTTTTTTAAGAAACATCAGAAGTGATACGGGATGATGTTAGCCAAATGATAGAAGATATCTCCAAACTAAAAGTCTAAAAATGTTTATCGATGAGAAGGAGATAACTTGCAACTTTTTAATAAATATGATATATTTAGCGGAAAATATACATTATCTTCTAATTTGATTTAATTTTTATTTTACTCATAACTAGTATAAAAATTTATGGCGAGGCCAAAGACAAAATTCTCTTGCTTACACAGCTTATTTCTCAGACGTAGATCTTTGAAAATTTTAGATTAATTGTATATTTCTGCTTGTACAGTGACAGGCATAAATATGGATTTTTTTTTTATTCTTAAAATATGCTAATTTTTTTTGGGAGGGATTAGGTTATGCAGTCTAAGAACCCCAAAATTTATTATGACACATGTCGCGTGACCACTAGTATGGCGGTAAATTTAAAAAGCATCCCATGAAATTTCAAAAAAGTGTGGTTAGATTCATAAATTCAAAAAGTTGCATAGAATTCAATTTTGAAGCTGTATGCAAATGTTTATGAACATACAAGGGTACAGACCTTTTATTTCAATTTCCTTTAAATAACCAATACTTTTAGCTAATGATGAGAATACTTAATAAGCAAAAACATTTAAACAATAACTACTAGCAATGAACAACTAAGAAATTAAACTCTAAAAATAAATATTTATTAGGCACACATATCGTTCTCTCTTTTAAGTAAGGTAGGCTTTGAAATCAAAAACAACGAAATAATACAGTAAACTATTTTTATTTTACCTACTGTTTATCATTCCTTGTTCTCTAATTTCAAAACGTACTTTAATACCTTCGGTGCGTGCACGTAGTGTTATCAGTTTTAAACTAACAGTTTCCACTTTAATGCAGAAAACAAACAAAAAATATAGTAATTTCCAATAAAAGTAATATTTGCTAAGTGGTTTGTAAAATTTTATTTATTACTGTTAGATACATTTCCTTCCAACAACTAGTTTTCAGTTTTCCTTGTGCTAATTATGCAAAAATTGACAAAATTGTTTGAGTATCAACCAAATTTATAAATATTACTGCAGTTGAGCTGCTAAAAACGAAAAAAAATAGGAAATATGTAATTCCATTAAAGAATATTTGGAAAAATCTGATTTTTATTATTTTTTTGAATATGTTTACTATAATTTGTATACAGGTTCAGAACTGAATTCTAAACAACATTTTCAAGTAACTTTTTTAGATATTATGTCATTTAACCTAACGTTCTGCTATTTCATGACATGTTTTCAAACTTACCGTCATACTAGTGTTCACGTGACGTGTGTCAAAATAAATTTTGGGGTCCGTAGACATACATAACCTATCCTCAAAAAAAAAAAAAGTAGTATATTTTAATAACAAGAAAATTCCCATATGTTGCAATATTTATGCCGGTCACTGTATAATGAAAAACTAGATAATATTAATTTTTCTTCATACTAGTTACAAGTATACGTCACCATATAGGCAGTGTTTTATATGTATTGTATCTTGGATCAACAGTGGTTTACTACGATTTAGGAATAAAGAATAATTTTGACTACCTAGATCGGACGATAGCCCACTGTGCGCCGTAATGGAACCAATTCTAAACATGCGACCGCTACATATTTATATACAAGAAACTGGTAGGTTTGCAGTGTACATCTTTTTATAGTCAAGCACCAGAAATACAACCCAGATAGAAACTATGAATATGACAGTTATGATACCACATAAGAAAAAATGGGAAAATGGAGAAAGGCCCCTCTGTAATAATGTACTCAAACAGTTATACCGACGATTCTAAAATTGATAACGGAGTAGGAGCCAAAATGTATGCAAAGAAAGCAAAAGGTTGTCCGGTTACTTCAGTAGGAACGCGACAGTGTTCCATGCTAGGGTTGCCTCAATCATTACTGTATCGGAGACGAAGAAAAACGGACCGAGTTAGATAAAAGCCAGTTAACATTTAAAGCATTAAAGTTCTGTAAGTGTTGTTCTAACTTGGTTTGGGACTGTGCATGCGCCCTGATTGAAAATACTAACATTGGTCGGGATTCCCAGCTATACGAAAGGCGAGGGGAAATCAAGCGGCGGACGACCAGAGGAGGGACTGACGCTTCCTTCGTCAAGTTACAAATTCTATCAATGCCTGCATAAGTAATAAGTCCAAGGGGCACTGGCAACAATCACCAGAACAAAAACACATTAAAGGAACAAAGGACTGAATTAACTGCAAACGTACTGGGTAAATACAGGAAGACTGTCCCAATGGTAATAGGTCTGCTGATTAGTCATTGTGAATAGGCATATGTCTAACATAAGCCAAACAGCACATTTACTGTACTACTGCGTTGGTCGGGCAAGGACAAGATTGCTAGTTTTGAGTTTAGAGAATCCTAGAGCAAATAGCTTCATAGAGGAGTCACTTTGAAAGATGATAAATCTAAAGCTTGATTTGCATTATACGTTTTTCGTCTAGGAAAAAAAATCTACACTAGATTGCAGACTAATTTCAGCCAGAATTTCCCGCTTCTATTTAAATAGTAGTAGATCCTCTGCGCATGCCTAAGCTGTGAAGGGTAACGTGTATACCAACATTTAAAAAATAGCGGTTTCATTTTTGAGGTTAGCGACCGCGTAAGTTGTAAACAAATACAAATTTAGCATATATTATATTGAAAGATGAATCGTAAAAGCGAAGGAAACTATTAAAAATATGGACAATAATAAAAATATACGAACGTTTTAATCCAAGAAAAATGGTGTCACTGCAGTTGTTATAGAAATATAATAATTGCACAATATCTGTAAAATACGTTTTACGTTTACGTTATTTATTGCAAATCTTCATGTTCATTACCCTCGATTACGAATTTACCATATTTTGTTGAAATTTTAACTCTTATATCACCATTGTAGTTGATAGTTCGGAAAATTGTTCTAGTGCGCATGTCTGGTAAGAAACTTGGATGAAAAAAATAGGACCGAACCTAGTTTGAAAACTAGTTTCTAGTATACGAACTTGGATGGAATTTTCTGATTTGATTATCCAAGTCGAACTAATTTAGAAAATAGTTTTTCTAGATGAAAAAATATGTATAATATAAATCAAGCTTAAGTAGGATGAGGGCGCCTTCTAGGGCAAAGCGAATCACAAGAGACCTAAAAGTGTCGCGGTAAAATAGGGATTTATGGCTACCCGAATCCTAATCTAATTTATTTGAGGGTGTTCCACTTAAAATAATGGAGTAAGCATCAGTTCACATACTTTTGGGACACTATAATATAGAAAATATTTTTAGGTTATGCAAATAAACTTTAGAAAACTTTCGTAAAAATGGATTTATTCCAAATCAATAATACAGGTATAAATAGAGATCCAGTTTCCGTTGAGACTCTGTATATGTGCTTCTTCACATAACATTTTGTATAAATCGAACAAACATATTGTTGCGTGCATTTTAAAGTATCCTTTGTGAAACTCTGTAGATTATAAAACTACAGAATAGTGACGTCAATAGCACAGAATATCTAACAACCAGAATATCATCTTGGCCTGGCGGGAAGGGTTCGCGCAATCTCAACGCGCAGCTTGATCCGCCATTAAATCGGGTGAGAACTTGTAGTTCGCTCTTTGCGTTAGGTACACGTGGCTGGCTTGAAGTTTATTTTCATCTGTTAATTTAAATGGTGTTTATAGGTGCAAGTCGCTAAAGTGTCAAAATAATGGAAAAGAAAGTAAAAAAATTGCAAAAATAAGCGATATACATTCATTTTAACGTAGATATGTATCACATTCTTAAAATTCACTTCAGTTAGGTCTTGTCAGGCACCGAATTCTATCAAAGCCCATCCTGACTTCTCGCCCGAACAGTGACATCAAGGTCACGAAATTTTTGCACTGAGATCAAAAGAGCCGACAAAGAGATGATATTCTGGTTGTTAGATATTCTGTGTCAATAGGTACCTACAGGCTCTGCAAAATTATAGACTTTAGATTTGCATAGAATCCCACCATTAATAGCCATTTATAAACGATTAAGATGTCTGCTGCACTTGATAGTATTGAGATTTTCTACATAAGATGAAGATCTTTACACAAACCAATTAATTACACTAATGCAAAGGTTTCGTTTTGTGGACATTGTATCATTAGATTCATCTCATTCAGTTTGACAATTATAAGTAAACACACTGTTAGTACATGTAAATATCAATTTGCCCTACCGATACGAAATCCTCTGTACGGAGAGAATATATCTTCTTTTGGCGCAGCTCGCCCAAAAGCGGGAAAACTAGAACAAGCTCATTGCTTAAAACTTCCACCTACTAAAATTTCCCGTTTTCTCTATCATCGGAATTAGACAAAAACTAATCGAGAGTTTTTCTTTTTCGTGTGACCCTGTAGTTTCGCCGGCAGCGGGTGTAAATGGAGGTTATTATCAAACCGGAAGTCTGCCCGTCCAGCAGGCCCACTCGACGACGCCTCACGAAGTGCCGCAACATACGGTTGCGCCAAATGCGGCGCCGCCAACCCCACAACCCCAACCTCCAACAGGACCCGTAATACCACCTCACAGCCTCGTAAGTACGCGTTAAATATCAAATGTATACATAGTGTTGTCACTGTATTGGTATACAAATTCTTTGAACATTTAAATAATGTCAACTTATAATTTTTCTTTCACTCTTATAGATTAAATGAAAATAATTGGTTGTGATTTTTATATTTTCAGCCGATGAATACACCGGACCCTACGAATCACCATGCTATAAAGCCGGAACCATCGGAGGTCCATTAACATCATGAGAATTAATAATTCATGTATATTTTACATGGGCTGGACATCGCGCGAATGGCTTATCTATTCATTGCATTATATGTTCATTTTTTTGTTAGTTCTTCTTGTGGTATACATATCGTGGATTGGAAGAATAGAAGTTTATTACATCACATTTTAATTTCTCTTGTCTTTTTTTATGATTAAATATTTTGTCTGTCTCATTGAGAAAACAAGCACGTTTCATTCTGAAATCTTTTCATACTTGTTAAGAAAGAAATTTATTATTATGTATTTTGCGTATACATTGTAGTTTTTTTTTAATATTATTGGTTGTATATCTACTTTTTTGTGTGTATATATATTTCAGTCCAGTCTTTGTATTTTTTTGACTTATATATATAAATAAATATATATGAATATATATGAAAGAAAATGTGATGCCGCTATTAAATATAATATTTATATTAGAGAGAATCAAAATAGAAGGTTTCAAAATGAAACGGTTCAATAGTTTGTATAAAGAGATGAAAAAGAACACTACTTAAAATGCAAGAAATTTTTAGTTATATTTTGTAAAGAAGAGAAAGAAATAGGAAACAGTTGAAATTGGTATACATGCTTTTTTCTTGTATTCAGTAGTTAAATTGAATGTAGAAATTTCATAAATGTACTGGTCTCTGTTAAAATATGGAAGCGATATAATTGGATATGTATCTTATTCAGGAGGCAATAATAATAATGACACCTTATATGTAATAATTACATTTAAATCAAGTGTTTGCTTAAGGAGAACGAAAACATCTATGATATTCTCAACGAATAGACCAGTTGTGAAAATTCTCCATTCGATGTTTTTTAGATTTAAGTCACATGAGATAGGATTTAGCACGAATAACAATATGCTTGCGTGTATTTACGGATATTATTAATTTCTTATTTAATTTTTCCTAAATTAATATTTTTTATATGTACAATTTCATATTACGACAAGAAACTTGTCGTGCTAAATTCATCCCATTAATATCGTGTTTAATTAAGAATTTTTAATGAATAAGTGCATTACATTGTACGTCTGACATATTGCGGTATTTTTTACATAAACATTTGTCCGCCATTGTGAATACTATTTTTAATTATAATTATAATAAATAAAAAATGTTTTATATGAGATTTCCAAATAAGTCCGTTTTTTAGGATTATTATTATTAACTATTATTAATGATAACGATTAAGTGTAAAGAAGAAATGCGATTAAATAAATCTGTTTATTTAGAAAATGCTGCTGCTGAGTGTGTATGAGTGATGAAAACAAAATTATAGCCCGAAACGTTTTTATGTTATTAATAAAAAATGATTTTTAGATAAAAAGAAATGAACAATGACTATTATACATATATATTATATGAAATATATATAAAGAGAAACTTGATTTTACTACTATTTACTATACTATTAGCAACTACACTATTACAATCGCTGGGACATCATCATCGGCTTGCGTTTGTTTTTGGAAGTGAATAAAAATTATGAATAAATAAAAACAAGAACAAAGTGAGGTGAAGTGCGCGAGATTATATTTTGTTTCACATAAAGTAGTTCTTTTGTTTGTTTAGTAAACTAGTGATATAATTGTGACTAATTTCAGTGACGATGATAATATGGTTCAGTTGTGATCAATTTCCACGATACGCATTTTCGAAATCCACGAATCAAATCTCTTTCCAAACAAAAATAATAATAATATTAAAAAAAAACGAATAATAATAAAATCAAACAAACGTCAAACAAAACATTCCATCCACTAATCGCAAAACGAAACTTATCACACCTCGTTACCTTTCTTTAAACTCGATGCGAGATGAAATTGTACCAACAATCGTGTGTGGTGTGCTATTTTACTAAGTATATTTTTGTAACAAATATAAAATACGGATAAATATAGAAGATAGTTCACCTCCTCTGTTGAAGAACGATACTTGGTATACCGGTTAGTTCAGATTACAAAATTATATGCTTAATGTGGAAATTGACGAAAATGCCTGTCGTGTGTTATTTCAATAAACCCACCATAGAATCAGTATGTCAAACAAATAACAAGAAAATACAAAACAAAACTGTAGGGCTATTGGACTTCCACAAAATTTTGAAATAAATATATTAAAAATTATAATCGTTTTATTTTGTTTTTGTATATTCAGAATCGTCAAGCACATGAACGACCTTAATATTTTTAAGATGCGAGCAAAGTATACTGGGCGGGAGAAGCGCAATTCGGATAGGCTGTGCCACAGAATGCGTAATTGGTAGAATTCTCGCTTCAGTGATTAAATGAATAGATATCTATCTTTTTTAATGAATGGGTTTGGACCTTTGCACCTTATATATTTCTTTCCAGAAATATGTCCAAAATTATTGGCTTACCAAGAAAAAAATGTAGACAAAAATAAAATTGTGACCATATTAGAGTAATACATCTGTATTCTGTGGTACAGCAGTCAAAATATATGATTGTGCACTTATAAGTATAATCTATCTAAAGTAATGATCCAATAGTTACTTACAGTACTAGCGATACGCTAGATACGCCAGTCTAAGAATTATTAAATGCTAGCTAGCGATTGCGCGTGTGCAATTATTTTTTTTTAATGATTTCATCTGCGGAAACTATACGGTAAAATTTTGCGAATGTATGTAAATATGTGGCCGAAAACGTTGCGGCAACCTTGTCGCATGACATCAAGGGGATTAGCTTTCGGAACGATCGTCAACATATACATATACTAGTGATGTAACAAATATTCGCATGTTTTTGAATATTCACATTCGCAATAAATATGCGAATATCAAATACTCCATTTTAACAGGTAACTTTTACCGGTTAAAATGGATAATTTAGAAAAAAAAAAACTAATATTCAAATTCATTGATATCCTAAAACAACCTTTTGAGCACAAATTTGCAGTTTACATTAGAATAACCATCAATAACCTCAAAACAAACTTGAATTGACAGGATAAGACGTAAAAAGTCGAAACGATTCGGTTGTACTTGGTTAGTTTCTATATATTTAATTCTCTGCGTGTGCTTAATGCAAGTGTTCGTATAGTTGTAAACTGAAAACTAATAGATGACGCTAGTAAAGTTAAAAAGCTAATATTTGTATTTGCGAATGTGTAAAATCACGTTTTCGTTACTTCACTAACATATACCTTTATTTTATTATTTAGTTTAGCTATCGATTACTCGCAAGTGCTCAGATGGTATAATTTGCCAATCCTTAAAATGTGTTCTTTGAAATAATAAATTTACTGAAGCCATTACTTCGATTACAAAGACTATTTAAAGTTTAGTTTTATAAAAAAAAAATTAATGTGGGTGTATAAAATAATTTATCAGACATAAGTGCCAACTGGCAATTTATATTAACAAAGTCTAAAAAAAGATATACTTTGGAAAAAATTGTTATCTTTAAAAAAATAGTTATTCTTTATTAATACATGTTCTATTTCTATTGCTTTTTATGACGGCACAAATCGAATTGCAGTTTTTAGAATTTCTGCATAAAATGTGGGTTAGATGTTTTAGATTTCAAAATTTTAAGAAGATGCTTCGTCTTAATAGTAATATTGAAAATATGAACAAGAAAAGACCTATTATACATGAAATTATTTTGGTAAACCTATTATTACAAAAAAATATTTAGTTATAATTATGTATTTTGTTCTTCTAGGGATTTTCCATAGATTGATGTAATACATAATAAGTTATAGACAGCCTTTTATGATAGAAGTAAACACAATTTAAATTAAAACTGCCTACAAAAAGAAATTGTTCACAATACTTATAATAATGATGACTCAAATATAAGAAAAAATACAGTTGATTGACATGAAATTTCCACATGAACAAGAAATTAACAAGAATTAAAAATTAGAATTATTATATAACATCCTTTGGTGCAAACTACAAACGTTTTAATTCTGAGAATGTAGAAATCGCTGTGCCAGCCGAAAAGGTTGCGGCATCTTTGTCGCACACCGTAAAGGATATTATTTTTCGAAACGATAGTTCACTCTGTCACGAATTACGACAGCAGTGCATTGGAAGAAGATATGTTAGAGCTGCATTTTCCGAACCTGAGTCATAATTTTTTGAGTTAATTGTACTGTGCATCGCATGTCTCGACGTAAATGTACCACAACGCCGACGGCTACAATAGAAACAACACTCTGAATAGGCTCGTGGAGGAGCCGGCATTTACAGCGGGTACAGGTTGCGATCCTGGGGTCTTCCGGTCGTGAGGGAGGAGAGCCGCGGCCATGCAAGCATCATTCATGAAAGCAGCACTAAGATGCCTCTTCTTGGTGCCGCGAAGGACTCTGTACCTCCCGTGTTCTCTTTCGGGACACACTACCCTGTTTACCTTGATTGCCATCTACACAGATGAATCAAAGACAAAAATAGGGGCGAATACGAAACTCTTCTCTTCGTATCTTAACCTCAGCTTAGATTTGACACTGTATAGTTTAGTCACGGGTTTTTTATCCGATATCTTGACCATCCTAGATGGTGCAGCAAATTTTAGCTAGGGGCATTAAGAGATAGCGTATTAACATTTATAGTAACAGACAAACTGCTATTACAGCCTTGATGGCTACAAGATCATCTCAGGCCAGGTATATCAATGCCATAGTGTCTTGGAAGCGATCTCTAGTGATAGTAACTGATACTCACAAGAGTTGGGGATGTGGGAAGGTCATAAACATAACCAGGGCAACAATGCTGCCGATAGGTTTGCGAAACAGAGGTCGCGTTTTCCTTACACGAGACCGAAGCCTATTCTTTCATTTCGTTAGCTATTCTCAATATCCTAATAAAACAATGGACCACACTATTTTACACGAGAATAGATAGAAATGCATAACTACCTGCTGTCAAACGCGCAGAGCCATTCCCAGATTATCGTTCAGTTCATCAGGATATTGCCTGCAACTCTCGCCAAACACGTCATGCTGTAGGCCTATTGACTGGCCGCTGCAATCTTAATAAACATACGCAATATGCATCACATGGTACTGGTTAACAGCTCATTCTGCTGTGTTGATTACCTAGAAGATGAGATGTCGGGTACATATTTTTCGTGAGTTTCCGACGCTTGCTCAAGTTAGAGGTTCCATTTTGGGACAGTTTTGGCTACCACTACCACACGTTTTATGAGGGTTCCTGAAATAATTGAATTTCCGAGTCACGTGCTAGTTAGCATATGCATTCCTTGACGCGTCATCAGTATACGTCAGTGCTCGCCATTGTAGAGAAGGGGTATCTTCTACTATCACGGTAGGGAAATCTAAAACAAGCGTATGAGTCAGATGACCATCTCGGCTATGAAAAGTAGAAACATGTGTACTATCTTTCTAATTTATCTCTCTATCTATCAAACTAAATGCGAATCTAAACCCAATAAATTCTTGATTATTATTGCAACCGAAAATGGAGCACACATAAATGTTAATTGAAAATGATTGCGACAATTCTGAATTACATATCGCTATGTATAGGGCAGTTGTAATTTCGGTTGCATAAGCAATCGAATATTTGTAGAGTTCAGATTCGCATTTAATTTGCTAAGATGTTACATGGCCGTCGCATATGGACTTCGATTTAAACACTTTCCGGCAGTAAAGATTGTGTTTAAGAATGTTTAATGTTTATTAATTATAGTAATAAAGTGTAGCTTTATTCTAAGATGACATCGCGCACAGATTAATATTTTAAAATACTATATAGTATTTCAAAATGAATTCATATCTTTGTTGCGGTAAAAATTTTGAAAATGAAATAATAAATATAAGGGAGTTATTCCTAAAAAATACATCATAATAGTGTTAAGTAAAAAAAGCCATTTATTTAACTAAACAAACAAAGAAAATAAAAATTGTGTTTTTCATTCTTCGTAGGAAATACGTCCGCATACCCTTAGAATATCCGTTATATTTTGCTCAACGATCTATATTTAAATAACTCATGTGCTCTGGATCGTGTTATGTTTTTGGTCGATATAAAATTACAAAAACACCTGAATAGTTTTACGTTAGTTAGGTGAGGGAATGTAAACAAGTATGTCCGTCACTGATTAAATATATGCAATTCCCAAAGAAATACCTTAGTAATTAGTATTTTAGGTAGATATATCCCCGATGAGAACTTAATGTATTTTTGATTTCAAATTGCTTCTAAATTTGTCCACATTAAATTTTTGTGTCGCTATGATTTTAGTTAGCAATAAACGAGGTAATAAATTACTGCAAGCTGAGGTAAACTGATTCAAAACTTTGTAAAATTAATAAAATGGGGCGGGAGGAGAGGAGGATACTTAGCTGGAGATTGGCTGCACCACACAATATTGTCACAAGTTGCCACTGGTATATAGGTATCCGGATTCGGATAATGATGATTATGATATTTATGACGTTTCGAGATAAGGTATTTAGATTTCACTTAGAGTCCGTTGCAATAGAGAATAGTACACGACGTCACATGCGCAATGAACGAATATTGATAGCCGATTCCTCGTTGCTAAAAATGCTAGGTAACAGGCAGTGGTAGCCGGCAGCGGGGGGTAATTGACGTCAGGTTTCACATAAGTTTTGGTGACGACATGTACTTACCATTCTCTATTGCAACGGACTCTACATACAATCGTTTTTTATGTGTGATATATTACCACATAATAGTAATAACCAAATTCAGATAACTGGAAGGGTATCCGATTCTTGAAAAAGACGGTTTTCGTAATCCCTAATATCTAATAGGAACGCAGAAAATTTGTATCGAGGAATTCACGTTCAAGCAGTTATGAATTATTAAATGAAATTTACTTATGAACGTTAGATATTTTGAAAACATTTATTTCCTTCGTTGTTATTAGCAAGGGTGACCCAAACACAGCATCGGCGTGCAGACCACTCTGCATGCTGGATACGTCAGGGAAGCTGCTTGAAAGGTTTCTAAAGACGCAGCTCCTGGCCAGCGCAGCAAGGGCGCCATTCTACAATTAGCGCCGTTCGGGAAATAGTGGACATCTATCTGACGGACCGGCGCAAGAACAGACACACCAGGGGAATAGTAACACTTGATGTGAAGAACGTTTTCAACAGCGCCAGATGGGATGTTATCCTAGACGCCCTGGAGAACCGCTCCCACAACCCGCATTACTTTCTGCGGATGCTGCACAGTTACCTGGTGGACAGAGTGCTCAGGTACGAGACAACGGGGATATGGCGTACGGTGAGGATAACGGTGGGAGCCCAGGGATCGATCCTGAGACCAGACCTGTGGAACGATCCCTACGATGGCATCCTTCGTATGGAGATGCCTGCTGACACCTACGCCGACCTCACGGCGGACGCTAAATACGGGACACCATTTCGAAGGAATGTGATAAACGATACCGAGGTGAAATCTTGCTCGACGGGGAGGTTTTTTAGTGGATGTGAGCTCCACACACCGGGCTTAACGCCTGATGGAGCATAAAGAATTTTAAAAACAGAATCGCGTACCCGGCCGTGTAATCCGAAACCGGGCACGCAAAATTGAATACTGGAAATCGACTAGAACAGTTGCGGTCAATTTCAGTCCTGATTAAAATCTTCATTAAAAGATATACAAAGACAACCTTCCAATATTTTAATCTTAATTTTCATATAACGGACCGAACAGATTAAGTAAAAAATAGGCCTGTATTTATTTTTTTGCTTGTAATATAATGGAAGGGAGATAATATTTCTCCAACTTTATCCTAATCAGATTTAAATTTCCCGCATGAAACAGGTTGTGTTCGTTGGTGTTGCAGCAATTACACTAGTGCTTATGTCTTTCTCAACTACGTAAAGAGTAATTTTTCTATCCTGTTTTAATCACAAGCTAGTGTAGGAAGTGTAGCACCAATGAACAAACCTGTATGTATTATGGCATTATGAGGTGTTTTTGTAAATATAAATCCGGATTGTGATTATGTGTGCGATTATAAATCACATCGTTGGAAAAGTATGAATCTAAATCGCGTTTAAAAATAATCACGTTTGAAAAATCAAATCGCAATTCGAGCGATTATAAATCGCAGTAATCGTACCTATGGGGCGATTACTACCCTAATAGCCAAATTTAAGTTTGCCGCCACAATTTTTAGTGAATTCAACGTAAAGGCATTAAAATAACTATTAATATAGTACAAAATGGTGGGTAATTTGGTGTTTCAACGTTGAAGTTACTAAGAATAATTGCGGGAAATTTAAATTTGGCTATTAGGGTAGTGATTGGTTTACATTTCAAACAGCAATATGGCTGACAATTAACAGTATTTATTATAATTTTTTGGTTTCTTTTTCGCTTTACGCAGATAATTTAATATTTCATCATTTGACGAATCCGTAAAAAACAATTTAAAAATGAATCCCATGCTTTCGGCCATTATGCATAGAAGTAAATAAATCGTGTAAACAGATCAGTGCGTTGGAAAACCATTACAAATCGTGGATTAATTGCTGTGACGTAACGATTAATCGTAGAATCATAATCACAATCGCGATTTATATTTACAAAAACACCTTTTGTGTTTTTAACCTATTACATTAATATTTATTATTATGTTGAAATTATTCGATATAATTATCGAAAATTCAAATTTGCTTTTTTGTAAGTATAATAAACGCTTTGAATAGCGTCTAAAACCCAGATTTCCGCACAAACCTTTAGAACAACAGAGTGTCATCTTGTGTCATACCCAGTGTTCGTATATACCTTGAGCGGCAATTCCCGGCGCCGACACGAAAAATTCCCGTTTTGACACTGCAATTCCCTTTTTTTGGCGGCAAATTCAAACTTATTAACTTTTTTTAACAAATTACTTACTAAATTAAAATAAATGTACCGATACAATGACAGATTCATTTTTACTAAAGCAAATAAAAAACAAAATACAAAAATATAAAAATTAAATTTATTTTTGTTGATGCAATAACAATATTTTATCCAATAATTCCCTCTAAAACAAAACTTTTTCCCTCTAACATTCAAAATTCCCTCTAGAAAGGGAATTTCCCTCTCATATACGAACACTGGTCATCTACCGCTGCCGAATTTAAAAATATTAATGGCGAATAGATGTCGCCAGTAGTACCACACAAACAAAATATTAATAGACGGGAGTGGTGGGGTTATGTTTCATTCGCGTTCGTCATTGAATGGCGTTCTACACTGCGCGTGCAAGTATGGCGTTTGTTGTGTTAGTGTGTATGTATTGTGTTTAGCAACCATTAAGTTTTATGTGAAATAATTAATTAAAATGACTGGTTGGAATCAAGTACCGGACGAACGAAGTTATGGCGTGGGTAAGTTTCTCATGAAGTATAATAATTTTAAAGAGCTTCAGTATTCCTAACAAAAATAGTATTCAGACGAGGGAACACTTGTTGATTTATCTCCTGCTAAGTTGTATAATTTCCATTAAGTGCTTTTAATTATAATTACGTAAGGTCGTGGGCAAAGCGTTTTTAGGACGGGTTTTGTTATTTCATCAACTTTGAATATGTTTTTAAATAGCCCCTCCCTCTTTTTATCGTAATTTGTTCGCACATCCTCAAGGAAAAATGAATCAGTTTCCTATAGTTAACATTAAGAAGTTCGGATCTCGCGTGTGGGACATGTAAATAATTAATTTATATACATTTACGTTTCTAGTTTTCCGAATTTATGTAATTAGGTCTTCTCTTGTCCTATGAAACATGCTTTATTTACATACGTTGTAAGTTTTTCTTTCAGTATAACATCTAATGCAAACATTGAGAGCCTTTTGCGTTTGTTTGCCTAATGGCTATTTATCCGTGTACTTATCAGTATTGATAAGTAGGTATCTCCTACGGTTTTTAAACTCGATTTGTAACAGTGACGGCTCTGAAGTTCAGTTTTCCCGTTTCGTTTTATTCAGCTCTTTTTATGATTGTCGTCAATTATGGGACGTTTCCGTGCTTTATAGCTATTGTTTCATGAATTAGGAAAGAAATGTTGGCCGTTTGTTTCCCTCTACGAAGAATTTAAATACATATTTAAAATGCATATCGCGTTTTATTAAACTCCAATTATTCGTCGAAATGTTGGATGGGTTGAATATGCAATTTATATTCTTAAAATTATAGCAAAATGTGGTTGGAGAATATCTCAAAATTAAGTTTACCTATTTATGTTTTTCTAATTAGTGTTAATGTTAGAAGGGTGGCCCGTCTCTGAACAACCGCCGTCATTAGGTTTGCTTGTTTATATCCATATAAAGTAGATTCAAACAAGTGTGTGAAAGTTTAATTAATTTATAACTTAATAAAATATGAATTCAATTGAACTTGAAAGGAGAATAAATATAAATATCTAACAAGTAGGTAGCACATTTTTATTATAATTGACAATTTGTAAACATCAGTCGACCTTGGTATTACAATGACTATCAAGATCTGAATGTATATAATTACTATTTAGATCGGCACATCATTAACTTATATAAACACAAAGAAATTATTACAATTGAAGAGTGCGTATATTTCTACGTAATCATAATTATGTATATTTGGAGTAAATTATTAGCTGCAATATTTTTATGTAATTATAAAAAAAAATACAAAAACGAATATAAGGCGATACATAAATAAATAGTAACATCCATAGGTAATTTATCAAGAAAATTTGGCACATTGCAATAAATACATAATATGTATACTATTTGTACTATTCGCACTATTTTAATCGATAACGTCAGGGAACTTTTTCTTCTTCAGATATTTGGAATATAGTAACTACATTTTTGTTTTATGGCTACTAAAATAAACTACCTACCAAAG
The DNA here is from genome assembly GCA_004143645.1 of Protaetia brevitarsis. Lineage (NCBI taxonomy): Eukaryota > Metazoa > Arthropoda > Insecta > Coleoptera > Scarabaeidae > Protaetia > Protaetia brevitarsis. The sequence goes on along the minus strand of RXPK01000085.1, from coordinate 1,718,553 downwards.
TGACATCAGAAGTATTTTTTAAACGTTTATCCTTATATTTTAAAATGTAAGTAAGCTACTATTTTTGTAAGATGTATCATTACTGTTTTTAAAACATAAAAATGTCAACAGTAATTTTGAATAAATTTGAGGTAGATTATAATATTTGTGTGTGTCTATAATTAGGTGTAAAAATAATTAAATAAATTAAGGCTGCTAGACATCTCAATTTGTTTATTATTTATATACTACTATATATGTTCTCATTGCCTTGCTACTAGTTTCGACCTTTCTTCTTCAGGCCGTACTGCATAGTAGTGATGAGTACTCGAATGAAAAATAACCGATTATTCGGTTTTTGAAATAATGGAATATTTCCATAACCCAATGAAAAATCACGACTACAATGAGCTAATTGAGAGACATTCAGCTGTTCTCCTGTTTTTTAAATAAATCGGTTATTCCCCACATTACTACAGGTGACAGATGTGTGCTCAAATTGCCCATAAATCATAGATAACCAACAAAATGGAAAATTGAACTAATAATAAAAACAAGCCCGTATGTTTTAGGTTGTTTTGTTTGATGTTACGAATAATTCGATATCTAAATTTTGATCTTTCCGTATTCGTTTTGTATTCTACGTTATTCCTCTATTCTCGGCTTTGCGGATTGTTGAAATTAAATTAATATTACAACTTATAGCAGCATTAAAACTTATTCTAATAAATATGACTAGAAATATAAACTTTCTTTAACATTTCAACATAATTAATTTCATGACTTAACGAAACGTTAATTAATTTATAAGTTGGAATATTAATTAATCCTTCAGGAAGAAACTACGTCGTGATTGTACGCCTTCAGGAAGGAAGTTTATTGAAGAAAAAGAAACATGTATTAAAGAGAACTTTTACAAAAAGAAGTGAACCAATGCGGGTACAGGTGCACTGGTGCAATAGCTCCGGCTTCTGCACTCTGGCTCCATCTACTTCAATGCAGTCGATCGAGGCTGGATTCAGTTCTCCGCACCCGCACCCGGCCGATTAGCAAAGCCACTCTTTTACGAAAAGCGAACTTGGTGTACCTATATCGATAAGCGAACCAGCTCCGAAAGAACAGGTCCGATCCGTAGCAGTCATCCCTAAGAGATATAGATGCTATGCTTATCCGCCACACCTTTGCGACCGGTGTTCTTGGAGTATCCCCATTCAATGTCCCGGGCCTGGTATATAGCCCGCGTTGGCTCTGCCATCCAGTGGCGGCTCGTGAATTATAAAAGAGGGTGGGCACAAAATAAGAACTTGCCTATTTTTTGTACATAAAATCCATTCTCCTATTTATCATGCTGGAAAAGACGCCTATGACTTTGTTGTAAAAATGCGTTCAGTCGATCTTCTGACGTGCTTCTCAGAAAACTCTTAATGCGTTTGAGGTGGAAAACCATCGTGCACATTCTGCTGTCGACATGGGGGTTGTACAAATAATATCCAACAGTTTATATGTTTCCGTCAAAACTTTTAAGTTGTTGTATAATAGGCCTTCCCTTCTTCTTAGTTAAAAGTTTTTCCTCAAATGTGAGCGGGTTTTTTTTTTAAGATTTTGCACTCAATTAACTTCCGTCATTAATAATAAACGTCACTTGAAGCCTTTGAAATCACACATGCACGCTACGCGTTGAAAACGATGCAGTCGCAACGAATGCAAGACGTTAACTGGAGACACGGCATTGCGTGCCCCATAGCGACCGTATAAGCGCATATAGTGAAGATAAACGGAGCCGTCCGATTCATACTCCAAATAGGTACATCGGAAAGAGTGCCCCGGAACATAATTCGCTTCGCATAGCGTTCGCATATACGCAAGCGTCTGCGGAGCGGAAGGAAGCTTTGATACCATCGTTATAAAAATACTTAAAATAATAAAATAAGATAATGCACTGAATTACATGCGAATTTCTTTCTGTGTTTATCTTGGCGGTTGGGTGGGCGCGTGCTTTTGTGCCCTTTAGTACCAGCCGCCACTGCTGCCATCCACTTGCTGGCCACTACTTCGCTTTTGCAATTTGAAAATTTCTAATACATTTGTTCTAGTAGTGAAATCCCAACAAGGAAGACTAGGAGAGAGACAAGGAATATCTCATGCGTGACTCAAAGAGAAAGTATATTGTTCCTGAAACATTCTCACCAAGATTCTGCCTTATGATTCTAAGAGGAGTGTTAAGGATGATCTTATTTGCACCAAAATACTCGCAGACTTTATTTAATAGTAATAAACAATAATGGTTGGAGCATGCGATGACCAAAGATTTGGGAGGCAGTTTACCTATTTAAGACCAATTAATTCCCACCCTTTCTCCTACGACCTGTTGGGAGGCAATTTACCAACACCAGAAATAATTATTACAAATTACATTTAACTTATTAATATCACTTATTTCTTGTTTCATTATTAACAATGGATAAAAATTTTACCAATAAACAATCAGTTCTATGCATTTATCTTGTCCTAACGGCTATTTTTAACTTGTATAACACTAATAATACTTTGAAAAATAATTTGTCTTGTCTGAATTCTCACAATTTTCTTCCACGCTTCTATGGCCCTTCTTTTTGCGTATTCTTCCAACCTGCAGTTGTAGATACACAGTATTTTTTTATTTTCTGCATATTTAATTACATAAAAAAAACTGACCCAATGCATTATATTTTAGAAATGGATTATAAACGACTAAAAAAAAAAAAAAAAACAGTATTTGACGTGTTAGTCGTCTGTAAGCGACCGGTTGCCACGTGTTCGTTTTCTCGGTGGACGAATGGCCTTACAGTTTACGACGTGTTCATATATCGACTTTTATGAATACAGCCTGAAAAAGGCCTATTTTAAAGCTCAAGCTAGTAGCAATAACAAAAGAACTTTCACAGTATATAAAAAATACAGAAACTAAGGAGCATCGTATCCTCAATTTATTTATTTAAATTAATATTCTCATGGTAGTTTATAATTATTTTTTTTTAATTTGAGCTGGAAAATAAGGGATGTAATAAATTTAATTATTGTGCTTCATTATAGATATAGTTAATTGTGTATTATCTAGTTTTGTCATTAACTTTATTGAATTAATTATGCTTTAAGCCGGTACTTTAGGTAGTAAATTAACAATTAATCATTAAATAGAGATTATCATCCTAGATGTACCGTGTGCCAGCCACAAGTATTGTCAGCCAATAATATACCATGCAATAAAGTACGATATGAAGCAGGCTGGGAACTCTAAATAAAAATGTTAATGTAAAAGGTAGAAATTTAGTTTAGCTCTTATAAGTAATAGAGTACAGCTAATTTCAATAGTAGAGAATGTTATCACATGCGTAATAAGTTAATATTGGTTGCGTAATATATTTTTACGATTAAAATGAGTTAAAAATACGAGATATATTTGTTTATTGGTCTTTCTTTTAAAAAGTCGTTTTTATTTTGCACATAGGCCTCTGCTTGTAAAAGAATTAATCCTTTTTAGTTTACACAACTTCATACAATAAAATCTCTATTTCTTGAATGAACGTTTTTATTTAGGCAAAATATGTTGTGGTTTTTAAAACGCATTCATTTTATAACTGTTTCTACGTTGCGCTGTAACGTGTTCTATTGGGTTGGGTTCGTGTGTCGTTGCCTGACTGTATTTCTATATCGCACACGGTATATATAATCATGTATGAAACAAAACTATATAAAAAAGATATAAGTTTGCTAATACCTAATCAGTAACAATGTTATTAACACGGTTAATTATGTGATGTAACTAATTATTCGGAATCTCCTACGTCAGCAGCAATTTAAGTCTCACATTATTAAACCATTGAGAGCTGTTACCCATCCATTTAAGATGCTAAGCTATCAAATACACCCTATATACAGGGCATTTCCATAAACGGCGACAGATTGGAAAAAGCTTTATAAATTGTAGAATTATGATTTTTCTGTAACGTAAAATTATCGGCATTTGTACAGGGTGGTTCGTAACCTCCGCACAGCATTCGATTTTGTTTTCTTAATCGCAATATCCCCATTATTATTGCATTTTTAAATATATCAATAAATTTTAAACAAATACGATACCCTAGTCCTAAATTTGTTCATTTCCACGATATCTGATTAATTAAAATTGAATCACTTATATTGTTTGAGAAAGGCGCGTGTAGCTTAATTACCACTTACAACAAGTGAATCAAATTTTGAAATATCTTAGTAGAGATCTACTTACACTTTCAGATGTGTTAGTATTGTAGTTGCTGTATAGGGTATTGTATTAAAGAAAACAAAATTGAAGATTGTACCAAGATTACGAAACATCCTGTACAAATGCTGATGATGTTACGTTATAAAGAAACCATAATCTGTTACTGTTTACAACTTATAGAGGAATTTCCTCCCAGTGAAACAGCCTTTATAGTACCTAACCAGATAAATTATTTGTAATGCTAGCATTTCCTTGCTACTACCCTTGATGTTTGTCTTAATGAAATGCAATATAAGAAGTATAATAACATCTTTAGTAAAATACTATACATTTTTATTGTGTAAGTAGCATCATGAAATAAATCTTGTTGTTGTAGCCTAGTTTTTATATGTGGTGCTGTAAAATAAACCGGACGTATAACACTTTTGTACACGTTGAACAACATTCGCTTAATTATATGTATGATTCTGAAATAAAGTAATGTTTAATATTTTGGTGAAGTTTTCCTAAATATAATTGTTTGACATTTTGCTTGATGTTTTTTTTTCTTTCGAGGATCTATTTATCGGGGAGTAACCATCATCCTTCATTGTAAATTATAACTGCTTACTGCTTCTCCTTGCTAAATATTTTCAGAAACTCAATTCTGGAAGCTTATGAATTAATTAATAAACCCCTTCGAACATTTTTGCATCTCAATGGCACTAATCGTGCCTAGTTTTTCGGAAACAGTGTGGCAACTAGCAAATCACTCTAGATTTCAACGAAAATTTTGAATTATAAAATCTATTAATTCTAAATGTAGTTATAAAAGTATTTAATTTTAATTTATTTCTTCTAGCTATATATAATTTTTCTATGGAAGAGGAGTATAAGATGAAGTTCACATGCGGGACGCGGTCCACATATGGGAAGAATGCGAAGAATGGTACAGAGGTTGCTTGATTCACGACCGAAATGTGGTCGGTATATTTCCCAAAAATTACATATACATAAAAGAATGTACCGTCGACAAAAGTTACATTAATTTAACGGAATACGCCGGTGACGCTACGGCAAGCCCTTTATTTATATTGAAACAACCGCCGATTGTGCAAGAGATAACTGCCGTGTTGCGAGAATGGGGGACACACTGGAAAAGGTTGTATGTGGTAAGTAGTACTATATTATAAAATAAAAAGGCAGATAAAAATTAAATTTCGAGTTTTAAATAATTTTTGAATAAATTGACTGTGGTGTGTAGAAATGGAGGCACCTAGTTTGATAGATAGATTTTTCATATATCTGTTAAAATTATTTTTTTCAATTCCTCCTGTATAAGCCGAATACCTTACGCGGTTTTGACTAGTGTGAGGGGTCACGAGTTCGAATCTCGCTCTAGTTAATTATGGCAACCGGTTTTTTTCCCGGGATGTAAGGTAACCATCATCACCTCAGATTCACTTCAACGGAGATGCCTGATAAGCAACAAATTGCTTAGGCTTCATCTACTCCGAAAAAAAGTCAGACAAAATCAATTGTAGCTTTTCGTTGAGAAATAAATACAATGCCCAAGCAGAAAAAGTTTAATCATCCACCTAAACAGCTGTTTATTGAGTAGAATATTGAAATTACGATGACGAAAATTAAATAATTTAATTCCACTGATTAAAAGGTTCTTTTCAAGGAAGTTTTTGGATTATTTGAATATATAACATGTAATTCCATGATATATACAGAGTGAGCAACCGCATGTGACCACCACGTGACTTCAAATTTTAAGGTGGCAACATTGTTAAGATGGTATGCCACATTTCTGGTTGTCAGATATTTTTTTAACTTAACCTTAAAACAAGAGACGTGTCATATTTTGTTTTACTTTAAAAATAAATTGCTTTTTAGATCACATTTAAAACAAAAATATATTGGTAATTATGTTTTTTAAAAAAAATCATCTATAATAAATGCTGCAAATGACCACCATCATTTTGTAAACATAAATGGTTGTATATTGTGAAACACATTGTTCTCCGTTGATATCAGTTATCGCTGCAGTGAAGGCATTTCTCAGCTTATCCAGAGTATGGAGAGAGATTTGGAACACTATTTTGTTTAAATGGTTAAACAAGAAAAAATTCTAGCGGTGTTAGATCAGGAGAACGTGCTGGCTAACGTCCTCTACTTATTAATCGATTGCCAAAATATTCTTCAAAATATTTTATTGTACCGTCAGCTGTATGTGAGGTAGCATTATCTTGTTGGAAATATGCGTTCTGGAGTTCATTAATGAATGGTTCTAAAATATGAAGAGTTAACGGAATTAGTCCCTGTTTTTTTATATATAGAATGCCTATAATCAGTGTTTACTTACATAATTTTTTTGAACGTGATAGCTTAAGTAATTTCTGAAAAAAAATATTGAATTTTTCCACCCTTATGCTAATATCTCGCATCGATTATGTTAATTTTTGGTATTTACAGTATGTGTGACAGTAGTACTCATGCGTTAATTTCAGCCCTATAGCTTTAGGGCACTTTTCAATGGCTTATCGGAGTAGAGCCTTTCTTCGTTACTTTTGTTATTTCTTGTTTTTCTCGTTTCTTTAGGATATTGCAAAGAAATTATAAAAGTTATATTAAAACTCACATTTTACTTTTAAATTTTCTGTTGTATTTAATTTTTACGGTGTTATACGGACGCCGTTTGCAATGCTATTTTCATGAAGTTGCCTATAGATAGAGATACTTACTGTATTTTTCTAGTTACATTTTTAAGTAAGATTTGTGTTCGCTAGAATTGTGTTTTTTAAATAAATCTTATAACAATTGTACTAGAAAAATATTTACGCATATGATGTGTTCAGTTATTACACAGAGGAAACCAACTAACTTTTACCTCATCCTGATGGTTTTTGTTACGAAATTATTTGGTTCGACGCTTTTATTTTCTTTATAACACTGTGCGCGTAGTACATTTCAAATCAAGTGTGACACATGCGACTGATTCATTCGACGTGAGTGTATTTTCTTGTGTGTAATTGACACATTTCTCATAAATATGCATCACCTATCTCGTCTACTGGACAATTAAATTTATTTAGGCTGTAGATTAAATAAACTGGAGGCCGTTTGATATTATTAGTCGTAGTGATTGGTAATGTACTACCATGTATATCACTTACCGTATATCGCAATGCATAATTACTTTTTATGGCCGCTAATATAGAAAGGTCTAAGAATAAGTTTGAATTAGATAAAAAAACTTTAATGTTGCTTTTTAATTACCCATCTTTTTCAGTTCTTCCTCCTAATTTTTTTGTTGTTTGATAATTTTTTTTTTAGATTTTAAATTAGATTTTTTTTTCCTTAAATCATTCAATTTTATTATACACGTGACAGGTCACTTAGACATTGCCCTTGACTTTAAGAGCGTTATAGATTAAACCTAGATGGTAGTATGCACCTAAAGGTCAAACATTTTAAATTAGTTTATTCTCATATGTCCTTTGAAGGAAACGATGTAGTAAATAAATAACTTAGGGCACCCTTGTATATCATTGACATTTTGCAGACACTAAATAAGGACTTCGAAACAATACTGAAACAAATTTACGAGCTTATAAATCACAGAAATAAGATTATAAGTGGTACACTGCCCACAGATGAATTGAGACGTATCACGAAACAAGTGACGAATGAAATTGACATGGGTAATAAAGTTTTGGGTTTGGATATGGTCGTACGCGACAAACACGGAAATCTTCTTGACCCGGACAATACTAGCACCATAGAACTATATAATCATCACAAAAACGCTACAGAAAGAATTAATTTACCAAAGGTAACATCATATTAAATTGGTTGTTGGTTATACTTTGTTTCAATACTAATTTTAGACTGAAACTAGAGAAACTGTTGCTAAAACAGCAATTCAACAATTTTCTCACATATTCATTGTATCTGTAAAAAATTTCACGTGTAAAATGAACGAGGATGCAGAACTTTTGATGACATTATACGATGCCAAAGAAAACAAACCAATAACTGAGAGTTACGTGGTTAGATGGTCGAAAGATGGTTTGATGAGGGATTTAGACCAAATGCACAATTTGAGAGTGATGTTTACGGTAAAGTATTTTCAATAGAACTCAAGCGATTAGCTTCTAACTGTAGTCTGTTATTATTATGCAAAGGACCTGGGTAAGAAAGATCTGGAGAGGGAGAGAATTTATCTAGTCTGTTACGTTATTCGCATCGGTTCGATGGATACGAAGGAACCCGATCGACGGAGTTCGATTACCATGGTAAATAAGAAGGTTACTGATGAAGGGATGAGAAGACCGTTCGGGGTAGCTGCCAAGGAGGTTACCATGTACATGAATGGCAAATATGAGAGTGATTTAGAGCAAGAATTTTCTATACCCTTCTATAAGTTCGTACTTGTTTCGTGCTTTTTTTTCCTTATTTTATTAATAAGTTGTTCTTATTTATAGTTGTGAGAAAGATAATCTTGAACAGACGTTGAGAAAAATAATGAATAGAGATCCAAAGAATGAATTTAAACAAAATCAATGTCTGTTCGTCAGTTGGAAGCTACTTCACGGAGATGTGAAGCAAGTTAGGGAAGAAAACCCTCATTTGGTACTTGGCAATGTGACAACGGCACGAAAAATGGGGTTTCCTGAAGTTATACTGCCTGGCGATGTTAGGAATGATCTTTACCTAATGTTACAACAGGGCGAGTTTCCTAAAGGCAACAAAACTAGTGATAAAAATGTTGAAGTAATCGTCAGGGTTTGCAATGAAAAAGGAGAACAAATACCGGTGAGTAATTAATATATTGAGCTGCGACTTTTTTTACCGGAATACAGTGTCGTCGAGTATGGAAACAAGTGGGAATGGTGATACAGCCTTGACCACTCTTTTCAATCGAGGAAAGTTCGATTATAGTAGTTATTGAAATGTTACATTATGTGTTTTCATAGCATTTTTTTTGTGGCAGGGAGCCAATTAATTATATCAAACGTGCGTAGAAATAGAAAATAACCACCTGCTGATAACACATATGTAAATACTTTTTTTCTTTAATTAGAATTATCTGCTTTTCTTACAACTATTACAAAGTCGCGAACATAACGTCTTGGTATGCCGATTAAAGTCACAGCCAAATCAATGTATGAACATGTGATAAAAGAAAAACTTTTTTTAATTCCACAGGGTGTTATTTACTTAGGTGGTGATACAGAACCATTAAACGAATATCATTCGGTAATTTATTATCATGAAGACAAACCACAGTGGTTTGAGACCTTCAAGGTAGCGATACCTATCGAAGAGTTTAAAACAAGCCACCTAAAATTTTATTTCAAACATCGGTCTTCAAATGAAATGAAAGATAAGAATGAGAAACCGTTTGCTATGGCTTACGTCAAATTGATGCAGGATGTCGGTACAACTTTAACAGATAATGAGCATTCTTTAGTTGTGTACAAAATCGATCATAAGAAATTTAATGATAATAACACTGAATATTTCCTATTGCCATCAACTCTAGATGATTTGAGGAGCAGCAATAATAAGATACAAGTGCCTGGGTTGTTTTACACTGGAAAGGAATCTTTTACGATACGAAGTAATATATGTTCTACGAAATTAACACAAAATGGTAAAGTATTCATTATTATTCCTCAATCTGTAATACATTTTTTTTTTTAAATTTAGTTGATTTGTTGGGATTACTAAACTGGTCTACCCATAAAAATACATTGCGACAATCATTGGAATCTCTAAAAGTAGTTATAGAAGATAAAGGTGAAGAAGTGGTTAAATTCTTTCAGGACATTTTAGATGCCCTTTTTGATATTTTAATGGATAATCCCGATACGGAAGTTTACGACGAATTAGTTTTTCAATGTTTGTTGGCCGTTATCGGTTTAGTGAGCAATAATTGGAAATACCAACACTTTGAACCTGTTCTAGATCTGTACATAAAGGAAAGTTTTAGTGCAACTTTGGCTTACAGGCAAGTTCTATTGTTTCGTGTAATTGATTTTTATTTTTATGCTGTTATAGGAAGCTAATAGCAGTAATGTATAGATATATAACGAATACATATGATAAATCAGATAAGGAGCAATTGTATAAAACCATGCGTTCATTGCAATATATCGTTAGATTTATAACCAGATCTAGATTATTGTACATAAAAATGTATCATACCGACATCAACGACGATTTTGATAACATATTAAAAGAGTTATTAGAAGGAATAGTACAATTGATGTGCGAACAATCCGATGGTATTCTAAGAGAACAGGGTGCTTGTCTTAAATATCTTCCAAGCTCAATTCCTGATATTTTAGAAGTTTATGATTCTAGAAGATTAAGGTAAGGAGTTTTCTTTTTATTTGAAGGAAAAACTAGTTATTTAATATTAGACGAATAGATTCCTATTGCTTTTGTTGCAGCCTTTTTTATTTTAATTTACTATCGAATATTCCCCAAGGAAAGTTAACTAAACAAAAAATGATGACCACAGATGATATTGTACATAGTCAATTATTTTTGTTCCCCGAATGCAGAAAAATCCTCATGCCGTACATTACTGGGCAAATAAAACGATTAGTCGAACAGGCTGAAGAGGTAAGTGAATGTTTGTAAATAATCAAGCTTTGCTACAAGCACAATTGCTTCTGTTATTTTGTAACTTGTACACATTGTGTCATTTTTTTCTTCAACGTAAATTGTATGGATTACACGCTTTTCGTTTTTTTTTTATTTACGTATATATTTGTACTATTTTATTAATAGCCAAATTATTTGTACGCTGATATTTTCATGTATTAGACAGCATAGGATTTGCAATCACATGCATGATAACTTCTTATATACATATGTATTTTACATAAATTTGGAACTTGATATCTAAGCAAAAATTCCATATTTTAAACAGCTTTAAAGTACAACTCCGCACAGAGAAAGGTTACTAATCTGGGCCTAATGTGAATTTTATGTCCACTATTAACTGGATAAACTGTTTATTAAAATTTGTGAAATAAAAAATAAGGTACGTACTTTCAAAACTAAATTTAAACCTTCCAAAACGAATATCCTTTGCATAACATTCATTTATTTTTATAGTTTATTGTTTTTGATTCTTTATTTTGTTAGTTGCCTTATTGTTACTATTAATAATGGTAAAAAGAAATCATGGAATTAAAGGCTTTAAATTAAAACAATCTTATTAGGACATCTAAATTGCTTTAATTGGAAATGTTTCGATAATACTATTACTCTTCTTCAGTACTAGAAGTATAATTTAGTAACTTCAAATAATGATTCAGTGATAACTCTTTTAATTTTTTTTACCTGAATCTAACACACAGGAACTTAGTTTCATTTTATTCGTGTTTAAAATATCTATTAAATATATAATAAAATTTAATGGTTACGAAATATAAACCTTTTTGAGAGCAATAAGTTTTCGCAATTGTGAAGCCTTGAAACCAGTTTGCTGTGTAAAGTTCTTTTTAAAAACTTATAACCTTTAAATCATAAACGTATGCTACTCTTCAGCTATCATATGCACTGAGTTCTTTAAGTTGATTAAATTTCGCTTAGATCGTTAACTTTTATGTGGCGGAGACTGTACTAATGGCATAATGTTTTCTTTAATGTACATATTATACAGAGTGTGCATACATTATGCAATTATGTGTTGTTTAGTATAATTCAAGTTTATTCCAAAATCAATAAATACATCATATCGTACACATGAATGTGATAATAAGTGAATGAAATTTCATATAAAAATAAATTATATGTATGTATTTCTAAGGATGATTACACTCAAGTAACTTTCTCTAATCATATATAATCTGATATTTTATTTGTAATAAGTAGTTCGAAATGGTCAAGACAGTAAATTCTTTATGAAATGCTAACTTCAGTCTCTAAAGAGCTTAATAATACATACACACAATTACACCTGCTATTAAAATATATTTGCACGTGAAATATTAAATTCTGTTTTCAAATTGAAGCTGTACATAGGTGCTGAGGCATTTTTGATTGTCGCTTTTTATAAAACTAAACTCCTTTGTACTCACAATAGTATTTCTTCCTTTACAATCTGCTTATTTGATATTATTTCAATTTTTTTTTTAAATATCCAAAAAAGCAATTATAAGTGAAAGAAGAAATATTAATGTTGTATGTTTTTCTTATTATTTTAACGTTTGAAAACAGAAACGACACATTCTTATATATTTCCTTTCTATGCACAGAGTTACTTTGGCCACCGAACTGTCAATCTTCACACTCTGTTGTGATTTAAGTATACTGGCGATTAAGTGTTTCAACTACTAGGTAGACACAACAATACTTTTAATTAGAATTCCTCCATCTTTCTCGACAAATTTTCGTTCTCGTAAATGTAATGCATCGCTGTCTGGTCTTGCCATTAATGTTTGCATGTATCTGCTTGTATTATAATAGTTTTAGCTGGGTTAGCATGGGTATTTTAGTGTTTAATTTTGTTATGTATTTGATTTAATGTGATATGTTCCTGTAAAATTAATTTGGGAAATTAAAACTAGAGGATTTGCGCCTCAAAACCGGTAAATAAAACGTAGCAGATTCAGATCATTATGATTAGTTAACTTTGTTTTCTTTTAGGGTGATTTAGCTGTAGATTTATGTATACATAAATGTGTGGGGGAATCATTCTTATGCAATTGAAAGCTTGTTCGTCTTACAGTAACTGCTTATTCCATTTACTCGAGTACTATTTAATTGTACTGTTATTTGATTTAAATGAGTAATCTTCATTATCGATATATTTGGTGTAAAGTAGCTATATAAGGCAGTGCTAATAAAATCACTTTAAAGAGGAATCTATTTTAAAATATGCGTATAAATTCTAGCAATTCAAAATGTATATGAATTGAAGCACCCACCTTAATTTTTGCAGATACCAGCTTTTTGCTTTAAAATAATTTGTCTGTACTATTATTTATTTTGATTGAAGGTAGCTTTGTAATTAGTATTTTTTTTGTGTAATATCTAACGATTACTTTCCTTTGGTGCAGTGGTATCATTTATTTTTAGCCGAGTATAAGAGCATCCACATGTATTATGTTATATTAAATATTCTCTGCAAATTTGCATTTGGATGTATAAAGATTATTTGTCCACAGAAATTGGTGAGTTTTATAGCCTAGTGCACCATGAATCAAACATGCAAGTATAGATGTATATCATTTGAAATGCGGTTTTCCCCATATATACCATTAGAATACTAGTAACACATTCTCAAATCACACTGATCATTTTTAATCGTGCGACGCGTCATTGTCCATGTGTAATATTTGAATGATAAGGACCACCCCTGTTTAACTTCTATATGACAAATTACGACGCTTCTTCTCCTTAGGGGTAAAAGTATAAATATCAACTCTCAGATGGAGCTTGTAACATAAGTGGGAAGAGGGTTGCTTCTTTGTGTTGAAACTATTGCATATGGTTAAGGCACAGTATATATATATATCCAGTAGTTTCACATCATCGGAAACATGGGTTTCAAACATCTCAAATCTCTCTCCTAATCAACATTACGACCCCGGAAAAAACCGATTACCGTAATTGACCAGAGCGAGATTTGAACCCCGGACTTCGCACTGATAGCCAAGCGTGCAAGCCACTCAACTACCAGCCAGGCTAATTGTGTATTTATGTTAATTGAATTATTGGATATAAGAAAGTGTTTTATTTGTATTTATTACAAGTTGTTTAAAGTTTTATATAATAAATAAATAGAGAAACTTACTTTTTTGATTGACACATTGACAAGTACGACTACAAAATTGGAAATTGGCGCCCCTTTTTGGACCCAAAATGGATTCTCATTTGCGATACTTTATATATCTACTGACTTTAATCGCTAATAGCGGTTAACGCCCTCTAAGAGTTGATATCCGTACTTCTAGCATTATCCCCTACCACCGTCGCAAATGTATATCATTAAGTTTTCCATCTTGGTATATATTATCTCTGGTAAAAACATTTAGTTGATCGAAATTGTAATTCGTACAACGTCGACGTATTACAACCTTGCTCAATTAGTCGTCTTTTCTTCTAGCTTTAATATGTATATGTCAAAAAAATTGTAAGGTTGTCGGTAGGTCAAATTTCCCGCTCGTGATTTTTAGTTTCGCAGGACTAACGCTGTATAGTTACTGACTAATAAAATTTGTATTAACATTGCGATCTATGCCTATATAACGTATTTATCATCTATGATAACGGCGAACTACTTCTTGAACACTGCGCCCGAGTGATATCATGTAATTAGTTGCATCTTTTCTTCACATGTCTAAATTAACATTGTATCGGAAAGAATTCATAATAAAGAACTACGGAAAAAATGAAATAACCAGAAAAATTATAAAAATTTAAATGAAAAAGAAATAGGTAAAAGGTCGAGTTAGAGTAAATCACTGATAGCAGCGTAAACCTACATTCTCAATACTTGCCAGATTAGTATAGCCGCTTCTAATTTGTTTAGAAAGACTGCGATTCTGACTGCAAAATGCTTGGCAACTACGAAGATTTTTTATGCATAGGTTTAGTCCTTATTTATAAATGTTCACGAGCCGATATGGTATATTGGTGGTCGCGTAACACTTATAACTGAAAAGTGAGTTCAGGGATATTCATACTTATTTGGAGACAAAGAGATTTGATTTAAGACTGTTAAACGCGCAGTTGCGCTATTTACTATGTCAAATATTGAAATTTGTAAATAAATAAATTTATTTAATATAAAAATTGAAATTTGTATACTCATGAGAAAATAGATTTGTTCTACTGCTGCTACCTGATAATCCTGCTGCAAATGCTATGTAAAACGATTTCATGCTAAATAAAAAAAACTCGGAGACTTCTTCTAACAAATTTCTTTATTAAAAGGTATAAACTACTAGTTTCGTTGTTACAGCTTAACGATATGCGAAAATACAAAACTAATAGATTATATCTTTTAATAGAGATTTGTGAGAATTGCCTAAATTTCCATATATTTAGTAAAATAACTGTTTACATTAAAAATCAAACCAGAAACTTTTTTGAAGTTATTGATACACAACATGAACTAGATTTTAACTAGTATAATGAATAATAATTAAATATAATTTATATATATTACACTTACATATATGAAATAAATTGTAAATCCATTTGCAAGGATAATTATTACGACTAATTAAAAAAAGTTAGATCTGTGGATGTCTTAAATTTGGTTTATTTTTGTGATCTTAATCGTTTAGATTTTATTTTGCTTTTTAATTTAACAATTTTGGCTTATATACATATATTAATAAAAAAGCCGAGATGGTGAAGGAATACGACATAAACTTAATTTAGTAGTATTAACATATGTTGTGTAGCGGTTGAGTGGGTATTGTAGGGTCAAACGATACCAGGCCAGGATGGAAGAAAAGCCCATCAATCGGTTGCCAAAGTAGCTAAGTTACTAGGAGAAACTGAACACAAGATTAACCAACATAGAGGAATTTCAGAAGAGGTGAAGTCCCAAAAACTTATAACTAAGGTTATACATACTAACAGCACGTTCTTTATTAACATATTGCGGGAAATGTTGATTATATGCAACAAATGGATTAGTTCGGCATCGACATTTCTTGCACAATGCAAATAACTTTGAAATAAAGCTTAAAAATTGCTTTTAAATAAGAGACATATTTTAATGCTTCTTATATGCTCCTTTATTTATTGAACAGCTTTCTTGATTTGGTAATATTTGATGTTCTCACTAAACCATCTTATTTAACAGATTGAATTATGTATGAAAACACTAAGTGATACACTAAATTTACTCTTTCGTAAAGACGTGGGTCCAACATTTAATGATATTATGGAAATTGTAAACACAGACATGCGAATGATAGTACAATATTACATAAATATGGATAAACAAAGTCCACTTGCGGTAAATATATACATGTTTTTTTTTTTCTTTCAAAAAAGTGCAGTGAAAATAAGTCGCATTTTAGGGCAGCGTTGTTGCAATAATGATAGATATATTTAGGCAGATGTCTTTTGAACATTATGAAAAATATATTAAGCATTTCCACACTCAGATCGCTATTAAGGAATTTCTGAATGAAATTGTTATAGTCTTTAAATGTCTAGTCAGTCAACCAGTTTTCGCTTCTGATTGGTGTGAAATGATTATGCTACAGAATTTCGTTATTCTTAAAGCTCTACGCTATTGTTCTCGCACGATTCGGGATTACTTTTTCGAGGATTTTGACCAGCAAGCTTGGAGTAATTTTTTTCACAGCGCTATCGCGTTTATGACGCAATCGCCTTTACAATTGGAAAGTTTTTCGAGTAATAAAAGATTGAGGATACTAAAAAGGTAGGTTTTCATATACGTCAGCTATAAATCGGCCCATCATTTCTTATATTTCATAGGTACAAAGATATGAGAAGAGAAATGGGTTTTGAAGTAAGATCGATGTGGTTTAACCTAGGGCAAAATAAGCTGAAATTTGTTCCGAGCTTAGTGGGTTTGATTCTGGAAATGACATTGATACCCGAACAAGAGCTCCGTAAAGCCACGATTCCAATCTTCTTCGATATGATGCAATGCGAATTCTACTCATCTAAGTACGCAGTGGAGAGCTTTGGAGATACAAAGCGCGATTCTTCTCATATCAAAGCGAATTTTAATGAATTTGAAGACGCCATGATCGTCAAATTAGACACCCTAGTTGAAGGTGGCGGTGGTGATGAGAAATTACAAAGATCTCTTCTACGAGATCATGGTGGGCATGTGTTCTCAACACGCTGCTCTCAAGGACGGCGTGAGATTCGTTGATATGATCAAAAGACTGATGGAGAGACTGTTAGAATATAGAAATATAATTAACGACGAAAATAAAGAGAATCGGATGAGTTGTATAGTAAATTTGCTTGACTTTTATTCGGAAATTAACAGGAAAGAAATGTATATTCGATATGTGAACAAGCTGTACGATTTGCATTTAGAATGTGGGAACTATACCGAGGCTGCGTACACTTTACAGTTACACACAAAATTGCTTAATTGGTCAGATGATTCCTTACCTTTGTTGTTGAAAACTAACAGATATACAGACAGCCAAACGCATAGGCAGCTTAAAGAAGCGCTGTTCGATAATATTATAGAGAACTATAGCAAAGGAAATGTAAGTCAAACTCTTTCAATACCTATTATTCATTTAGAAATTTTGTTTATGTTTTAGATGTGGGAATGTGCTTTAGAGAAATGCCAAGAATTAGTAAAACAGTACGAAGAAGAAACATTCGATTACGAGCAACTCAGCCTACTTCATCGAAGGATGGCCGATTTTTATGATAATATTATGAAGAAGATTAGGCCGAGACCGGAATATTTTAGAGTCGGCTATTATGGACGTGGATTCCCGAAATTTCTGCAAAACAAAGTATTTATTTATCGCGGTAAAGATTACGAAAGGATTTCGGAATTCAGTTCACGAATACTGAATGAATTTCCTCACGCTCAACCCTTAAATAAATTAACGCCACCAGAGAGAGAAATCCTGGAATCTAACGGTCAATGTATCCTTGCATTCTAATTAAAAAAAAAATTCGTCAGGTCAATATAAATATAAAAAGCCAAGAGTCTGCACTGTTTCCGAAGAATGGGGTGTTAGACGGTTCCGGAAAAAAAAAGCAATTTCGATTGTGATAATCAGAGAATAGTAGTCATAATATAAATTTATTACAAGTGCCATAAAAATTGACATTTTGAATATGATTTAATTTTTGTTCTAACCTCATATTGAACAATGTATTGGGCAATTAGACCCTCTCATACATGGTTACATTTGACATGTACATTATTTTTATGCAAAACCAGAATGTGTAATTATGACAAAATTTCAACCTTTCGAAGTAATACTCTTCAATTGTGGGATTCATATATTTATATAAATTTTGTATATTCAACATATTATTATTATTATATATATTTTCTTCCATATAATTCACTTCATCTATGTTTTTTTGGGGATGCCAATATTTTACATTAATTTAAAGTATATTTACGCTTTGGAATTTTTTTATTCCATTTTCAAAACATTCTTAATAATTGTTTATTTTTTTATACCTTCAATATTACGAGCGGATTTAATAAATTGTAAATTTTAGTATTATACAAACAACAAGCACTTTTTGGTACAATTTATTAATTCCGGTCGCAATATCAAAGATATGAAAAAATTAAACAATTATTAAGAATTCAAACGCAAAACAATACAAAGATTGTTCAATCCATTCCTATTTACTTATAAACAATTCAGTAGGAATAATTATTTCTTATTGAAATATGATTTGTTTTTCCGATTGACGTTATAAGCCTGAAGGCAGCCAGTTTCGGCCGAAACATGTAGCTTCTTATAGAACTAAATAGGAATGGAATGAACAACTTTTGTATTGTTTTACGTTTAAATATATTATTGATTCAAGTAGAAAACATCCGACAATAACGATTAAAAATGTTTTTAAGATGGAAAAAAAAATTCCGAAACGTAAATATTGTTTAATTTACATTAGAATACCGGCATCCCTAGAAACATATATATTTATATATAAATTTTGTTCAGATATTTTTTCACACCATATGGTTCTAAACGCATCAAGGCGGATAAAGCTTTTATTAAATTCATTAATATTCATAATTTCTTTAATATAGAAATTTAAAAAAATCGTAAACTTCTATGGTGAAAGTTTGGTTGTATTGCTGAGAAGTCGTGTTTGGGGTAACAGTAGTTGCTCCGGTTTTTGGTTATATAAAAATAAGAAAGAATCTTTGAAAAGGAGAGATAAAGGAATTCTTAACTAGCAATAAGAAGACAAAGTATCAAAAATAAAAATTGGTTGTTAGTAATATTGTACCGCTTTCGGGTATCAAATTATTACACCGGCGGTATATTTAATAAAAAATTTCAATATTAAAGTCTATGACAATAAATTATATTACTAAAACACTAATAATAATTAACTGAGCACCACTAAAACCATTTAGTAAACTAATTCACTTAAATGTTACTATTTATATTCAATTTATTTCCATTAGTATATATTTAAACCGATTTTTTTTCCACCGTTGAGTCACTGGCTTCGCCTTTTCTATCAGCGCTCTGCAATACAAATTTCTTGTGGATTAACTTGGACATTTCCTGAAATTTCTAGTTATGGTTTTTACTTCATACACATTTTACTAACATTTGTTGATTTTAATATTTTCTAATTGAAAAGATAAATATTCTAATATAGTTAAATCATGTTCTTTTCATTCAGATTTATTAATATTTATAATAGCCACATATTTCGGCCAAAATTGACCATCTTCAGGCTCTGTACAAGTTAAAAGCAATTACAATCAATAAAATATTAAGCTGTGACAAAATTTCTTACGTAGTGAAGTTTACTGAATTTATATAGATAGTTATTATAGTGTTAAAAATGAAATCCAGTACTTGCTATAACGTTAGTATAAAAAACAAATTAAAAAGTTGTCGGCACAATATATATATTATTGAAGTAAATGATAAAAAAATAGCGGACGCAAAATACTGCTCTTCAGGAAGCCCTCTTCTCAAAGTCGTAATATTCTATCGAGCTTGACAACAATGTTGGTTCAATTTTCACTGTCTCTTCTCTATCACCCAAATTACGACACAAATTAAAACAAGATGTGTCCTCCTGCTCCCATACAATGCAACACAACTCATGGTCAATTTTGTGGTCTATATTCTAGAAAGCTTTTGAGGAGTATTGTATAAATACATTTTAATAAATTAAGTTATCCTTAACAATTATTTAGATATTCAAGTAAACAAAGTTGATCCCGTGATGGACGAAAAAACGCAAAGATTTTCTGGAAAACCAGTGGCAGAACAAATAGTAACCTATTATAAAGTTAATCACGTTAACAAATTCCAGTTTTCTAGACCTTTTTCTCGTAAAGATCCCAATATCGAAACTGAAAATGAATTTGCGCATTTGTGGTTAGAGAGAACTATCTTGACGACGACATACCCTTTACCGGGCATTCTTCGTTGGTTCCCCGTTAACTCCATGGAAAAATACGAAATATCTCCTTTAAGAAACGCCATTGAAACAATGGACAATTCCAATAAGGAATTGCGCGATCTCTTTCTACAGTACAACAAAGACAAGACTCTGTCGCTTAATCCTCTAAGTTTAAAATTGACTGGTAAGTCACAAACATTCTACGAATGTGCATTAAAATTTCAAACTCGTGTTTTTCGGAAAGGTATCGTCGATCCTGCTGTTATGGGAGGAATAATGAATTATGAAACTGCATTCTTTACACCAGAATATATTGAGAACAACGCCGACGATGACTTGCTAATACAAAAATTGAAAGATTTAATAGCAGAACAGATACCTCTGTTAGAAGTATGCATTCAAATCCACGGCGAAAGATCACTGCCTTCCTTATACGGTTTACAGAAACGATTAGAAAATTGCTTTGAGACTATGAAAGCAAATGTAGTCGAAAAATATGGCAAAAAGGTAAGGCATTCAATAAAATTAAATTATTATCATGATTGGATCATGATTTCCTTAAACGTTTTTAGACATGTGATCTCAAAATTGAAAATGCTGTAACAATCAGGCGACATTATAGCACAGCTGCTGATTTTAAATCTTTTAGGGATAGTCCAGGCAGTAATGAGTAAGTAATTTTATGTAGCAATTCTTGGGATAATTGTTGGTTTAATTTGTCTCTAATGTTTTTTTTATGTTGCATAATCCATATATGCGCATTGCGCATGAAACAGGTGTGGGTATTAGTAATGGTGTAGGGTGCAAGCTGCTGGTACTAATGCAGTAGAAATAGAAAATAAATGGAGTTTTTCTTTAATTTGTTTCATATTTTGCTTAACAATTTTTACAAAAAAATTGCTTATTTTGCAAAAAGAAAAAGAAAATAGTTACAATTTCCTAAGCTTCTTAGCTCAATTTTGTTGCGAAAGCTGCCAAAAAAAAGTAGTACAGTTAATACGTTGCCATTGTTTTATATATTTTTTTCTAATATAACTTCTAACGAAGTTAAAGATATCCTTAAACGTTTTATTTCATCAGTGTCGGATCTAGAGGCAGAGTACCGAGTATAACGACAAGAGCGGCTCAAGTCACCTCACTGAGAACCCTAACATCATTGAGCTTTAACACCTCTTCCCCTCAATTTACGAGGTTTGTATTCCCTTACACATATTGGCCCTCGCTTAGTTTGCGCATGCCGTGTATATACTAACCCGCTTAGTTTGTGATTATATTTTTGTAGAGAAAGATGGTTCAACATTGACCGCGCGTTCAAATTAGTTCTCATAACGGTTGTACTTTGAAAACACGTCGATTTTGAACGATCTTTTTGCGATATAAGTTGTGTTTAATTTGCCACACGAGTGACTTGCGGTAAGTTACATCATTACCAACTGATTATTCAACTCGCAAATAATAATAAACTGCATTTGGAGTAAAGGAAGTAATGTATAGGCGCAAAAATCGACACGGGATTTTTTTGTACTTTTTATATCGATTTTGTTGATGCACTATTAGTTCGTAAAAGCTATAGTGGTATCTGATGAGTAAACCATTTCAATGAAATGAAAGTGTTACACATGAAGGACTGATGATTTATGCAGAGCAATTCCGGGCATTGAGGTAGAAGTGTATTAATTAAATTCATGTTTTTAGATTTTAATTTATGTACCTTATTAAGTTTGAAATGTTCACGGTTGTAATGTGTTAAACTGTGTTCATTGCTAAATAGCTATCATGAATGCGCACCAAGGCGGAGATAATACTGTTGGCTAGAAGAAAAATGTGCACTCGACATACATTCATCACTGTGATCAGACCCAAGATCACCTATCTCTCCTATGGTGGACAAAGATGCAGCAGCGAACTGTTATAACCAGAGAGTAGACAAGAAAATAACTTTTGTTCATCGTGAGCGTGCGTGCGGACTAGATTGCGATATCACCGAAGTACTGTTTAGACCTTTGTAGGGTGTGTTTCGTTAATAGTACTTATAATTTTTTATATACCTACATATATTTTGAAGTCAAAGATTTCTGCCATTTTAGTTTTGGTTTTTTTTTAAAGATTTCTGCTGTGGTTGACCATCGTTTTTGTTTACAGTTGTGTATTAGTTTTTCGTTTACGCTAACTCTAGTTTGTTTATTGGTTTATTTACCACCGATAATTTAGAAAAAAACGTATCGTGATTAATGCATATTACTCTAGTGACGATGACGCTAAATAACAAAATAAAAAAGTGATAAAATCATGAATAGCTAAATAAAACTTAAACCAACCAATTTAAGGGAATATTAATCTCCTTTACTTTCCTATTCATTAATAAAATATTTATATCTGTACCTTGTCTACCACAAAATATGATAAATAAAAGTATGCATTAAGTACGATAATTAATGAATAATTAGTATTTATTGGGTTAAATTCATCAGACTGCGCACCACACTGAATGAGCCTAAACATGTTGTCTCTCCGCTTGGTCGACTCACTAGGCATGTGAAACTTATTTTTTTTTGTCTACTCTCTGGTTATAACTGAATATAGTTAAGTTAACTTAGCAAGATACCGTGAGGCTTGCGTATTTGAGAATAACAGGAGCAATGGGGATCACTCCTACAGCAGCAATGGAATGCCTTCTAGACCTCACTCCTCTCCATCTGGTGATAATGGAGGAGGCAAGACTGACGCATGTCAGATTGTAAGAATTACCAAGTGACAGATATTTCGATACAATAATATTGTGGAAGAAATATAATGTGCAAGACAAGTTTTGGGAACGAGATCAAAGCACATGATTGCATCATATCTTTTTCGAAAAGTCACGGATCGAATACGTTGGAATTAATCCAAGTACAAAGAGGTGTTCGCAGAGTTGATCTGGTTTGTAGACGGGTCAAAAACCGAAAACGGCATTGGAGCTGGATAAATGGTCTATTGTAGGAATCACCACACTAGCAAGAGCAATGAAAGGGCAACAACACCAGGAACGGACTCGTGTTTCTGCCTACCAGGCGTCATCAGCGCTCCTCCGAGTGTATAAACTCATTTTCATCGCTCTCACATCTCAAGCTTTACGTGCAGGCGTAAAGAGTTTATGCGCCCCCTAGGAGCCACACGCTAAAATTTCACCCGCAAGCGATCGTAGCATAAAGCTGACAATGCAGTGATCTTGCTAGTATGGTGATTCCTACAATAGACCATGAGTCCCGCCTGGCATATTCTATCGGTTCATTGTATTTAGGCATTTTTCTTAGATATTGACCTTACCTTTATCAAAATGGAAACTTGCAATTTGATTTTTAATTTTACATTTTGGGTACCATACAAGAAAAGCACACTTAAAAGTATGCAACATAGTACATACTTATAGATTACAAAATTAGGTGCAATTTCGATAACGTAAAAATGTAAGCAGATTTAATGTTACAAAATTGCGTTTGTAGCCTGCACATAAACTCTCCGTTCACCTGTTGTCATTTCTGTTTATTTTGTGATCATATTTCTGCTTGTGCATTAATTAGACATCGGTGTTTAAAACAATGGGTATCATACCACATGTTTTTATTTGGTAATAAATCACTTCCTGTTAATAAATAATTCAAAAATCTATGGCAACATTTTCAAATTAACGCCGACAATGGTAGAATGCAAAACTATTTTTTCTAATTGCACCGAATTTCGGTAGAGTTCGCCAGCTATTCTTGTAATTTGCAGAACCGATCTGATCCGTGAGGCAAATAAAACACAACTATGGTGTGTAACCCTGTGGGATGATGCACACGTTCTGTTTGGATACTAACGTAGTTCTAATTTCTTTTCAGAAGACCCTCACAAACGACCGTATTTAGTAGTACATTCACGAAATATTAATTTTAAAAAAAAAACCCTTCCTTAACACTAATCCAGCTTTTAGTATTTTAGAAATGTTAAAAATAAACACGTATAGCTTTAACTTAATATTATTTATTTAAAATATGCCTTTTCTGTTTGGATTCACTTTTCATGGGATCTTTCCGAACGGTAAATATTATCTAAATATATAGCAACTTTTCGCCTATAGAGAGCTTGTTTTATTATTTTTTTTTTTTTTACGTTAATAAAATATTGTTGTACCTTAAAAGTTTTTACATTTATAATTACACGTCAATGTATTTGTTAACAGCCGTAAATTTTAAAAAACTTGAATGGTACAACTTTATATGTTCTTCTTTTCTTTTTATTATTTTTTGATTATTCTAGCTATAGATGCTGATAAAGCTGTTAATTTATTTAGTTTATTAGCCCTTATTCTTTTAAATCGTGCGTTATAATCAAGTGGTTGTTGAAATTTTCAGCAAATCAGCCTCTAACTCTACAAATAAAACTAGCTTATTGTCACCAAACCGCTCTAGTAATTCTTCGAGTTCAAGTAAACGCGGAAGCAAAACCCCTAAAGATAAAAGAAAATCGAACAAAGCTGATACTTCAGTGAGCCCCGGTGTCGGAATCTTAGGTGGAACGCAATGGTATACTGCTGATCACGAAAATAATACAACTAGTACTCCCAATGGAGCACCAATATTTGAGTTGAGACAAGAGGTAAGTATTGATATGAAGAATATTAGGGTTGAATGTTATTCGACTTTCTGTTTTTGTTAACAGTTAACACCACAGCGCCCACTTAGATCTGAGGTGGAAAAAGAGAAACGTCTTAGTCGTCCAAACAGTGGCCAGTATTCCAGACCATCTAGTATTTCACTCAATATTCCACCTGCGTACAGTTCGGGTAACAGCAGTAATAGGGATTCCATAGGTATGCAGAATGAGCTGTTAGTATCCTTTTAATCTATGCTTATTATTCACATAGGGACAACCGATTCCAGTATTAGTGAGGAAGATGTAGTTCCTCCACCTTTACCTGTGAAATCCAAAGAAGTAGAGTACTGCAATCTTCCAATTTCAACGAGCGGCAACCAAAGTTTCTTATACTCCCATCGCAGTTCGATGAAAACTATATCTATCGTTGATCAAACTGCAGGCACAAATGAGCAAGGAAAAACTTTAGAACCCCCACCGACACCTCCTCCGAAACCACCGAAAAAGAAACGACAATAATCGCTTTTGCTTTTTTTCTATTAATTTATTATTCTTAAGCAGCAACATCGATGCTGAAAGTGTACATATAAAAATAATTTATTGTATAAGTCACGTTTTTTTGTAATGTGTATATAATACAAAACTAGATTTAGATGTAACAACGCACAACAATTTTAATTTAGGTAAATGTATTATAACGTGTAAGACTTAGATACCTCCGAAAATAAAGGTGCTAAATTAAGTACAATAGAAACACATGTTAAATATATTATTGTTACCAAAAGTGCCATTATTAAATGTGTATATTTATTAGTGATATGGAGCGGGTCGTTTTTTGATAAAAAATGTATGATTTTCTTAACCAAAGAACCAACTGAAATTGCAATAAAATAATGTTTAATAATACTACGAGTTTTAATTCAATTTCGTACTATCTCTCTCAAATTAAATGCCGATCTTAGCATAATAAATTCTTGATTATTTATGCAACCGACAATAGAGTACACTTAAATATTAATTAAAAATGCTTGGGGAACAAATCTGAATTACATATCGCTAGATATGAAGTACTTGCAATTTCGGTTTTTCGAAGCAATCGAAGATTTGTAGAACTTGGATTTGCATTTAATTTGAGTAAGATGTTACATCGTGAAAAATATTGAAACACATATTTATAAAATGTATGTTGCGAATATTAAATTAAATACTTTGCTATTCTTATTTAATAACTAGCAAATCAGACAACTTGTAACATTTTTGTTTGTACACCGTGATCAAATGAAACGGACTGAAGTTGGTAGAAATATCCGTAGACTAGTCCATACCATAGAGATAATAGAGTGCTGAGATTGAACTCGAAACTACCGATGAATTGAAATGCGCCAAATTGCTACACAGATGTCGATATAGTGCGTATTCAAATAAATCAAGTTAATGAGAAGTTAAAAAACCTCGGCACAGCATCTATCGTGTTAGATTTTAACCTGTGTATTTTAAATGTTAAAACTGTGTTTTTCTTTTATTAAAGTTGTGAGCAATTTAGAGCCACAGATAATTCCTATTTCTGAATCCACAATCAACTTTTTGCGCATACTGAAATCAACAAAGATATATACAAGTAGTGTTCTAAAACCATTTCTTAACTTACTATGTGCTTACTACCCACTGTCCATAGGGGTTTATAAAAAAATAATAAAAAGAGACGCATTCTTCTAACGCCATATAAAAATATGCAGGATAAAATCTAATTAAAGTTGTTTGAGAGAGGAAAATGAATCTGCCGTAACAATGTAATGTATGTTTTCTTCAGGAGTACATAATCGACTAGAGTGTTTGCTGTCCAATTTACTGATAATTAAATAATAATATTAGTTTGTACTTAATTCGTTTCTTATTGATTTTCTTTGTATCATTATTATTAATGCTATGTATATGTATACTTACACAAAGCTTACTCATATAATAGAAATATGAATAATATACACGTACGTATTAGAAATAGTCCGTAAAAGCAGAAAACAAAGAAAGTAAAAAACCAAAACAATTAAACTGTAAGGTTAGGTAATATACCAGTCACTTTTGTGATTTGGCCACAGTATGCTACTAACTATGATTTGACTAACTTACAAACAACTCAACGCAAATATTCCCTAGAAAGGTACTAACTAAACGCAAGGAAACGTAAGCATGACCAGCATGACACGTAATGATGACGCCTCTGTTCCAAGATGTCCGGCTAACTGTTGATGGTGCGCCGTAACGATGCGCGTACGGTTTATTGGTAGTCTATCAGGTCTATGTTCATAACTAATCTATGTATGTTCATACTTATTTTAGTGCATTGGCTCGATGGAACTTAGGTATATCCCGCACAGATGTGCCTTAAATTTGTTGTTGCTGAATATTCAGATGACTTTGGATGTTTCCTCCCATTTTCACTTGGAATCTTGGATGCTGCCTAAGGGAGAGAATTCCCTTGGTAGCATCCAAGATTCCAAGTGAAAATGGGAAGGAGCATCCAAAGTATTAACAGATAATGTTATAGAAGACATTAGGCAATGAATTGATGCTAGTAAAAATAAATATACGAAAATTATATAGTATAGTGTAGAGCCTCCATTATGTGAAATAACTGGTTATGTGCAGAGCGAGTTATTTTTTTTTGACACTTGTTTATGTTTAATTAAAGGCAACTGCATAAAACTAAGCTAGGTATTTCCCCCAATCCTACTTTTTGAATCGTCATTTGGGGGCAGTAGTTAGTTTTTCATAAAATAAATGAGGTTATATTATGTCTGTGTTTATCCAGATTACTCATGTTAAATGATTTTTTTGATAGGTCCATAAGTTCATTCGAACCTACAGCGCAGTATTACACTAGGAACAGTGTAGCTTCCCACTGTCGTCTATTTTTGGAATCGTCGTTCGTTGCAAAATGATCCTACCTCATAAATGAATCGTATTGCACAGCACCTGTTTCTTTGTACATGTTCATAGTGATGGGCTAAACATATCGATTTTTATGACCTATATGGCAGGAATGCTTTGTACAACGGGAGTTTTTCATTGATACATAGATTTATAAAAACTTAATGTTCATTGACTAAAATCGACATAAAACAATAAATACCAATTCTGTCGATATATTTTAATTTAAAATAAATATTGGTGTTTTATTTAATGAAGAAATATTTTTCACTAGACAATGGTTAGATGGCGCCAGGTACCTGTGAAGGTATTGAATTATTATATAATTATAATTTATTGTATTATATGCTTAATAGAAATGTTATTTATTCCTTTATTTTTTAATGATATAAGTGGTTTTAAACAAATTTTAAAGTAGCCCAAAGCGGTATTTAAATTACGCACATTTATCGCATAACGAGCGATTTTTGCACTCGCTTATATCAAATGGATGATCGATCGTTCATTAGCTTACCGAGAATTCGGGAATCGGCAAGATAAAGATTCCGAAATATGCATCTATATAACACATACACAGTAAACCAAATTCAAATTTCCCGCAATTATTCTCAGTAACTTCAACATTAAAGCATGAAATTACCTACGATTTTGTATTACATTAATACTTATTTTAATACCTTTAAGTTGATGTTACTAAAAACAATTGCGGGAAATTTGAATTTTGTTTACTGGGTATGTAATACTTGAACGAGGGATGAATAGAGTTATAAACAATTTTTTGCTGGTAGATCAGCTTTATACTTTTTCTACCGCATGTTTCTCAAAATCTTTTGGATTATTTATCGCGCAAAAAGTTTATATACAACGCTTCTCATTCATTCACTCGCTCAAGTACATACTATGTACACCAGCGACACATTCTAATTGTACGACCTACAGCATAAAATAGAACGTATATGTGTAGCATGGGTAGTAGACGGTTTATGCATTCACTGCCGTCTTCGAAATATATAAACACAGATGTGCGGTCTCTGTGTTTTTTTTTGTGTAGTAATTCTACTTTAAATGTAAGGAAGAATGCAGTAGGCAAACATAGAAAAATATTGAACTTATAAAATAGGGAGAAATAAATACATCAAAGGTGCATACATAAGGCTGCCGACTTACCTCGGTTAGCACAATTCGAAGTTTTTCAATTACTTACCTTAAGTATAATATTGTATGCGAACAGATGTTTTGTTTTCTTTACACATCCCTATGCCTTTACTAAATATGTTTGTGTTTTTTTAATCTAATTGATTCATAATGATTGTTTTCATATCTATTTTCAATTCGCCGCGGCCCCTTTTTCCGATATTAACATAATGAATAATTAATATATATAAAGTAATCATTCATTATTAATTTAAACCTGCATTTTATGTTTATACCTACATTACTGCTGTTCGATTTAGGACTAATTAAAATTTTGTATTTTTGTTAAAAAAATATTGTGAAATTTTTGAAGTGAAATCTTTGGAACTAGGGAATTTATAATGGAAATATTATTTTATGCCGTGGCGTCAACGTCAAAATACTAAATTATCCATAAGTTTTGAAATTATCAGGTGACTTTTGGGATAAAATAAAGGGTCTATATAATTAAAATACATGCTAGTACTATTTAAAATAATATATCATTCTTTAAGACTAAAAAAAATCTTATGACAATAGTCAAGTAAAATCACAGATTAAATTAGTAGTAAATTATTAAAATGTTCTCACTGTTGTTGGTAGTAATAGTTAAGATATTCTATGGACTTGATAGGCAAAGATATAATACAGATCACCCATATTCAACTGCACATTCAAACATATTTAGGTTCTCTCTATCTAGCTAGTGGTCAAATAAAGATAATTCTGTTATATTTTATGTTCACTATTTAATGGCGTGATCTATATGTTATCTTGTCTGTTTTGCTAGTATATAAATAAACGGATTGTATTTATACAGAATCTAAATAAAAGTATATTCCCCAAGATTTGATAGATATATAATTGGTATAGTTAAGATTCTTTTATAATTTCAAGAGTTAAGTTAAGCATTATTTTATTTGTACTTCCAATAATCCGTTTATTGATAATTAAAAAAAAACATCTTAACTAAAATCAAAAACGTGAACTGTCGTCATTGTCCTTCACTTTTTTCATATCTCCATTCACCTCTGTGTTCATTTTAACAATCTCTTGATGATCTTTAGCTGCATCGGCATTTCTTATGCCGTAGAAGAAATATATAAGGAAACCTGTAAGTAAAAAACAAATATAAAATGATGTCTTTCCTAGATTTTCGGTTGAAACTCGCGTCATTGAAATTTGTCTCATTTAGAACACGATTTGACCCCGAAAATTTCGCAATTGATGATTTTCGCAACTTTCTAAATGATAGCTATAATAAAATATTACTTACCAACTGCGAGCCATACTACGAATCTGACCCAAGTCCCACCTTCAAGTGTTAACATAAGACATACATTGACAAGTATGCTTATACACGGAAGAAATGGTACTAATGGAACCTATATGGATCAAACATAATTACATTTTTTTCTGTTATAGAATTTACTTATTGTTAGCTAAATAAGTTATTTCTGCTGCGATAATAGATCAAGAACATAGAAACAATATTGCGTATCTATTAGCGGGGAATAATGATGGGATTTAGCCGGCTTTTAATTTTTCTTTTTGTAATTAAATATTCTTTTCATTATGTCCTTTTTTTATCTAAAAAAATCCGAAAGAAATTTAAGCGGACCGGTTCTTCAATGATTTGAATTTCATTTATGGGATATACTCGTAATAGCTTATCGATTCTAGGTTTGCTGTCGGTACCCACAATCGATTCCCACATGTACAGTCTGCGTCTATTTAATGAGAATCCCACGGAATAAAGAACATCCGCAGCCCCTTTAGCGTGTCTGTATTTAAAGTTGCTAGTGTTCTGTATACTGAGCAATACCTAATTTAACGAAGTTGTTAGTAATTTGTTACATTAGAAGGCTATATTATTATAAAAAAAATAATGCAATTAGTATAAAGAATAATTGTTGTTATATATGATGCTGTGATTACATCACGTTTTGAGGGAAAAGTAGTGCAAACGTTGTGTTCACTGGTTCGTTTTACCTAAATATTCGGGATAATACGAGTTTTAACGGAGCGATGGAGTTCGGAATCGGAGAAGGATAACGGGCAGCAGAATAAGAGTATTGAAGGCCCACGATAAACATTACGTAATTAAGTTTTCAATGATATTTTGACCTTTTGACCTTTAAAATATTACTAAATATCGTATCACATCCCAGAATTGGATCCACGATACGAAGTGTGAGCCTTCAGAATAAGTGTATGATAGCATCCTACACATATGTATGTATATCGTAGGGATTATCGTATGCTGATAATTATTGCGTGTTATGGTTTTTAGGTGACAAGATACAAAAGAAAATTGTCAATATTATTATTAATTGCATAAACCAAAAGATGAAATGATCAAAGAATCAAATGATGATTTTCTAATTCTTGACGCTACACTGATTCATTCAACAGAACAATAATAACTATTGTACTGGATTTGTATATCACAACAGCAGCATTCTGATTGTAGTATCGATGCTCTACTAATACTAGTATCGATACGTTTGCTGATCACAGTATCGAAGAATCGATACCAATTATGGAATCGAATATTTGTTCATGTATCGATACTTTACTCTCTACCTATCATTATTGCTGCTCTCCATTTGCTTATAGAAATGGACTGACTTGCTTTCTGCGAACTCGATTTACTCATAACATTTTTCATTGACAGCGCTACCACAGTATTAGTATTGATTAGAAACTTATTATTTTAACGTAAAGTGTATAAATGAAACATGCGCTACATTTTATGTATAATATGCAAGATATTGTTTCATTGGAGCATCATTTGAAAATTTGTTTGTACCATAAATTTTTTAACAAATCAAATCGACCAGCAGAAAGATTCTGAAAACCTCAGATAAAGAGACCTCAAATTGAACAGTACTCTAACTATAATTGAGTAAGTTCAGATTTGAAAAAAAAAAAAATTAAAAACAACATATAATGTAGGTTGCTTAAGCAACAAGCAGAGATTTATGGTTGGAAACTAAAACCTAATGCCGCCCACGATAATTATTACTTTCGTATTACAGGTATTGTCTGTCATAGATATAAGAATTTGACTAAGAGCATTAACGGGATTATCCAATACCTGCTATTCCTAGCCCTGGACTCGATTGAACTAGATGGAGCCGGAGTGCCGGAGCCAGAGCTATTGCACCCGCATTGGTTCTAAACCTTAACCAGTTCACAGAATAGAAAATACCTATTCAGGTTTCGTTTTCTGTGATCTGTGACTTGTTACGGAGTTTCTCTGTTTTAACTTTGGTTTGGCTTTGGAAATTTGACACGCTTAGATGTGGTTTGTATACTATATACCTCGCTTTTTAAAAAAGTGAAATATTTGAAAAAGTGATGGAAAAATTGTAAAATACACAAATGGAAAAATGTTAAAAATAATGCAAGGTGTGGAGAAAATATTTAAAAAAATGCGAAAAAGTTAAAAAAAATGGAAAACATACAACTGTATAAAATAGATGAAAAATGTTTTTTTTAATAAGAAAATGAAAAAAAGGATAAAAAAGTAAAAAAAAACGTGGTTTTTGCTCGCTTTTTTTAAGTAAAATTTAAAAAAGTGATAGAAAATTTGTAAAAAAATGCGAAAAAGTTTTAAAAATGGAAAAACACAACTGTATAAAAGAGATGAAAAATGTTTTTTTAAATAATAAAATGGAAGAAGGATAAAAAAGTAAAAAATTGTGGTTTGTGCTCGCTTTTTTTTAAGTAAAATTTAAAAAAGTGATAGAAAAATTGTAAAAAATGGAAAAATGTTTAAAACTATTAGTTAAAAAAAGGCGCATAAAATTCCGAAAAACAAATCTGAAAGAATGTAAAAAAAAAAACTTAAAAAAAAAAAATAGAAATCGACAAATGCAAAGGTGAAAAAAATAAAAACTTGAACCTGAAGTGTATTGCACATTCCAAAAGTGGAATGGTATTGGGTAAATTAAAATAACACTCTTCAAGAAGCACGTTCTCAGAGAACGCCCGACTAAATTAAGAATATTCAAATATATCAATCTTCCCACTCCGCTACATTGGTTCTACATTTGTGGTGCCAGTGCAATAAAAAACACTATAATTTGGAAGTGGACCTGTAGACCTGCGAATTTGATTTCTTGCAGTAGGTTCAGAGCCGGAGTCGGAGCTGGTGCACCTGCTCCGCATAAGGAGCAGGTCGTATCATTCCTACCACCCGTGCTTGAAGGATTAGGTAAACATTTCGTTTCTGAAGTTCGAGTGCTAGTGAATAAGTCAACGTTACATCAATGGACAGACTACACATTTGCTTCTGTGTAACGTTCAACGCAGTAAGTATTATTATACAGATGTCCCGCAGTCAAGTAGCCAAACTTAAGGGAGAGATACCTGTCATAATTTTGTGTAAAATACCTAAAATAAACCTTGGCCCGTAAATGACTCGTTTCGGATATACAGACTGGCTTTGATAAGGGTATTATTACTATCCCGGGAAATATACGAGATATAGTTGCGTATTTTGCAAGATTCATACAATGCACTTAAAAAAAAAATAATAGTTTCCAATGGTTCGAAAGATAGATGAAAATAACTGAAAAAGTGATATTTTTGTGTTTTTGACATAGCGAATTAGGTTTTGAAAATGTGAAAAGAATGTATTAAATTTATTATTACAAGATTACTTTTTTATAAGTTTCTGAACTCAGATTTACAAAACAACGTTTTGGCTCTGAAGAGTCATGCTTGCTTTTTTAAATACAGTCCTCTATATTTTTTCACATCAACATGATGGTGAACCCGCTCATAATGCAAGCGCAGTACTAATTTGGTTCCACGTTCTACGACGATTTTCCAGAAAGATGGATTACCTGAAATGGGTCTATCCCATGGCCACTAAGATCCCCAGAGGAATTTTACGTGTGGGGATATATGAAAAAAAAAAAATAGAAAAAGGAACACTCGTGAACTAATTGAGCGAATTCGTGGAGCTGCCGAAATATTACGAAATAATTTACAAAGATTCAGTATGCCTGGCGCTGTAACAAGTCGTCTTCTACTATGTTTACTTCAAAATAGCGGATATATATTGAAAAAAATGTCATAAAATTCCATTTTGTTTAATGTTTAATCCTTGTCCAGTGACAGAACAGTTATGTTTAGCTCATTAGAAAATACTGAAAGCATTCTGCTGTTTTATTTATAATTCAGAAGTGCTAGGTAATTTTTTCACAATTGCATAGGCATGGGGCATCAGCAAATGGGGAAAAATGCATAGGAACAGTAACATATTATTGTTATTCAGCTATTGTGTAAGTAGCGTGAAAAACAAATGTAAAATAAAAAAAAATTATGTCACCGTATTTAGTGTTCATTTAAAAAAGTAAAGTTGATAATGGTTCTTCGGAGCTGAAACGTTGCATTGCAAATCTGATTACAGAAACGTATATAAAGTTATTTTAAAATAAAAAATCTCAATACAGTTCATATTTTGAAAACTCAACGCGCTGTGTCAAAAATATCAGCTTTTCGGTTTGTTTCGCATTTCTTCGGAAGTGTTTGGGATTTGCTTTTTCATTAGCATTGGTAACCCTATCAAAGCCAATCTGTATATGCGAAACGAGTCATTTGCGGATCCAGGTTCATTAAGATATTTGGTTGAATAATCAGAATAATCGGTACTTTTGTTTGTTTTGTTATTTGTTTTTTAAAGATATTTTGATAACAAAAGAATAAATGAAATATCAAACCTTGAAAGTTAAGTCCACGTTAGCCATTGGTTGTCGAGCAATTACTGCGAACACTATTAGTGTAGCTAAACATAGAATTATGAAACCAGTTAAGCCGTAAGGTTCATCGGCAGAGATATAGTGTGATCCAAACAAACCAAACGCACTGACAGCAATTGAAAAAACGCCTAAAAAGTGAAATACATAAAATAAAATTTGGTATGATTGAAAGTACTGACTGAAAACGATCAGGCCTATACAAGCTATCATGTAAGTTTGCGAATTTGGTTCCTTTGTATTGTTAACGTTGACCATTTGTTTGCAACCATACAACAAGAGCTCACCAAAATTTCTTTCCACCTTTGTATATTCTATGCTAGGCTTTGTGATGTCTTCAGCGTGTTTATATCTAAATGAACAATTAAATTTAATTTTTGCTCATAAATCAAATATTGATATCTTACCGCAATATCAAAACACAAACTGCAACTATGGTATAAGCTAATAGAGTACCAATAGACATCATTTCAACCAGCTGGTCGACATCGAAGAATACAGCCATAATTGCTAGAGACAAAACTATATTAACTTTTTTCTTTAATTTGATACGTAACCTACCCGCTAATATGCCGGAAATTATGGTAGCGAACATCGGAGTCTTGGTTCTGTCATGACGCTAGCCAATTTCCTAAATATCAAACCATCACTGGCCATGGCATACACCACCCTAGGTAAGGGGAACATAGCTCCAATCAAGCTTGTACTCAAGGCGAAAATTGCACCGACAGTTACGATCCACTTAACAGCTATGAAGCCGACTTGTTCGAAGACGTGAGGGAAGGGCGCCTTGATGTCTTGGTCATAGTACGGCCACATCATAGTCAAGACGGTCGATATTCCAAAATAGACCAGGAAGCTTATGAATAGAGCCATGATTATGGCCAAAGGTATATTCCGCCTTGGATTTTTGGCTTCGTCTGCTGTCGTTGCTACGGTGTCGAATCCGACGAAAGCGTAGAAACATTTCGCTGCCCCGGCAATAATGCCGGCGACACCAAAGGGTGTGAAACCACCTACACCGGCTTCATCTTCGAATTGCGGGGGTATATCTTCTTTGGCGATATTCCAATTGGCAGGATCGGCTAAAATTTTAAATAATTTTGATAGGAAAGGTAAATGTTTGGCTGAGAGAGGGATACTACTATTTTGTTTGTTTTTTAGTGGCAGTTCTTGCCGCCAAGTTCTATTGAGGCATGATAAACAGTGGGATAGTTGGATCCAAGTATTAGACTTATTTCCAGACAATTTTCAGCTTGTCACTGTTAAACAGCAGTAAAATGTAAAATAACACGATATTACAAAACGTCCCTTTAAAAAAATTACCAGTTTCTTGTTGTGTTTTTTGCTAATGCAAATTCAAAAATTCATTGGAAAAGCAAAAAAATTCCTGTCAGATGGTATAAAAATTCATGCATGGATTAATGTAAAAAATTACCAATTATCGATGCATGAATTTTTCTTTCAGTGTAGTGTTAAAATATGTGCAATTTAATCGTTCTGGTGCATTTTGAGAAAGACGAGAACCCTTTTATAATTGTATATTTGTATTAGAAAAAATTAGTGACGCGCTTCTCAAAGTCATCAAGACGATCTAAATACTCCTATACGATAAAATTTGCACACTCGAGAGCGCGCGACTCCGATCCAAACCGACGTACGATACTCCCTTTATACAACATATTTAGAAACTTTTACAGAAGCAGGTAGTAGCTGCTAACGTAAAGAAGCAGTTTTATACATCACTATATTTTATACACTGCTTTACCACAGCTTTACTGCTGCATATACTGCTATGAATATACATCTATGTTTCACAACATTGTTTACTATATCAGGAAATTGCTACAAAAAGTAGCAGCTTCTTTTGATATTGAATAGCTGCTACAAACTGCTACCCTTGTTAGTTGCTACAAAATAGCAGTTTGCTTCGTAGCAACCCATCACTAAAAAAAGTGAAACAGCCATTTTTAATGTAAATTTCTATTTCTTCGTCAGAGGTTTAACGTACAAGGCTCCAATAGTATTCGCCTAACATCTTAGTGAGCTTCTTTCTTTTATATCGGGTGTCAATCATGAGCAAATCTTGATGGAATTTCTCTTAATGTTCGTCTGAAACTTCCCCCAGCTTGTCAGGGAAGAAATCAATATGATTATTGGTCTTCAGGTTAGCATTAACCTTGACCTTTACCTTGGTCTTGCCCTGTTTAAACCGATTCTAGAACCTCCTCAGGTTATTGACCCGTGAGCTCGACCGCGAGATCGGGTCAAGGTCACAGTGTTAATGACCCGAGGAAGTTCTAGAATTGGCGTATACCTTCTACTTACAGCATATGAATTTTTAAAAAGATCAATCCGTTTAATTCCTCAAAAGTGTTATATTTTTCACATATCTTTCACTAGTTCTTCATAGTTGTAAGCTCGCTTGTTGTCTAAAAAGTTTTTGGAAAATGAGTAGGCCGCACAAACGCCCATTCACGAGACGAATAAACAAGAGCCTAACCGTAGTAAAACGGGGTTCGCTTCCCCTACCTTACCTATAGCTTTACTGTTATATTTTAATTAAGTGGTATTCTGAGGTACTATTGTGTGACGTGACCAGCAAAAGTTAATAGCAATATGGGGTCTGTACAACATATAGTCCAGTAGGAATAATTAATTTTTGATTTACATGAATTAGAGTTTGATTATGAAAGTGATCCTTTGAGAATCTCTAACGTGATTATTTACGTGGTCACTGAATACTTTTTTCCTGGTGAGAACTGTATAACATGTAGTTTCCAAAAATACTGCAGACTATTGGCTTTTTGTATTCAATTCTACCCTCATTTCTCCTTCCTTTGGGACTGAAGTCTAGTTCTGCTATAAATATAAGCTCCCAATCCGTCATTGGTTTGTAGTAGCCCAAGGTCATCAGGATATGTAGATATGCTTTGTTTTTATTGTGAGAGACATTTGACATGGAATCTCCGGAAATACTGCAGTCTCTTGGCGTTTTGTATTTAATCTCTCATTTCTTGTACCAATTAAATTATAGCATCAATTCCAGTATCCTTGTATGTACCCTGTACAGGTACTATAGAGGTCTCTGGTTGCTTGATCGAAGTAATCCTCTGGGTTCATTCTTGACTTGCCAAAAATGTTCTTGCATTCACACAGAAAGTGGTAGAGAGCATTCTCTGTCATCCCATTACAGTGAGATAGTCTCGTACTTCTTTATTAGTTAAGGTAGGGCAATATAATACGTTAAAAAAATAAGACCTAATCAGATTTTAACAAATATTTTAAATTGGAGTTTACATAACAAATTAAATTTTAATGCGGATAAATCAGAGGCGGTATTTTTTGACGAACCTAGGGTAACGAAAACCTACATTCAAATTGATGGAGGGTGGAATTTATTGCAAAGAATATGTCAAATATTTCGGGGTTGTTTTAGATGATAAATTACATTTTAAGCTTATATTTAGTACCTACATTACCGAGAAAAGTACGGAGATTAGTAGTAAAATTAGAGCATCGGCTAAAGTCACGTGGGGTTTAAACGGTAATAGGCGGGTATAAAACCGGTAATGTTGTACGCTCGAACGATATGGGCAGACGCGTGTAAAATTAAAGAAACAAACAAAAAATAATCGGGGTGCAAAGGTTGTTAACGGTAAGATCCTCGAACGTGTAATCATCTATTTCGGCCGACGCGGCGTGCGTGATTCCGGGTATAGCACCTGTAGATTTATGTTTGAGGGAACTTAAATTTTGTAGGAACACGAATAAAATAAGGTTTGAGGGTTTAATTACGGTAACGGGACATAGGAATTAGAAACGAGCAATTTAGAAAGGCGAATAGATATAGAGGAGCGAATTCAGCCCGCGAAATTAAAAAGAATTATTTATAGCAAAATTAGAGGTACTTTTAGAGAGGGTTTAGAAATTTTTACGGATGGGTCGAAAGGTGAGGTTGACACAGCGGCGGCTTTTATTGTTTATAGTAGGGGTATTGAAATATATAATCAAAAGTTTAACTTAGGAGATCATTGCGATAATATTCAAGCAGAATTAGCTTGCAATAAATCAGGCGGTACGTTGTATTAGGCGCGAGTGGGAATTTATACGGGACGTATGAATTATAACTGATAGCTTATCTCTATTAGAGGCGTTAGGGAATTTAAAAAATCCGACTGATTTGTTATTAAATACTTGGGATATGTTACGCGAGGAGTGCAAAACTTTTTCAACTAGGGCTCACGTGAGTACAATCGGCAATGAGAGGGCGGATCATTTAGCAAAAGAAGCGGTGTTTAGGGGATTTAGCGCGATAATTAGGTTGGAGTTAATTTCGGCTAGCGTAGTGAAAGAAAGCGTTTAGGGATAGTTGATAACGATTGGCAAGAGTAGGTAGGATACCGCTTTAAGTGGGAGGTGGAATAGGAAATGTATCGATGACGTGTAGTTTTAGGGAAAATCAGGGTTAGTTTGTCGTATAATACGTATAGAGTTAAGAACGGGTCACGGTAATTTTAAATCATATTTATGCATAAATAAAATTTTTCTAAGTACGACAGTAGAGAGTCGATTATCTGTGTTAATTGAGGCAAAACCACGCACGCAATCGAAAAGCACGGATAACCGAAACATACGGGCATTATGTTATTTCATGCATAAATTACTATAGAATTACATAGAAAGCCCATATAAAACGATAATAGTAAGTTATCGAGCGAAAAGCGAAATAAAAATTTTTATATTTTATTTTAAAAAATATTATTTAAACCACTCATTCAGTGTAATTGACGTTTGGCTTTCAGTATTTTTGCTTTGATATTTCTTGTAAGACGTCTTATATTAATGATGTCAATAAAATCTGTGTCACTTCGAATATTTATTACTTCTAAAGTCTCGTGGTTGTTAACGAGAGTGGTAACTATAATGTTATCGGCACTCATTTTTCTGTTTCATTATCACTGTCGTCACCGTTTGTTACACTATCAGTTAGTTCATCATGGTAAACGTTTGGAATTCCTTATCATGCTGGTCCATTCTCATCCATTCTTCAATATTATCAACATCAGTATCTTCATATAATAATAATAATAATAATAATAATAGTCTTTATTACGCAAAGAAAGAAGAATAATAACAAATAAAAAACAATATAAAAAAAAATAAATGGGATATTTGCGTAACTCTAAGGCGAAGTTCAGCCAGGCTGCTTTTCAACTTAACCTAATATGAAACAATCACACTCAAATAAGGCAATTGCGTACGCACTACAGTAAATATAACCACCACAATTACTGCTAAAATCACTCCTCCTAAATAGTTCCACCCCCAACGAAAACCGCCATGCACATTAAAAGTATTTCAATTGTTTATAAAAAGTCTACTACGCAAGCATCAACCACCCCCCTGCTCAGCAAAGAGAAGTTTCCATAAATTATTTTTAAACAGACCCAAAGATCCCGAAACTACATGTTCTGGCAAACCATTATAACAGACATATATCTGATAAGTGAAAGAAGACTGGTACAACTAGATCTGTGAGGTGGCGGTGATAATTTACCTCGAAATCTGGTCTGCAAATTGTGGAACATCGGTTCTGTACCGAATCTTGCGATATAAGTATGGAGGTGTTTTAAATGAAAGTATCTTGTGATACAGAACCAGAGTCTGCAAGCGACGTCGATAATACATATTGAGCCAAGAAGCACTTCTCAACTTGTGAGAAATGTGATCGAATTTCCGCACGCATAATATAAATCTTAAAACAGGCGTTCTGAACTTTGTGTATACGGTTTCTAGTCATATAATCTAAAAAGCATGATAGACTGGTGAACAATACGAAAATTGAGATAAAACAAATGCCTCGCACAAGTTTTTCTTGATTTGCTCGCTTAGGGCATGACGGTGTGGATACAATCTTTAAGATTAGCATACGCATTACGGATAGATTTAGAAACATGATCCCTATATCTAAATGAATTGTCAATAACTAAACCAAGCACTTAGCCTTCTCGGCAATTGGAATTTTATTATAATTTTCAACACGAAACACATTAGATAGGTTTTGACAGGTTTTTTTGCTACCGAAAAGAATAAATTTAGATTTCGCGGGATTTTAAGACAAGGTTGTGCTGCGATGATCTTTTATACAAAAGAGCAAGATCGCTATTAATGTTATCACAAGCATGCCTCCAATTAGATGCAGCGAAACTGTAATACAGTTGCGTGTCGTCAGCGTATGTATGAAAGTTACAGTGCTTTAAGTTAGAAAGCAGATCGGAAGTATATAGTAAATAATAAGGGGCCTAAAATAGAGCCTTGCGGCACACCACTACATTGCGCCTATCCGAAAATTGATCATCAATCCTAACGGCCTGTGTGCGATTACCCAAATAACTGCGAAACAGAGAGGCAGATACACCATCAAACCCAATATATTTTAGAATAGATGTTAGGACTTCAAAATTAACAGTATCAAAAGCTTTAGTGTAGTCAAGTAATACCAAACACGTAACCATACCCTTGTCAGTCGCCTCCAAAATATCGTCCGTAATTTTAAGGAGAGCGGTCTCACAACTGAAATTAGCTCGAAACCCTGACTGGGTAGGTGGAAGGATATTAAATGTCGTGAGGTATTCCTTCAGCTGGACCGCAATTACTCTCTTCAAAACCTTAGACAAAACCGGTAAAAGGCTTATGGGCCTTAAATCACGTAACTCTTGAGGATCCTTCAATTGTTTTAAGATGGGTTGATAATTCAGTCGTAAAGTGCTTAAATTTTCTGGTCCGTCGCTTCCTAGTTCGTCGTTTTCGTCGAGTGGCAATATTTTTCGAAATGCATTACCGATTATCGTACTTTTCACAAGTTGCCATGCTTGAGTTATTGTGTATATTGCGTCTTTTATAGTAAGAGGCTTCCAAAGGATGTTTGTTCCCTGTGATCAGATCTAATCTCTCATCATGCTCGTCGCTCACGTCACCGAGATTCTTCGGGAGAAAATTCAATGCAAAAAAATGGATCTTGAGTGATATATTTACGCCTGTTGGAAAAATAAAACGAATTCCAGTTGTTAATTTTGAGAAAATGAAAAACTGTTCGTGTATAACAAGTAAAACAAGAAAAATGAAGGGAATGTATTAAAATTCTAATATCCACTACATAGAAGACAAAAAAGTTAAATATTGAGAAAAAGTTGAATTTTGGTACTTTCACATATTTGGTCATAACTTCGGTATTTTTCCATGGATTTTCTTCGTAAATACCTTGTTCTTTTCATAAAAGTAGAAACTTTACTCAAATAATAATAACCTGGGTATATTCTCACCATTTCCACTCTTTGTAGGCGATAGTGTGAGTTTGTAATGTTCATTTCTGCAAAAATCGATACCTTTTTTCTCATGATGTGATCCATTGTAGCAAAACTATTAAGGCGATTGCAAAACGATTTGTTGGATATTCAATCGCCTTTAATTTGTTAAGTTTTGCGATTAGATCGGTGGCGCCTAACTCAAGATATAGTCCAAACCACCAAACTAGCTCCGAGAAAGTGAAAAATTCATATCTCGGAAACGTGTCCATAAAAGAAAAATTGAATGCGATTTTCGAGTTTAGTGGACCAAAATACATGGTCGCATCCAGTTTGCAAAATGGCTGTAAACTAGTGTGATCAAAGTCGTTGTAAAATAGCGTAGCAGCGATATTATCACCACTGAACTCCTCACCCTGAATTTCTATTTCCCAGATCGCGTGCCGTTGTTTGAATCTCTTAAGCCACCCGGATGACGCATTAAACTTTACATTAATTCCTAGTCGTTTAGCGAAATCATGTGCTTTTGTCACACACATAGGACCCGAAATTGGAACCGCTTCCACACGCTTCTGTTGAAACCATTTTATCATTATCGAATCTAAATTGTTATATAACCTACCTAAATAACGCATTAACAAAAAATTTATTGTTTTTTTTCCGGGAAAAAGAAAAAAAAACATTGACGAACAGCGAAGAGTAGTTCTTTGTCATAATTA
This sequence comes from Protaetia brevitarsis, assembly GCA_004143645.1. Taxonomy (NCBI): domain Eukaryota; kingdom Metazoa; phylum Arthropoda; class Insecta; order Coleoptera; family Scarabaeidae; genus Protaetia; species Protaetia brevitarsis. Next base: position 1,675,721 of record RXPK01000085.1, on the reverse strand, counting down.
TACACCATATACATACCCATTTTACGTAAGGCCACGAATCGTTTTATAATTACCTTTAATGCTACCGGATATAATTACAGTCAAAACGGTGCATATGTTAAGCGCAGTAAATATATTATTGAGCAGAGTGGATTCCTTCACGCCGGCTGACAGTAGGACTGTAAGAAGACAATATATGTCAGTTAGTTAATCGCTTCTGAAATTCAGAACGAAGGCCGTGTTATTCATTTAACAACCTTGCAATTTAAAATCATACGTACTGGTTAGAAGCACAATAAACGCCAGCGAAAGAAAGTCCGGGTATTTGGATAAAAAGTTGACGTTCACTGGCATCGCGTTCGTCAGGGCGTCGCTCATTGTGTTGTTGGACAAGGCGTCGATATAATCGCTCAAACCTCGAGCTAAACTCGCTGTACCTAATAAATAAAGTTTAAAAGATTAGAAACACGCGTATTTAATTCTTCTATTGGCTTTGTAATTAGAATCATAGTAACCTGTGACAAAAGTTATTTATTTATGAAAAAATAATGGCTGGTAATTGTTTTACAAAAAAAAGTAATTGCCAACAAAATACACGCTACAAAATTGCACATGCTATTGTGGAATGAACATAAAAAATACAACAAAATAGCACTTTTTATATAAATAAAACAGTTATTATTAATGACTTTTGTGTTTGTGTAGAATTTTGTTAAATAATGACAATATTGTAAAGTATTGATGAAATATAACATTTTCAAATAATTAAAATTGTTATTTTTTTACTATCTGCGGGCAAGTTTTTTTTAAATTAAATTTAATTACTTTTAAAGGGAAAGAGAAAGGTTCAATTTTTTTCAGATTTTTAAAATATCTATAAGAAGAAAGAGATAAAAAGGAAGCAACAATTTTTTTATAACATTAAATGTTCACAACATAATAATTAAAATTATTCTTCACAACATGGGGCATAGATACAATTTTCAAATGATGATTTAAAATAATATCTGTAATGTTCTTTTTTAATAAAGTTACGGGAAATGCATACTCACAGTCAGTCAGTAGCTGTCAGTAGCTGTCTAATTATTCAACTACCAAGATCTATACAATATTTGCAAACAAAGATCGCAGAAATATAAACAATATTTAGCAATAAATCTACAAAGCTGTAATCAGATCACATTCTACCATAGTATATTTAACAAATTTTTAAGATTACAAACATTTTATTAATTATTAATGTAATCTGAGCGAGGATATATAAACGCTGGATAAACTATCAAAATGCAAGAAGGCAAAGTGAGTCATCTTGTCTGGATAAAAAAATCGCAGTGAACTGCTTTTAGATATAAAGAGGAAGCCTGTAGTCAGAATGGTCAATTTTCATTATATAATTTCCTTCTATTTTTAATTATTGTAATTTTATTTAAAATCTTGTTTACCCTTATACCCGCCATCCAGCGAATCTAAAACAAGTGCTCGAAGGATTGGATAGACATTTCTTTTCTAAAGTTCGAGTGCTATCGAATAAGTCAAATCGTTATATCTAAGGACAGACTATAAAATATAACGTTGTGAAATTTAAAATTTCAATGTTGCTATGGTAACAAACCATATACGTAATACATATATGATTTAGTACATTTTATTGTTAAAGATTTAAAGAAAAAACCAGGTCAATTTCCATGCAAATACAAGGATGTAAGTTGTAAGTATTCTGGAACATGGTATTTTTTACTACAGTATTAAATGTAGCATAAAATTCTATATCCATCTGTTGTAATCGTATAGATTAGTTTGACACTAGAAAGAATGTTAGTGGCAAAAATGATAGCCGTCACGCTGAAATGTGTTGTAAAATTTGTTTTTTTTATTAATAAAACTGGAACGGGAAGGGCAATTACATATACTTATGTAAGTACATACAATTTCGTCTCAATTCCACTGGATTTTGCTACATTTTTTTATCTCCATTAGTTTCTGAGTAAATACTTGAGAAATAGATGTGACACCCTGTATTCTTGCTTGACACGTTTCATCGAATATGCCTGCTGCGAAATCGTTAAAATATTTATTCTGTAGTTGCAGGTATTTGTATAGCAAGGTAAACACAATCAACATTTCTATAGAAATACCACAGATAACAAAAAATTGAGAACGAATTGTTGTTATTATTACGGTGTTTATTTAGTGGACAGAAAAAAAGTATATGCTGTTGACCTCAATAACAAATATTAATGGGACATTATTCTTGGATAATACGGGTGTTTCTTATGAACACGCGAAATCACATGAAATTAATGTTTCCACAGTAAAGATGGCCTCCTAAGAAGTCGACATTCTTGCCAAAAGGACTCCGGGTCTATAGAAGTTTGAAAATCGCTGCCTGGTCCTATTCAATCTTTTTTATAGAATATCAATTATAAATAAACCGTTACTGCAGTGGCAAAAATAGATATTACATACTACGTATTACATTACATGGCTATAGTTTCGTAAGAGGACCACTGATTTGGCGATTTATATGCATATTAGCGGAAAGAGCATGTGTTCCTGAGTGTAAAATAACTATTCATTTTTTGAGCAAATGGAAAGAAAGTACTAAAACAGTGTTCGAAAAGTGCTATTTCGAGGTTATGCACAAGGCGTTTTTGACGGATTTAACATGTGGTAGCCTTGATGTGGAAGGAAAAGTTACTAAAATTTAGACAAAACAGGCGCAAAGTTCAAACGAACTAGATTGAATTGTGACTGCAATTGTCAGTTTAGCCATTGCAATTAATTTTTCTCTAAATCCTTCTCTTCATTATGGTGTGTAGGGCTATTTGTAGAGATGTTTTACCTGTTAGTGCCGCCGAAATAAAATAAATGAAATAAGTTTCTGATTTCTTTTAACGTAAAGACCTAATTCTGACTATTACAACATCCGTCCAGGAAATGTTGATGGAGAAGAGCATAATGTAATCCATCGATGACACTGCTTGGGTAAGTGTACACAAAAGATATTCCATATTCGATTTAATGATCCCATTTCAGTGTCTAGTAGTTTCGATGTACACACATTCTTCCCAGGAGAGAAACCCTCGAGTAAAAAATGGGAACCCTCCTTTTACGGGAAAATTGAATTGGAATGGAAGTTTTATGGTGACTGTTATTGCGATGGCAGAAACAGGTCAGACAAATTTACAGTCCCAGAAAAGTAATATTCAAATGGAGGTTTTCCTGAAGGAAACGAAACTGTGATCGTCAGAGTCACGACAAAAATCACTGGATACTTAGGCTCATAGAAAACTGAGTACGTTAGGACGGTATAACACCAGTTATATCATGGGATCTTAAATTACATAAAAATAAATATAGGTGAATGTGACCGATAACACAGACATTAATGTTTAAAATCAAACAAATTCATTATTCAACATTATTGTGATTTAAAGATTTTATTTAATAAAATTGAATAAAGCAGATTGTTGTTTCTATGTCGTCTTTTTATAATTCGGTTTTAAATGTGAAACGAAGCAAAATTAGTCTACATATTAAATTAAAATATGGAATACTTAGTTATTTTGCATATATTGTTGTAGTAATAACACTTGCATGGCAGACGAACAAAATACCCAGGGACTGGTCAGTGGCCACAATCTTGCCTATATATAAGAAAGGTGATAGAACCAAGTTTACAAATTATAGACCGATCTCCTTAATCAATACTGCCAGTAAAGTTTATGAGCTAATTTTGGAAAAACGAGTTATGAGAAAATTAGAAGAAACATTTGGTGATAATCAAAGTGGTTTTAGACCTGATAGGGGAACTACCGATTTAATCTTTAGTTTAAGGCAAATCGTGGAAAAGGCAATAGCATACAATAGCAAAGTCTATACGGGCTTTGTACATAGACCTAGAAAGAGCTTTTGATGCCGCACCCCGAGAAAGAATATGGAAGATACTCGAAGACAGAGGAATAGGAAACAAACTACTTAAAGCAATCAGAAGTATTTATGATTGTACACAAAATATTGTAAGAACAAATAATACATCCTCTCAAGAATTTATAACAACTAGGGGCATTAAACAGGGTGGTATTTTAAGTCCAGTTTTGTTCATCACACTAATGGATGAAATTGGGGAAAAAAAACGAAGAGAAACTAAGTGATACAGAGTGGGAGTAAAAAATCTATCTCAAATTGTTATTAGTGAACTAATGTATACAGATGATCTCGTTATCCTGGCTAACACAAAAGCAGGTCTACAGAAAAGTGTCAAAATATGGAATCGAGAAATTAAAAACTTCGGATTAAGAATTAATGATGGAAAAACAGAGGTAATGCAATTTCAAGAAATTCAGAAATGATAAACATAGAAGTGGACAATGTGACCTTAACACACAGTGATAACTTTAAATACTTGGGAACTATCAAACACAATGGGTGAAATGGAACAAGAAATTAACAACAGAATAATGAATGTGAATAAATGCTAATATGCACTCAAAAAAAGTTTTATCAGAAAAGAGGGTATCAGACAAGACAAAAATAAAAATTAACTGAAAAATAAACTGTGTGTTTGTTCCTATCTTGACATATGGATGTGAAACGTGGTCATTAAATGAGACACAAAAAAGTATATTACAAGCGAGTGAAATGCGATATCTGAGAGCGGTCGCGGGAATGTCTCGTAGAGATAGAATTAGAAACAGCTTGTTGCGAGAGCGGTTTGAGATAGTGCCAGTGATACAAAAAATTGAGAGGAGACAGTTACAGTGGTTTGGACATATTTCACGAATGGACAATAGTAGGAAAGTAAAACACATATGGACAGCTGGAATTGATAAGAAACGGGCAAGAGGAAGACTGGCTCAAACATGGAACGCGCAGGTTGCTAAAATCTTAAAAGAGAGAAGTATAAGTTGGTGTGAAGCAAAGCGGATGGCTCAAGATCGTGCTGCATGGCGGGTTTTCTGCAATGCACCTCTACACCTTTGAAGGTAGAAGAGGACGGATTATGTGTGTATGTATGTATTGTCTTAGGGGCACTAAGAAAGAACTTCACACCTCATTACATTGACAAATTCATTTTTTCAAGCAAGTCATTAATCTTTTTATTAATGCTTTACTTACGATGTAATCAAATAAATTGCTTTTATATAAAATAATTCTGTCATAATTATAATTTCAACTATATAATATTAATTACAGATTATATATAAACTTCCCACGAATCATCTATATGAAATATGAATTTATTTACACCAACCAATTATAAGAAACCAATAATGGAAAATGTGAAAACTTATAATGATTTTTACAATTGTACTATTCAAAATAATCAAATACTTTAAAACAAACAAATTCCAGGATATTGTATCGAATTGCTGCCTAATTATTACTTTAATTTACAATTGATTCACATTAACTTAACAAATAAGTTTGTATTTGGCGCCGGTTTTATCTAAAATTTGGGCACTTTTAGTAACTTTTCCTTCCACATCATTACTACCACGTGTTAAATCCGTCAAAAACGCCTCGCACATAACCTGAAAATAGCACTTTTGGAAGAACGTATTTAGTACTTTCTTTCCATTTGCTCAAAAAATGAATAGCTATTTTACACTCAGGAACACATACTCTTTCCGTTAATATGCATATAAATCGCCAAATCAGTGATCCTCTTACGGAACTCTTACCACTACAGGTACGATGCTGGACGGGCCATTACTGCAAATGCCCACGGACAGTATGGTACCCGAAATTATTTTCGCTGAAAAGGTGAAAATCTCCATACCGAACAGAGACTAGGCACGTAGTGAGATCACTGCTCTTGATAACTGGTTCACAGACGGATCCAAATCCAGCCAGGGCACAGGAGCCGGTATTTGTGGTAAATTAACAAAAGGTAAACTTAAAATAAAAAGTATCATAACAAGATGAAAATGAATGCAGAAACATTAAAAAGTAATAAACCTAATATTGAAATGCAGTGGATACCTAAACTAAAAAAGTACTAAATTATGATAAATACCCATTTAAAAAATGAAAGTGAGCGCTATACGTATGGACAATTTGCATTTGTCATAAACTTGAGGAAGGAAGAGAATGATACTTCCTGAAGGATGTCACCGTAGGCACCAGTACACACACAGCAGATCCGGCATATTGCAGAGAAGACCCCTGGCAAAATTTCTCTGTTCCTCTAGGAGATGTGATTTCATGGTACGGCGTAAGACGCCAATCGATGTCTATGTTTAGGAATTGTCAGCGATGCCTGAATTCAACTATATGTATAATATTATATAATGTAAATAGTTCATCTGTATATACAGAATGAATAAAGTAGATGTGGCGCTGTTTTTCTTGCTTGAGTATGTGTATACCTATTCAAATTAAATTTTGCCGTTATCATCGACCTTCAAAATGGCTACCTTCAAAATTAGAAGTATCGCGCATCTTAAAGCGAGTTCTCCCCACTCTATTTCTATGTCTATGGTGCGAATATATGGCGAATACTGGAAATTTCAGGAGAGCTCCAGGTTACTCCAGAAACATGCGCGCCAAATATAAATACACGCGCAAGCGAAGACGAATCAGTTTTGTATGGGAAAGCGCATAGCGAAAGCGAAAGTTATGTGAACAGTGTAAATAAATAGATGAAAATAAATATTAGTATTTAAGTGAATTAGTTTAGTAAGTAAGTGTTTTTGGTAGTGCTTAATTATTTATTACTTAATGTTATTTTATTTTTATTAGACCGTAAGTGTAGAAATAGATACTTTCTATGACATATATTGCCTGTATTAATAATTTGAACCCCGAAAACGTTACATTACTCTTCATATGTAAGCACTGTATGAAAGTGTACCAATTTAAATATTGTACTTGCTGTTTGGAATTTTTATATGAGATAAATGCTATTTTTGGAATTGTTCGTTTCACGATAGCATTCTTGTTGTTGGCATTATTCGAGCTATTGCAAACTTTTGTGGGTCAGTCAAAATCATAAAAACTGCAAAGCAAAGACAAGTGTCATAAAACGGTCGATATCCACAAACCAGTTGTGTAAATCAATTACCATAAAAGGTGCGAAGAAGGAAAGGTAATTTACATATTATATAATTGCCTCGAGAAAAAAAAAATGCAATGCTGTCGAGATTTCGACCCTATGTATATTCAACACCCATAGTTTTATACAGTTTTCCATGAATGTGTGCGCTTGATTCAAATAATAGACTTAAAAAATAAATAACTTAAATAAATGATATTCGTTCATGGACGATAACAACTTTCCAAGAATTGCAGTAAGTCAACTTTTCATAAAATGTTAGAGATTAAATCCAAATATAGAAAAAAACAAGAATATTTTTTCTAAATTGCTAGATTCTTTCCAAAGACATGGCCAATTTTTATTCTTTTTCGAAATATTTTAGCAACTTAACAGGAATTTGGAATTACTAAAGATTGTACTACTGATATTCTTTCTTTTGTATATTTAAAAGTTTATTTTTTTTTTTGAACCACTTCCTGGAGTTCGTAGTATTTGCGAACTTCAGGAAATGGCCCGCTCCAAAAATTAATCAAGAAAACACAATTTTGTCCAGCACTTGGGAAAAAACGATTTTTAGCCAAATTTTTAAATTATTCCAAATTAATAATTTATTGGGAAAATAATTTGCAAAAAGCACAACAGTTGCCGGTGTCGTTATTATTTTTTTTTTTTTCAATAAATAATAACAGGACATTTTCAAAAAATAATTTGTCTCATCCTAGAGATTAATGTGCACTCAACTCAAAGATAGTGCCACAGGGAAAATATACCATAAGGAAATCGCTTCCCTCCCCTCCCTATTTTATTAATTTTACAAAGTTTTGAATTGGTTCAGCTCAGCTTACTTTAATTTATTACCTCGTTTATAACTAAAATAATACCGACACAAAAGTTAATGTAGACAAATTTAGAAGCAATTTTAAAATAAAAACTACCATAAGTTCTCATCGGAAATACTTATCTACCCAAATATAAATATAAATATAATATATTTCCTTCGGATTTGCATATATTTAAGTTTTAACTACACGTACGCGGGGGCCACTTGTTACATTGCCCTACCTAACTAACGCAAAACTGTTGAAGTGTTTTTGTGATTTTATATCGACGAAAACATAACACGACACAGAGCACATGGAGGCACAATTTTTATTGTTTTTGTTTATTTACTCAAGCAAATGGTTTGTTTTATACTTAAAACGCTATTATGATAAATTTCTCAGGAGTAATTCCCTTATTATATTTATTATTTCACTTTCATAATTTTTACCATAAGAAAGATATGAATGGTAGTTCATTTTGAAATACTGTGGAGAAGTGTCTATCTAAACTGAAGTCCATATGCGACGGCCGCCTACATATTTTTCTACTTTCGATAGCTGATCTTAGATGGCCGTCTGACTCACATACTTGCTTTAAATTTCCCTACCGTGATAGTGCGAGACACCCTTTCCCTACAACGCCGAGCACTGACATATACTGATGACGCATCTAGGAATGCATATGCTAAAGCGTGTGATTCAATCAACTAACGGATATAATTTTTGCATATGGTCCACTAGCTCCGTACAGAAAGCTAGAAACCATCTGAAATTGGAGCTGATGTGGATGTGGCTCTCCGCTCACCGCTTGTCTGCATAAATAAATACAAAGCGTGTTTCGTCGCATCAAATTATGGGAACAGCAACGTTCGTTCTGCATTTAATGTGCGTGTGTGTACGTGTATTTATCGGTATTTTTACGGAAAATAAAAGCTTTTTAATGATTAACTTGTGATTTGCAATAGTGCAATAGTAGCCTCTTTAAGAGGAACTGCCACTGATTTCAAATTGTGTTTTTGAAAAAAAAAGAAATACATTGTCGGTGTTGCAGCATTTAAATTTACTACAGTTTCGACTTAAAACACTAAAATAGGTATCTATTACTGTCATACCAATTCAATTAAATTGTAATTTTGGTGTTATGTTAAAAATAATTAGGATGGAAAAATTTAAATTTTATTTACTAATTAGAAATAAATGGATTATATTTGCAAATATATTCCTAACTTATGGCTGCGCGCTGTGCAATAAATATTATCGCTTCCTTTATGTATATGGTATAATAACTTTAAAACAAGTAAACCGAGGTTTCTATGCTAAAAGTGCTCGATGACCTTCAGGCGCGTATACAGCTTGAGTTTATATAGCGAGGACAGTAGAAATGGTATTTTTATTTTATCTAAAAACAAGGTTAACTGTTTTTTTGTTTTAATATACTTAATCTTAAACTAAAATTATAGTATCGCCATGGAAGGGGTAATTACATAAAAAAGGAAAAAAGAAGGATGATTGTTTTATTTAGATGTACCTAAGATTTTAATTTACAACTATTGTAGCGTTCCTTTTGGCGTCTGGCTCAGCTAAGTTAAAGTGAAGCTGGCTCAGCTACTCACTACAAACCCAGCAGACTTAGTTGTAAATGGAACGGGTTCACACTCACCATACGCCTCACATTGGTGCTTCCACCAGCTTTATTAGTTTTATTCAAATTTGTTAGTGTGGTACTATTTGTTCATATGTTGTTGGACTTGGACCATTTACCTGTGCGTTGTTCTGTGACATATACTGTTCAGGAATGGAGATAGCATGAATTACTCTATTTCGTCAACAAAATGCTACTGAACGCTGTCGAGTGAAGTGCTGTATCACGTGGTACAACCAATGCATCCCTACTTTTCACTTGTCGAATGGTTCCGACGATATCCTGACCATAGGTCGACTGTTTGATCTGTATACGCTGTTCGTTGTTGTGGATTGTATTGTATTTGTTTCTTTATTTATATATTCGTTGCTTTTTTCCTCTATGGGCCTACCACTTAACCTAAACTTATCAAAACTTAAAATGATTTTACCGCTTTTCAAATTTGAATGTCCCCACCACTTCTGAGGCAAACTCAGTTTATTTGCACATGCTTTTCAATAGACTCACAAATGGAAAAATGGGGAGTGTAAAGTGTCACTTACTGTGACGTCACCGAACTGAGACAAAACAAATGGAACGTGCATTTAACTGAGTCACGGCAAGTGAGGTGAGCTGAACTGAGATTTCTGCCAAAAGGAATACTACATATGTTCCGTTGGGTCATAGGGGTGGTAACTACCCCATTACCTACTCCCCCTCCCCTTCCCCTTGTATACGCGCCTGACGACCTTTTAGGATAATCATTCTACAAAAAATTATATACATGGTGGAATATTAGTTTAATTTAGATTTAATTCAATGGATTAGGCTGCAATAAAACTAAGTGAATCGACATTTTGTTTTACTAAATTGTATAAAACCTCATTAACTATATCTAAATGTGAGAGGACTTTGGAAATAAATTAATGGCCAGAAGTAGGATTGACAAAAAGTTTACCAGGATAAGTTTAGTGGAATGGAAAAATTTTTGGAAAAAATTATTCATGGATATTCCCATGTTACAAGAAGGTAATATATTCAGAGGCGTAGATAAGGCGCCCGTTGACTGTTTGTGGTTTTAAGATGGCATAGTTATTTTTTTATATAGGGTATCGGCGAGGACAATAGTAGTTTAGGTTCTCATTTATAAGAGTTAAGTAATATACGTTACTACCGTTATTAGTTAGGTAGTATAACGCGCGCCTATTTTTAAATTTTGAATATGAACTTCCAGCTGCGCGCTAGCAGATGGCGCTACCTCATTAGAGCGGAGGTTTACTAGATAATCAGACGAATCACGCTGCTCGTAGACAGCGCTATTGTGTGCCGCATCGATATGCAAACGAAAAGGCCGTAGTGGGTAAGTATAGTGAGTAGTGATGGCCATAATCGTAATAATCGAGTGATCATTCGATTATCACTCATTGGAAGAAGATGGTGGTTTCTTTAGGTCCTCACTTCCTTTTTTGTACATAATTTTTGCCGATTCTTAATAATCATTCATAATTCAAACGTCATAATTGAATTATCGAATGATCGTCAATAATCGAATGCACGACCTCCTTGATGACTACTTTATACGGCCTGTCGAATCAGGAGTTGCAGGTGTTCAATGTAAATTTGAATGATGGCACCACCTGCCGAACTTTTTTAAGAAAATTGATTATCATTCGGTGGATTGTGAGAACAAAATATCAATCTAATTTAAATGAATGTCAATATTGACAAGTACCAAAGTTAAAATTTCTCAAAATTATTCTAAATAACTTGTTTACTTCATTAAAAACCGAGCTATTAAGGTTTTTAAAGTTGTAATCCACATCTTGTTAGTTATTTCAGTCAGCGAACAGATAAGGCAAGAAGCGCCATTTGTTGTCGGCACCTTTGATGTTTCTGTTAGCGCGGAACCGGCATCTTTATTGAGTACTTCGTTAACCAATAGGAAATCAAGCTCGGCTCTTGCTAAAGAAGGGGTATAAATAGTCTATAGTGTCCCAGGGGATTGGTGTAATATATGTTGGGTATAAATGTTATGTTTTAGCTATAAATGCAATTATAATACAACGTATAAAAAAATTAATGAAATATAAAAAGTAGTTTTCGAAAAAAATCTTTGAAAATCATTAATTAAATTAATAGCCATCCAGTCTGGCTTATAGAGCAACCACAGGAATGAAATCATGCTCAAGGGCATTTTTCACTATACTTGCCCGGCTACGGTCTTTCTGGGGCAAATGTAAAAGTTCAGGAAAGAGGTAGATTGCTCCAAAACCAAGCGAACCAAATATAAAGACGCACGCACACGAGGGCGAAAATAAATAGAGAATATAAATAAGTAGTATTTAAGTGAATTTAATTTAAAAAGAGTTTTTAGTAGTGTTTTGGTTGTTTATTATTAGTGCTTTTAATAGTTTAATTAATTTAATTTAAACAATTGAGTATTGTTTTAATTATTCATCCGCTACAACCACGAACTCACAATTCCAATTCTTGTAGAAATAAAGATTTTTATTTAATATATCGTATGTGTCGATTATTACTATTATATACTACTGTAACCTCCATAAAATTAATTAAAAAATCCAAAAATAAACAACATACCAATCACATATTCCAAAATTAAATTCCATCCTATGATAAAGGCTGCGAATTCCCCCACACTGACGTAACTGTAGACATACGCTGATCCAGCTCGTGGTACCCTAGACGCAAACTCAGCATAGCACAAACCTAAACATATACAAAAAATAGAAAATCAATCTTAATTTATATGCTGATCTTTATCCATAATTAGGTTAAGATAAGCGATAAGTGAAGTGTTGTAATAAGGACTTCTTAATTAATTAAAATCGAAATTGCAATTTACTTACTACATTAAAATTATTCCACTACTGCCGTGAGGTTATGATTAGCCTTTTTCATTGAAACAGAAAACAATTCAATGTAACAGTCTATTAAAAAACTGGAATGAAATAATCAATTTTAGTTCGTCGTAAGCCGGCGAGTGAAGTGCATGTGTGCTAGGCAGAGTTAGACAGTTAGAGTTGCCTGTTGTTAAAGTTTGATTTAGTTGTTTCTCTTCTTTCTATTAGGAGTTGTTAAATATAGAAAGGAAGAGGTTGATTTAGTTACATCAACAAAGTTACATCATTAGATAGTTCCCATACACCGTCTTTTGCATCCGTACTGAAATCTGATTCTTCGAACAATTTTTCGTTTTCTGACAAGACCACGCAATTGTTTTTGACACAATTGACGAGACGTCTAAAAATGATTATATAGTTGCTGTAGGCTAAATTATTAATCCGAAAAATATTATGTTTGCATCACGTATTTCAAATAATAGAGTGTGCATATATTTGTCATCAAAAAATACGGTAGAATCATTTATGTCTACTAATGGGGGGATAAAGCCAAATGGTATTTTTATAACAGCACGTAGACTAGTATTCCTGCCAAAATAGTGATTCTTTCGAATGTATCTCCATTTCTTCCTCACGACACTTCATTCATTCATTCATTCATTCAAGTTAGGGTGGGCACTTGATGTCCGCGCACTTGAGCAAGGTGCTCATTGTACCATCCCTATTGATTCTCTTATTTCCACTCGAGCAGCTTGGTGTTCTCTATAAAGCCCAGTATTTTGCCCAGTGAAAACTTGAGGACCTTCGAGGGCTCCAATAGATCCCTTCCGAAGTACTTCTGCCTAAGTACCTTAAGTTCCTCACAAGTGCAGATTACATGTAAACTCGTTTCCTCCTGTAGTTCGCATCTACACCACGGTTCGCTTACTTGGCCTGTGTTGTACAGATACTTTTTCAGGGGACCCTCATGACACTATTGAAAAAGAATTAAAACGGTTAGGACTTAAAGTTGTCTCGCCTATTAAATTTATTAATGCTGGTATTGCAAAGGAAGACTACAAACATATTATTAGTTTTAGAAGGCAAGTGTATATAGTTCTGGATGAGAATGATAGGCCTTCCCGATTCTTTATTAATACAGTTTCGAGATAATTAAATAACCTTCAGAATATTTCTCTCCTCTGATGAAATCAGGTGTTTTCTGTACAAAAAATCGGGCATATTGCATCCAAATGTTGTGAGGGTATGTATGTATGTATGTAATAGAAGGGTGGTGTTACACTGCGACCTAAAAGATCTATTGTGTCCCCTATTCTTGCTGCTTTACACCTGGCCTTCCAATCCTATTCCTTTTAAAAAGTGTAGGATGTCAGAGGGCCCCAGTCTAGGTAAGTCTCCCTCTTCGATTCACACGCGCCCAGGTACAATGCCTCGGTTGCACAGTGCTACGCAGTTTGAGAGGAGGTGGATGGATGTTTCATCCTGTTCCCCACAAAATCTGCATTCAGGATCTTTTCCAATCCAAGCTTACTTCAGGTGTCCTTTCAGTCTACAATGGCCTGAAAGTATTCCTGTTAATATGCGAACATTGTTTCTTACCAGGTTGATGCATTCTGTAAACCTCTTCTGGTTATAAGTTCCCAGAAGAATTTTACTTTGCCTCATTCCCTGGAGATTTCCCAGTAACTGGATTTTCTCTGCTCCATTTCCATTTTTAGTTTCTTCAGTATTGTACTGCTACTTAACCCGCAAAAGGTTCAGGCCCTACGAAAGGCATTCCAGCCCCTTTTTTTGCCGAGGTTATCCGTTTATTCGTTTCCTTCCACTCCTGTGTACCCGAACCCACAGGAAGTTACTTTATTTCTTTTGCCTAGCTCATTTAGTTTCCCTAGGCATTCCCAGACCATCTTGGAGCTGATTTCATATGAGTTCAGCGCCTTGATGGTACTTGACTAGAGACACGATGATAATCTTCTGCTTCCGATAGTTCCTTTCCATAATGAACTGACATATCTTCCAATAGCGTGTATTTCCGCTTGAATAATACTTGGGTATTTTCCCAAGCTTTCGAATATGTAGTTCTTAGCCCATATATTCCTATTCCAGTTCCTTCGCTGTTTGGAGCCATCAGTGTACCATTTGATGGCATTTCTATTCAAGTTCAAGATGGTGTTATGATCCACCGCTCCTGTTACTTAGCTTTATGGTAATTCTTTCACAAAGCTAAATTTTTTTAACATATCATCCCGGGCATATCCCAGGTTTGATCACCGTCAGGAGATTGAGGCCTATGCCTAATCATTCCTTCCTTGACCATTCTTAGTGCGGTTCTTTTCGCCACACCCTCTACTACTATGTGGAGGGGGGCAAGATCCAATACTACTTCAATAGCTGCTGTTGGCAGGTTCTCATAGCCCCGTTATGCATACACATGCTAATCTTTGCACTTTCGAGAGGTTAGTTCTCGCGGTGGCCAGATTAGTTCTTTTGCTCCATGCTACTGATGCATAGGTGATGATCGGTCTCACTATCGCTGTATACATCCAAAGCGTATTTTGGGTTGCATCCCCAATTTTTCCCTGCAAAGTTTCTGCACACCATCAAGAGTCTTTGGCCTTGTTGTTTACTTCAAATTCATGTTTGTTCATAGAAGTTATTGTCTAGGGTAAGGCCTAGATATTTAACTTCTGCTTTCCATTCTATATTCTGCCCATCCAGTTTTATGGTTCTAAGATTGATTTTCTTTTCCTGGTAAATGCTACTAGGGTTGTCTTAGTGGGTTGACATTGAGTCCCATCGATTGACACCATCTTCTCGTGAAGTTCAAGCCTCTTTTGAACTATGTCACAGAGGGTATTCTCAAATTTGCCTCTTGCGTATATGACAATATCATCAGCATACCCTTGACAAGATATGCCTAGATCCGTCAGTCAGCATAAGAGTTCGTTCTACTATTGCGCTCCACATAAGTGGGGATGTAACTCCCCCCTGTGGGCATCCTCTGGTCGTATTAACCGAGATGGTCTTATGTCCCACCTCCGCCTCCACCGACCTGGTAGACAGTAGTTGCGACATCCATCTAGAAGTCACACCGTCTACCCCCCTATTAATTAATGCTTTTTGACAGACTCTGTGGTGAGTGTTGTCAAAAGCACCCTCTATATCTGAAAGGCGCACACTACGGTTTCTTTATTCGTCAGGGCATCTTGGATTTGGTCCGTCAGCTCCACTAATGCAGTCTCAGTGATTTGCCTGTTTGATAGGCGTGCTGACAGGGGTGACAATGGACGCTCCAAGATGTCGTTCTGATATAGTTATCTACAGCCTGTGTTGTGAGGATAACATTAATAGTTTAAACCCGCTAAGTGTTTCTCCTTCCAATGAGATTCCGATTCAATCGGATACTACTTCGGCGCAGGTTACTTAGAACCTATCAAGCCAGATATTCATGTTTTGGATGGAATTCCAAACATTAAAAAATGGACAGGATCCTCCTCCGGCACAGTGGAGGTTTCAGGTCCTCATTTCCCTTCTGGTAATACTCTTCCGTTGATTCCCCAGAAAGATTCTTAAAACCTAGAAGTAAAAGGAAAAAGGAAGAAGTTACACCTAAGGATGATTCCCCTTACTCGGAAATTAAATCTGTTTTTAAAGATAATATAGAAGTTCTTGATTTTGACAACTATTGTAAGTTCTTGGAAGACGTAAAGGGTAAACAGGACGCTCTTCTTATAGCTAGGTCGTTTACCAATGATCTACATTCTCTGTTGGATCTTCTTATACAATCCGTGCGAGTAGTTAACACCGCAGTTTTGCTTTGCGTGCTTTTAAACACCTAGTTTAACTAGGTGTTGAAAAGCGTTAAGCGGGTGGTTAAGAGAATCAAAAATTCTCTGGATCCAGGAAACTCTAAGTGCCAGTTTTCACAGGACGATTATGATAGTACAGTGTCTCAAGGCACTGATGTCTCGGAGTTTTAAACCTTTGGCATTGTGCGTTTTTTATCCTTGTTTTATTTCATTTCGTTTCTTGTGTTTTTTCTTTACTTCTTTTTCTCCTTATTTGTGCAATGGCTCTTCGGGCTTGAACATAATTCAGTGGAACGCACAATCCTTGCGTGGAAAAGGACAGCAATTTGAGGAGCTCATGGCAAGTTATAAGGTTGACATTGCGCTGATTAGTGTAACCTTGGTTTAGGGATACCGATAAGGGTCGTTTCGGGCGTTTTAATGTTCATAGACATGACCGAGAAGATGGGTATGGAGGCACAGCTATTTTTAAAAAGAACTCGTTAAATTTTGAACCAATTATATTTAGAGGAATTCCAGGAAATCTTAATATATCTGGCATCTTCCTTCCTCAACTAAACTTATCTTTAGTGTGTGTGTATAGACCAATTCATGCTTGCTTGGCATATCGAGATTATGTCCACGTATTTTCACAAATCAAGTCTCCTTTCATTTGCTGTGGTGACTTCAACGCTCATCATCCTAGTTTCGCAGCCACAAAGTAGATAATGCTGGCAATGTTCTCCTTAAGACTATAAATAGTCTTCACTTAGTGGTTCTAAATGATGGTAGTTCTACTCGATTAAATAGGCCTAATCAGGCTGTTTCGGCTGTCGATGTAACGTTAGTTTCCGCATCAATCGCTCAAAAATTTGATTGGTGTACTCTGGGGGGTTCCTATTGTTCTGATCACTTCCCCATTTTGATTGCAATACATTCTGGCTACCTGGATGAATCACTACCCTTCGTCTAAATGGAAGATTGACAGTAGCAAATTAAGTTGTTTAAAGACCACTGTAAGGCCCATTTTCATCCAAATTACGAAAATAGCGCTGAGCCAAAATTGGAATATTTTATCAAGACAATTTATCAAGCCGCTGATCATTGTTTTTAACAAAATCTCCTTTTAAGTTACGTGATAGGATCCCATCCCCCCCTGGTGGATTCCGACTGCTCAAGAGTTGTTAGAGAACGGAAATTCGTTTTAAGTCAGTATGCATGCCCTTCCCTAGATAATTTCATCAAATGTCAAGAAACGGTGGCTTATGGTAAAAGGTTTCTTAAGAAAAATAAAAGAAATAGCTGGATTAAGTTCTGTAACGGTTTAAATCAGTATATGCCGATTAGTCAGCTCTGGCAGACATTTAGAAAACTTAATCCCATCACGCAAACCTGCATGTGATGATGGCGGACTGCATCCGATCTTGAGGCGCTTGCTCCGTTACAGTACCATTCCAAAACCGCCGCACAGTGTGTAATTGCCATTCAGAACCCATTGATACGTCCGTTCACTCTGGCGGAATTGAGGTTGGTGCTGGAGATGAGAAAAAATTCTGCCCCAGGGTTGGACAACGTCCCTTATATTTTACTCAAGCATCTTCCTGACAAAGCTCTCGACTTGCTATTGTCTATTTTTAATTCTATGTGGAGGGATGGGAATGTGATTAAAGAACTGAAGAAAGTTGTTGTAGTTCCCATCTCTAAAGCTAATTCTAACGCCTCTTCCTTCCGTCCAATATCGTTATTATCGTGCATATTGAACGTTTATGAGCTTTTAATTGAAGGTAAACTGGACAGTGTAGGTACAACCGAATGAAGTTGCCTATTCAGCGAGACGGTTTAGGCACGCAGAGGGGACTGTGGATGCAGTGACCATTCTGGGGCCTGTTGCATAAAAGTACAATTACAATTTTATCAGGTGATACTTTTGTGTTACAATCTGTCAAAATTACATATATATATATTTTCAACCCCGTAAGTCAAAATTTGAACAAATTTAACAAAAGTATCACCTGTAAATTTAATTGTACTTTTATGCCAACAGGCCCCTGGTGGTCTCAGATTCAGTTGGGTTTTACGCGAAATCTTTATGTGGGTACGATCTTTATTGACCTTAAGAATGCTTATAATACTGTCGATTTGGATATTCTTTTCTCTTTCTACTTTCTACTAAATATAAAATGCGTTCCATTATGGCTAACAGCATTGTTAACATTTTCAAAGATCGCACAGTTTATATAAGAGCTCGCAAAAACACTTTGGTAGGACCACGTATAGTTAACTTAGGGCTGGCAGAGGGCTCTATCTAGAGTCCGATTTTGTTCAATCTGTATACAGCGGATTTCCATGCTATGAAAGGTTTGAATATTAAAACGATTCAGTATGCAGATGATTTCTGCATTGTGGTAACGAGCACAACTCTTCAGGGGTTGCGGGATGATCTGTCTGAGGTATGGACGAAGTCCAATGAGTGGCTTCTTCTCCATGGCTTTGATCTATCCCCGGAGATAATCCAAGGTGGTTTTATTTTCCCGTCACAGGTTACCCCAACCAAATCGTATTAAACTTAATAAAGATTTCCATCCGGTTGAGGAGATTGTAAAATACTTAGGTTTTTTCTTGGACAATAAATTAAGGTGGTCGCATCATATTGATAATATAGTGAACAAGTGTGAGAGATACATAAACTTTTTGAGGATGTTTGTAAAGGTCAAATGAGGGGCGGACAGGAGAGCAGCACTGACATATTACAAAGCATGTATACGATCTCACTTGGATTACGATATCCTTTGCAATTCGGCTAATGAGAGGCAAATGAACCGTATAGGAATAATTCAAAACAAGGCTCTTCGCATTTGCACAGGAGCAATAAGATCCACTCCTCTTGAACCTTATATGTTGAAGCTCAGGAACCCCCCATACAGCTTCGTCATGAATACCTTGCTAACAAATTTGTGCTTAAACTAAAAACTATCAATCGCAATAGCATTATTGGTAACATTCACAGACTTTCGGTTTTGGAATTATCATCCTCATACTGGGCCAAGAAAAAACCTCTTCTGCTGACGACTGCATTCCGTTATATTTCATCCTTGGAACTCTCGATCAGATTCCCTATCTTTCCGCAGATGGAATACTACCAATATATTAAACCGGTCGAAGTCGTTATTCCTGGTTCTTATGAGGCTAAAAGTCGTCCTACAATTATTGTTATCCTTTATGGAAACATATTGTAGTTTCAGATCGACAATTTAGCAAATATCTTTACGTTAATAATGAGATTTCCATCTTAAATTCTCATTCATTTATTCTTTTCCACATAATTAAGAAGTACTTATTACAACACTTCACTTATCACTAATCCTAATTTCTTAATGTTGTTGAATGCAATTTCAAAGCCGCTAACGACGGAAGGAATTTAAAAAATGCTGATCTACTTATAAGCCAGGTAATTTTCATTTAGCGCCATGCTAATCACCTACCTGCTACAGCTGAAGCTACGGCCGCTATAAAAAAAGAAACGCAAGCCGCTGGGCCAGCCTGATTTCGAGCTACCGATCCAGCTAAAATGTATACGCCCAGACCTAACGTTGATCCAACTCCCAAAGCGGTCAAGTCCAATAACGACAAGACACGAGCTAGCTTTGTTTGATCGGCATCATCAACTTTTTTTTTCCGTGTTAAGGCTGTTATCCAATTGTTGATCGTCATCTGGAACGTAAGATAAATTACATTCGTGAGTAAAATAAGGTATAAATTCAAGCAAAAAGAAAAATAATTTTTAGTTCAAAGCAGTGGCGTAACTTGACATTTTGGCCCTTCCTGCAAAAATGTATGAGATCTCTAAGCATTAAATAAAATCGTGTTTCGTGTTTAGTTCGATACTCAATAAAACTACTGCTACTCGCCTGTGTATTGGAATAATAAAAGTTCAACCTACAACTCATTCAGCACGTCTTTATTAAACTCATCTTTAACATAAGTAACATAAGTACTTTCACAATACTAAAAATTAGTACAGAAAAATACCGTAAATGTATTTTTATTTATGTATGTAGTAGAATTGTTTCGTAAGGTATATTAATTTACCTAAAAAAAATAACTACACGATTGATTTTCAGTTTAATAATTTTCTTTTCTAGAAAATAGTTACTTCACAGTGTACACATTATTAGTTATTTACATTAGAGTATTTACAGTGTGAGAACTCAGTTTAATATAATAATGGCTTCGTTGCAAATGACCTAACTCGCGACATTTGTATTAAATTTTTATGGCCGAGAAAAGTATTTAGAAAATCTTATTCAACTTAATAATTAATACACCAAAGTAACTGCGTTTTGACAACTCAATTCAGTTTCCCTAATAGTGCCAGAACTAGAAGATTCTAGAAACGTACGCGGAGAATGTTTGAATATTCTAGGGATGTGCTCACAAGCGCCTAGTATATTCTTAGAATGTTCTCTGCACATTATGAGTATAGCAAATTTCTTATTCTAGAGACGTTCCTATAACATTCGTCAGAATATTCTATGCTTGTTCACGAATATTCTATGAATATTCCAATAGCATTCTTAATGGGAAATAACAATATCTCTAGAATATTCAAAAGAGCGATGATGAACGTCCATATAGAAATAATACGAGATTTTGATTTAACAATACATATTTTAAGGACAGCAATTATGGGAAATATAGAAAAATAATGGATTTGTTGTATTTTGACGGTGTATGAATTTAATGTGTAATAGAAAATTAATTTATCAGTGTATTTTCTTATATATTCCGTATTGTTTCTTAATACAAATTCATAATCATTCACTACCAAAAAATATATTCCTATAGCATTCTATTTAAACCTTCTAATAATAATCACTAGAATCTTCTTAGAATATTCTTTTATAATGGTTGTGCAACATTCAAGTATTACTTACATTAAAATGATACCGTGAATATTTTAATCAACATATGTACTTGAAATAGTTTTCCATCACACTTTACGCTGGCTAATAACTCTTTGGTAGGTATATAAAATATATATTCGAAAATAGGCTGTAGCATAAATTATAGCTATATATATGTGGATAATTAATTCCTACAATATTTTTTCGCGATTATATTGAGAAAAATTTGAATGAACAAGACGTTATTATTCGTCACAGTTTGGATTTTATGAAGATTTGCGTGAGCTAAAAGCTCAGTTGACGGAGTATTTTCCGGAAGGCAAAAATGATTTCTTGAACAGGTGGGAACTACATTCGTTTAGTAAAAACGTCGCCGCTGTTAAGTTACCAGTTGAGATTCATAACCAGCTCACCGAAATGCATGCGGATTGGAGATGATAAATCGAAGTGTATATCTGACACACAACCGCCCAGCAGAATAGCATGCGTATTTCTCGACTTTGTTAACTAATAGAAATCATTTTTTTTATCTTTCTTTTATCATATACGGCAATCGACAAGTCGAAAGTGCACACTCTTGGTATTTATTGCATATGCACGCCTACCGTTATAGTCCGTAGAAATAGCCGATATCTCATAGCGAACAAGCGTGCAGAAACTGAATTGGCCGACCGGAGGGATAAGAATCAGATAAACACACTTTTTCGACCGAAAAACACGTGCGAATTGGTGATTTTGAGACAAGCAAAAGTTCCAAATACACAACCAAATAATTTTTTTCGCCTCTTGTTCAGTCCATCCAAGGACACACTGTATATGTTGATACATATCGTCGTATTTGGTACAGGCAAGGTTGTACATACGTGCAAACAGCTACAAACTGAAATCACCTGAAATAACGCAAAAAAAAGTCAAAAGTGCAACATGCAACTGTGGGGTACTGATATCTAGATATTGAGTAAAATGTCACATACAACTTTGTAGTACCAAACCGACGATGTGTGCAGTGCTATGTACATACAGTGAGTATAATAGAAGTACGGAGCCCAAAAAAATATAGCGCCGGCCTTGCTCTAAGTAATACTCAGAGTTAGTTTTACACTATTGAATATTGCGAAATTTATTTATAATAGTAAGGAGGTACGTTTCTGTTATGATTACGAGTATACTTTATTAATTTTACAAAGAATTTAGCGTTTACCATAACATATTTTGAATTCGTCTGATATGTCAAGTACATAATATTGAATGGAACACTACAACAATTGTATTATAATATAATGATTGATTTCAGGTTTGAACAAGGTGATAATACCCGTTATTTCGCAATTTTAGGATACGGTAATAAAAATATCTGAGTTATCGCGATTAAAGCAAATAATAATTTTTACGAATCGTACCTTTAATTTTTAATAACTGCATTTGCTTGGAATTATGCAAACTAGGGCGAAATATATACTAAGTTTATACATCAAACATAATAAATTTCACACAAAGAAAGAAGATTGTACATATTCATATCATCAAATTCTCTAAATATCCTAGCTATGTTTTATTTTTAATTTTTTTCCTATTTCCATGGTCATTAAATTGCTATGCTCATTCTGTCTTTAGTCCCAAATATTATACAACCCATTTGGGACTATGGGGAAATAGGAAAGGAATTGAAAAGGAAACTTATAGATAGGATATTTAGAGCAAATAGAATTTGATGGTATAAATATGCACAAAGAAAAAACGAAATAGATATTCTTAAGATAATAACAACCCACCAAATATTAAGCTCAGATTTAGTCCCGCTTTTGTTAGTTGATAGTGGGAACCCTTGGAGTACTTTTGTAAAATATTAGCCATAGGTCACCAGACGTTAATTCTTTAGAGCCGAATATAGTTTTACATCTCGCATAAATACCTAAATACGCAACTAACTTGCAAGTTCCTAATAGCGTAGCGGTAAAGTGCTTGGTATGTAATCCGTGCTTGGGTTCAAATCTGGCAGCGAAATGTTTTTCTATGCTTTATTCTTTTCAAATCAGATATTACAACGATAATGAAGTTGCAAAAGAAAGTCTAATTTCCACAGACTGTTGGCAATATTGTTTAATTAGGTGTATGTAAAAGTAAATATTAGTAATTAGCAACATTTGAAGTAATTTTGCTTAACTGCCTTGGATAATAATTGAATTATCCGTTAATTAATTCCGTTAAAGTAAAGAAGATATTATAGGAATATTTCTCTTGAAAGTAGGGATGTCTCCTATTCTTTCTTTTAGTACCTATATACTTGGTTACTACATCCTTCTATGAAAACAAGTCAAACAATTCCAAAAAGATATAATACAACACAGCATACATTCATTTTTTGGTAGTCCGAAAATACAATGTTTTTATACAAATTTCATATGATATATTCTCTTCCATGATAAGACTGCATCCAAATTGGTAGGAAAAAAAAGGATTTTTATGATTTAATTTTTCAAGAAACTTCAGAAATAAAAAATGTATTTTCTCTACCAATTTTTGTCCACCTATAAGACAAAATAATAATCTACAACCTTTGCCTCCTTCTTCGACACTATATGCACAAATGATGTGAATGCTTTTACATTGCTTAATTTACAATTTTTTTGTACTTCCGATTTATTAACATTAAGATAACGTTCTCTCAATAGTGGTCTGGGATGTTTCTATATTGAATCAAGAACAATTGCGACCTCGTATTCGTCAAACTTCGTTTTTTCGTTCTAAACGTTAAGTGCGCTGTAAAATGCATAATATATCTCAGCTATTCTTATGGCAGTCATCGTAAAAAAATTCTCACTGAACAACGTGAATTTTGTGTTTGAGAGCAAGTCTAATGTCATTTATGCTAAAGGTTATCAAAAAACTGCTACACAAACACATGAGAGGATGATGTATTACCATACCGGCCACTACAGCAAGACTAGTATGCGTATATCAAGCAGGAAAATCTTCACAACCATCATGGTAGAGACACTTTTCACACCAGCAGAACTTATTCCCGTTACTTAACGCTCTTACGCACCAGACGGTGAGACGGAATGTAACTGTAATGTAAGACGAATGTAAGGAAACTGTAATGGGGACAGGTTTAGGTTTGACCGTGCAAAGAATAGCGAAATCTCATTTCCGCAGTTTTCGTCGAACACCGACGACTTTCTATAGCAATCCCATCATCAACCCTCAAAAGTACTATATGATTATTATTATATTATATATTACACCACTACAAAAATTTTCATGGAAATGTGCTAGCATGTGCATATGATTTGTTGTTTTTGTTCTTGGTAATTATCGGAAATTTGTATGAGTATAGGAGATAATGGATTAAAATTAAATATTACTAATTATTATCTCAAAACGTTTGGAGCACATATATACAGTATGCGTCAAAAGTGTTTTCAATTAAAGTAAAGTACCTTTTCCATTTACAGTAAGCTAAAATATTATTAAGAAATGTTGTTCAAAATGAAAAGTTATGACGGTGTGTAAATTATCATTATATTTGATAAAATTCATTGTTTGTCGATTTCGTTTCAGGTAAAGTACTGTTTGCGTTCACAGTACGCCAATATGTTACTAAGAAAAAAGAACAAAAAGTATCGTTCAGTTTTTCAATTTATTATAAACGATTATTATATTGTTATCAAAGTAGGTCGATCAGTTTAAAAATTTCCATAACTCTATAACTTGTTCTAATCATTTTCTCTTAGTAACATATTGACGTACTGTGAACACATTTTATCACACTAGGCCGATGACCAAACATTTACATACCCTCATAACTTATCATCCTGAACAACATTTTTTTAGTAACATGTTGGCATGCTGCCAACGGAAAAGGTACTTTACCTGAAACGAAAACAGTTTTGACTCAGCTGCAAAGACCTACTGGGTTTAAAAAAATCGAAAGCAAACGATAAAAAAGTTTCAAAGCAGGACTTATTTCTCAAATATTAAGTTCCAATTCAAAAAGTTTTCGTCCATAATACCTATTGTCAACTCCATCCGTGGGCACACTTGTACATGCTCTTTTCCAAATGTTTAAATAGCCATTCACAACTACTACAACATACTAAGAGCTCAAAAAAAAAATATCACATAGGTTAAAGAAAATGATTCTTTTTCGTTTTTCTGTTTAACAGTTATTTACTGGAAAACTATAAACATTGTAAAGTCAAAATTTTGTGGAATTCAATATTATAAACAGTGAGTCGTTAAATTGGCTCCGCCCCCCCCCTGATAACTTTTGAATGGTATGAGATAGAGCATGAAACAATAACAAGTGAATTAGAGATAATTTGTGATTTTTTGCCTATAGAATACGCACATGGCTTCTGATGTAAAATAGAGGGCGTAGCTATCTTTAAATTTTAAAATAGGAAGTATTTCTTTAGAAGCTCATTTGGAAGATATTTCTATTACTTTATGGAATGCAAACAGTTTTACGATTTTCGAATTTTTTACTAAACTTACCAAGATTAATAATGGAGTACTTACGTTACTTTTTCTAATAGCTACGTATTGCTTTAGTATATAGTGTAACAGGAAACCTGTAATTACAGTAATCTGTAACAGTAGACACCCACACATCTGACACATACATGACAGATAAGACACTTTTGCTAATTTTGCAAAAACGTCATATTGTAAATATGTCATATTTTACAGCAATCGCTTCCTAAGTCACATAAACCACAATATTATACGAGGGCTATAGAAAAGTAACGTAAGTACTCATTATTAATCTTGGATAATGTTGTAAAAAATCCGAAACG
This sequence comes from Protaetia brevitarsis, assembly GCA_004143645.1. NCBI lineage: Eukaryota > Metazoa > Arthropoda > Insecta > Coleoptera > Scarabaeidae > Protaetia > Protaetia brevitarsis. The sequence continues at coordinate 1,649,906 of RXPK01000085.1, read as the reverse complement.
AAAATCGAAAATTGTTTGCATTGCTTAAAAAGTAATAGAAATATCTTCAAATGAGCTTTAAATGAAATTACTTCCTATTAAAATTTTAAAGATAGCTACGCCCTCTATTTTACATCAGAAGCATGTGCGTATTTCTATAGGCAAAAATCACAATTATCTCTAATTTCACTTGGTTTTTGTTTCATTGCTCTATCTCATACCATTCAAAAGTTATCAGGGGGGGGGGGACCATTTACGACCTCACTGTATATAAAGCTGTTTCAGAAATAAAAATATTAGCGGAATCTACGCAAGAACCGATTTCACTAGCTTATCTGACTATGGCCTTTGTTTTTGTTAAGTGCAAATAAAATAAATATTAAGACACATTTTTTTTTTGTTTTATTTATACACTTAGGTTTCCTATTTTCTTTTCATATATATATTTTTTTAATTAATATCTTTTTCTTTACATTAATATTACTGTATTTGCATCAACATAGTTTCTCTTTTAAAGAATTGCGATACAATTCCCATCCACACTACAATCGTACCTTTGTTGTCGCACTGAAAATCTAGAGCGCACACGGCTGTAATGCTCGCAGTAACAGCGAACACACGTTCACGCCGGTTACATTGGCCATACATTAAAATTACATTCGCTCTCGCTTTGCCTACTGCAGCTCTTTGAACATAATCCTGAGACATACTGTATAATTTTCACAGAAAAAGAATAAATATTAGTAGGTAAGAACAGTTTTCCATTGATCATTAGAATTACATATCACATTCGAGTTATGAAAATATTATCACAGTTGAAAAACAAAACTGACATTGTATGATAATCTTTATTCGTTTAAACAACCACTTTTTTATTCTCTTCTCTATAGTTTTATACCAGTTAACTATCCATACATATGAGTCATGAAAAAATGCTCGTGACAAAATAAGTTCATTTTTTGGACCAAGTATTAACATAGGAATGTATTTATCGTTATAGATAAAGACCTTACTTGTAAAAGTTACCGGTTTTTAACAACCTTTTATCAAAAAGAATGTTCAGAATAATTCACAAAACCTAATAATTATTTCATACAGTGTAGACAACGTGGTCATTTATTTTTCGCATAGGAAAAGTACATCATAATTTTACTTATTGAATTAGTTGAGGTAATAAAGCTGAACATTATAACTCTTGAAACACAATACCAATAAACACTATAAAATCTTACGCCTTCATTTCGCGCTATATATTGGCATTAAGAAAAAAAAAAACAAGTTATGTAACACCTAACAACTGTCTTCGGTATAATGGTATAATCAAGGAGAAAGAACGGTATTTTTGTTCATAGGAAAATCTTGAAGTAGAGATGGGAAAAGCAACACATCCCGTTTGGTTTATTAGTTTTTATATCGTCATTACAAGACACAATTAGTCAAAATGCCCAAATATATTACATAATACCTATATATTTATATATAAAAGACTACAGTAATGTTATAGTTAATTTTGATCAATCTCAACTGTAAAATTCTATTGTATATTGACAACTTATAGAGAACTTTTGCATAGGCGCGTGCCTAAAGCCTTATAAAACAAAATAAAAAAATACTTAAGTATTAGTTTTTACACAACAAAGATATTATTAGTAACTTAATAGAAGGATTCCCTAAATTAATTTGGCAAGTAACTATCGCCAGCTATGACATGTTTTGTGGGTGCCAGCTCTAGCAGTTATATTTTGGGGCCATGTGCACTGTTTCGCAAAGTATGGCATGCGGATAATTTATTAAAAAGACTTTCTATAATTCCTATATGCAATGCAAGTCTTTTATTCCACCTGTGTATATGAACAGACTGTTATATAATTCCTAAATACATACAACGAATTAAAATAAATAAAGAGATTACTGTTTCCGAACCGACATGCAATTATAAGTATTATTCCAGACATTTTCTAGTGCATGATTATGATAAAACATAACAAATGTTTATAATAAACATCATCAATACTTGGGGTTTTAAATAATGTGTCATGAATGAAGCAATCGTCTCTTTATTGCTGTATACGAGATATATTCAAAATGAGGTACACTAGTTATGTTTACAAACCACTTTAACAACATTTTACATTAATTTTCAACTTTTATCGTATAGCAGAGTTTATGATCAGAATTATAATACTATAAAGCTGTAATGGATACACACATGTACTTGAGTATCCTTAACCCAAATATTTAATCAAAGTATAGGTAGCATGCGTTCATGCTAAAATTCAGAACTCGTAATACGGTTACTTGTATTATTTATTTATGCTACGTGTATGTCCAAACATAAATAAAATTGTAACTCATATGAATTGTGTGATAACACCAGTCATATGTACTTCAACTTTAATACTCATAAAATACTTCATGGCATACGTGTAATTTATTTAATCAAAAAATTAAAACGAGCCTCAGTCAAAACAATACACCTAATGCGACTCTAAAATTGATTTCGGTAATACTCTATATGAAAATTCCAGACAATGAATGTAGTAAACGCAACTTAAGTTTAATTTGCATCGCTTTTCTTTTTGTACCTATGGAGTATTCCTTCGGTAAGAGATAGTTCATTAGTATATAATTTTACTTTTAGAAGAAATTTGATATGATTTGATTGAATTTGATTTATTTAAAGAAAATATTTTCAGCGTTAGAGCACTTTCGATATACACAGCTGAGTTTTTTTATATGGTAAGGTTCATTTATTAAATAACTGTTAGCTGAATTAAAATTTAGATAATTACAATATATATATTGTTGTAACAGCTTCATAATTTGAAAATATTTTTAAGTACGCCGAGTGATCCGTAAGCTTGTAAAGTGTAACGAGATATTTATTTAAATGAAGCACCGTGTATATTAGTAGTATTTCATATTAAATCCTGAATATCTTTTGTTATAGGTAAATATTATTTCTAAAACGGCTCAGTTTTCCGGTTATTCTCAATTCTATTTAAAAAAATGGCGAAATCGCATCTACGGATTTGTCTGATCTGTTTTCAAGTGGTACAAGTTTGGGCAATCAGCTTCTGTTGTGTTACAGCATAAACTTCTCTGCATCTTAAAACCACATTAGAATTTATAATTTTTATACTGTGTTATCGCAAACCAAGGTTGCACTAGGAAAACTTTAATTGCTGAAAACGTGTTTATTTTAAATGGAGCAGCCTGTATGTTTTCTAATTGAACCTTACAGGGCTAAATGAATCTTAAACATTTTGTTAAGTATATGCTATACCCATCATTTACGGTTTACGAAAAATGACATAAAATTACTCAAATGGTTCTCAGATGTATCTGTCTATTGATATTGTGTAGCACTCAAATATTTCCATTCAGGCAACGCCGACTAAATATCCAGGCCTTCTACAAGAAGTGGGAGAAGGTAGCGTGTCGGGATATTGCGCGGTGTGCGCACGGGATACTGATGCGTAAAGGTATACTTATTGTTAGATGTTATGCCTATCCGTCGTTGCAGCCGGTGTTCTGGGGATACCTCCCACTCAATGTGCCGGGTGTAATATCTGGTCGGCGTTGGCGTTGGTTCAATCTTTTATTTAAAAGCAAAAATTGCTAAAATAATTTATAATATTTTGAATACATTTTAAGCACTACAACAGAATAAATATATAAATAGATTATTTCAGTGGGCTCGTGACAATATATGTTGATGGAACAGTCTCTCGCCAAAAGTTGTCTTGTTATTTCACGATTTACTTACGTATAAGTAAAACACATAAACAAGTTTAAATGGCGCTAGTAAGTCAACTACATACAGTGATGACGCGCCTGGGAATGCTTATCCTTAGAATGTCGGTACCAATAACACGGTATACTCGATTTGAATTTCAAATTCGTCAAAACCGGTCAGATGACGCCATTGTGGAGCACATAAAAAAACCAAATACATCTATGGTAAATACACGGTAACACAAAATGTTAAAATCCAAATTTATTCACAGGTATTAACTAATGTAATTCAAATACACCTTTGCTTTAGAAAGCCTGTTTAGGCTGATGTTTATCTCTCTTGTCACCATCCAGTAACCCACGCGTTTATTTCTACAAATTTAGCGAATTTCGTGAGGATTTTCGTCGTTTTTTTTTTTCTGTAAAATCGAATCTTAAAAACACAATAGTGGTTTTAAAATATGTTCCGTAGCCCCCACTTGAATTTTCTAAACCTACTTTTTCCATTAACAAAACCCTCACGGCCGAAATCGATTTTTGTCTGACTAAAATACAATAATAATTATATATATAAGGCAGTTGGTTAAGATACGGCTGGCCTCACTTCAATAGAATTTTTGCATATAGTCCAACCATCCGCTCTTCCGCTACAAACCATCTGAAACCCGGAGCCGATTTGGAAATGGCTCACCGCTTGTTGCTTGTCTGCATAAATAAATACAAAGCATGTTTCGTCGCATCAGATCTTGGGATTAGCAACGTCCGTTCTGTACTTAAACGTAATGTGTATTTATCGGTATTTTTACAAAAAATAAAAGCTTTTTAATGATAAATTTGCTACTGGCAATAGTAGGGCCATGTCTTCGTGGCTCTTTGTGAGAAGCTGTCACTGGATTAGGTATTTTTTTAAATAGATAATAGTAACATTCTTTTTATTTCTTTTATTTAAAAAAAAAAATGTACAAGCAGGAATAAAGATGTCATTAAAATAAGAAAACAAAAAACTTGATGTCTAGGTCTATGCTGTAGATGTGTAAATCAAATTGCTACTAGGAATAAAATTCTGAAATAACAACTTAATCATAATGCAAACAGTTATGTTTGCGTTTGTTATTGTTACTCTTTGTAGGACAATTGTAATCATAAATTATAAAATTAATTTTAATATTACAGTAAGTAATAAAACTTCATTTTAAAAAAATGACAATCTACTGACACGTTTTTCATTATTTCATATAAGTTATTGATGCCAGACTTCAAAAAGACTTATAATTCGTTACCTGTTCCTTTTTTTTGTATTTAACTTTAATGGAAAACAAGTAAAAGCGATTGAATATAAACTCGTTCACATTATTTCTGTGGCAATTAAATGATAGACCTAGACAAGTAATTCTAACAATTATGACATGTTAATTGTGAAGTTATTAATTTCGTCAGTGCGTCGCGTCGCACGTAATAATCAGCTGACACCTTACTGAGTGTGCGTGGACACAGCAATCAAGACACAAATATTTAACAGTGTTTTTTTTTATACCTACCATGCCCTCCTTTGTAAGTTCAAGGTAAACAAAACAAGTATCTCAAATATTTACGAGCTGTCTAACAAACCGTCCTGTGATATATAATTTGCTTGCAAATGCGGTAGAAAGCAAGAAAGATACGAGGGGTGTATTTTACTTTATTTGCGGAATGGGGTATACACAGAAGCATATTTCTTAATTTCGTTACACTTTTGTATAGTTTTTGAAAACCTTTGTAAAAATAACTTGATTAACTATGATTTGCTCTCGAAATGTTCAACTACGACAATTTGTAATGATATTTCGTCCTCAAAACGTTTTCGTCATTTTTCAGGTTGGCAAATAAAGAGTAGTTACTACACCGAGAAAAATACTGGACGTGATATCAATAATCTACATTGATTCAGTGAATATTCATCGACAGAACGAAATGTGTCATTGTTATGATAAAATATTATTAAGTAATAACAAGATTCGATAGTAAAATAAATTCGTTTTCATTATTGTAACAAATCATTTTACATTATTCTATGGATAATATTTGTTGTACCTAACTATATTTTCATATGTTCAATAAATAACTTTAATATGAACATGAACGAAAATATATTGTTATTTTTACGTATAATTTTCATTCAGAATATGAACACAATAAAGTCTTAAACTATACCTTCTTCTTAGTTCAATGGTTTGCAATTTATTAATTTATTGCCTTACGCCGCGCCGGGTCGATGACTGAGTAAGAGTTTGTCATGTGGCTCCTAGATGACGTGCATCTAAACTCTAATCTCTTAGGGGGTAATAGAGAATAATACTTACTACTAGACACGACACTGATGAAAATGAATTTGCTCTTGGAGGTATGCTAAAGACCCTTTAGATTAGCTTGTCCGCCGCCTCATTTCCTCTTACGCCCGAGTGGCTAGGGATCCAGGCTAGGGTTACTTTCCTTTGGGTGCCCACCTCATTTAGGGTGCTTACACAGTCCCAAATAAGCTTAGAGTCCACGCTTGTGGAGCTAATAACCTTTTTAGCTTCTTTCAATGTAGGTGAATACTGAGAGATCTATAAAGTCGCTCCACGGGCGCAATATTATCAATACCACCGTCACTAGTTCCGCAATAGTAATTAGGTACTAGTTAATTAAAGTAGGGACCAATGACATGTTAGGAACAATGAGATAATTAGAGTAGATAGCCCCGTGTAGTACCCTTGAGTGGAGCATTGGGTTTAAGGATATTTTTGTTTCTTGTATCGTTTTAATTTATCAATAAATGGTAGAGCTAATCGCTTTAAGTGTGGGCTGAATGTCATCGAAAATAACGACGCTATTACCTGGCTCGGTACATCTTTCTATCTCTCGGACACAGTGATGGATTGCAGCAACCTCAGCTTGGAACACAGTCGTGTCTCTGCTGAAGCTTACCGAAGGAGCCTTTTTAGGCTTCTTAGCCCTTGGTAGGCACATTTTATTTCCTTTTCTGCTGGTATAGTCCTCCATAGTGGATTTTGAGCCCCTGCCGTAATGGCATTCTTACAGTTAATTGCATTTTCTTTTGATGTTTTTTGGTAATCACCAATTCTTGATATCAATCTTCTAATATTCATTGTATTAATGCCTTTCTTTATTCTTCTACTTGAGTTCGTACATAAAATTCATAACTCGCTGTCACTCAGTAAACCAAATAAAGTTGTTAAAACAAAAATTGGTGTTCGTTACAACAACAACATATTTCATTGAGCCAATCAAGCTACCTTTTCATTTTCAATGAATTTGGTTTCATTAATACAATGAATGATTTATTATTTAATAAATTCCGTCGTCATTTAATAAAATCTTTTTCATTGATTTGATGAACCTGTTCTCTGAAGCAATGATAATGCATTATTTCATGCGAACAATGATTTCTTTAATTTTTTCAGGGCCCATTTTTTGGTTCAGTCTAGGAGCTAGGTCAAGATTGTAGGAATATGGTTAAGTTCTTCAAAGCCTCACGATAACATAGCAGATACGGTAACGCGCGTCTTGTAAACAGACGCATTATCGAATAAGAGAACACCTCTTGCAAACTGCTTTCGCGTAATGGTCTTGGTCTTAGATTTTTGATCTACAAGCACAATTTCCTGAGAGTCCCAAAAAATTGCCACCACTTTTCCAGTAGATTACTGGGCTTTAAATTTCTTTTTCTTCTTCTTCGGGATTATAAGAAATTCATGTGTCATCTCCAGTCCAAATCCCATAGAAACATGTACCTGCTTGTCCTCATAGAGCTCTAAAGATTGCTTACAACCAGAGTTGGGCATCAATTTATTTAGATAAACTAAGAGAAAGGGATAATTTAACTGTTATCTTTATCGATAGGCGATAGATAAAAGTATCATTTATCTTTAGCCGTGGATGATAAATAAAAATCTTTCATCCTTATCCGTAAGAATTTGATATTTATAAGTTTCCATAAACGAAAGGTAAAAATAGGTACTTTCGGACAGCAAACCGAGAGCAATTTGAGTACAGCAACTTATGTATTTTTTTTATTATTTTTATTTAATAATCAGTGTGTAAGTGAAAAAAAGCAAGAGTCCTTAATGTATTTTATGTCAACGCTAATTCTCCGTTAATTTCTTGGAAGCTTTCTGTCTACATATTAGATAAAATCTATTCGATGCATTTTTATAAATAAAACACCAATACATAATACACACGACAAGTATAATTCATAAATTTCTAATACAAAAAAAAGAACGTTTACCGACACAATACCGGCCGCCTTAAAAAAATACTTGATCAAAATGCTCGTGCTTCGAGTTTCGTACTTTACTACTATATATACTAGAATAAAATTATATTTAACTATGAGTAACACAGTTACAGTTAAATTATCTAGTTAAAATTATTTATAGGTAAAATCATCTTAGCTAAAATTATCTTGAATAATTTTATTCAAATGATGCCCAACTCTGTTTACAACCAACGAACAGGTGTCTCAACCGTCCGAGGACAAAACGTTTCTCATAAACTAAAAACTTTAAAAAATATTCTTAAATCATTATACGCACGGTATCTATCTAATAGTTTGCGCTCTAAGGTGTACATTTTTTCAGCAACATACCAACATTGTTATTTTTTTAGATGAAACACCCAGTATTTTATCGAATATTTGGATCATCTTAAACGAAACGAAGTAATGTAAGTTATTACATGTTTTTTTTTGATCCATTGTTAATTAATGTAATGATTATAAACATAACTCTGATCAATTGTTTAGCTATTTGTTGCTTCTGGACTCTAGTTTAACGGTTTACCACTCCGCCAAATTAAATTTCGAAATTTCGATTAAAAATTTTTGGTTACTTCAATTTTCACTTGGCGTACATCATGTAGGAATATTTTGATTTATTTATGCAGGATGTTCCAGAACATTTTGCGTTTTAAAACAGCTTTCTTAAAAAAAATAAATGGATTATATATTTTTTACTGTTCGATTCATCCTTTTATAAGCTTTTGGTTGATAGCGGGTTTGTTGGGGTTTGGCCCAAGTATTTTTTTTTCTTAAACAGGAATTGGCATTTCATAAAATATGAAATCACAACACCTATGAACAAAAAAAACGAAAGACTGATTATTGTCGCCTAAATATTGCCAAAATCTATAACTATAGACTATATAAAAAACTATATAAAAGGAGACTGACGAAGATTATATCCTCGCATCCCGAATTCGTATGCAGCGGAATTCCAATGCGCAACATCCACGACCTGAACCATTTCAAAAACTAGATGAAGGCTTCGAGGAAACAGGATCGGTGGAATACAAAATCATAATAAGTAGTAGAGGTGTGACAAATCCAGTAATTATAACAGAAGAAAATGAATTTATTAGAATTAGGTGAGAATCCTCATTTAACCACAAGACAAACTGGTAATGAAATAAAGATTAGTAAAGGTTCTAACCGAAGACCTTAATGCTCTATTCATTATAAATAATAAGGTATGATCCATACCACTTGTGTATCCATCAAGGTCTTCGGTTAGAAGATTATCAAGATCGTATTATGATATTTTGTAGATACATAACTCAGTTTTACAAAAAGATACGTGATAATCAAAATTTCTTGGACAGTGTTATGTAGTGATGACGCCATACTTAATAATCTAGGGATGGTAAACAAACATAATATGCATTATTACGCAACTGGCTGAGATAATTGCGTATAATTGTAACACTCGTGTTACAATGACGTTTGTTGTAATACACAAGTTTGAATCATGAACCGCAAAACAGTTAAACAAAGTGCTCATTATATGTACGAAATAGAAAAACTATTTATCAGAATCAATGAAGATTGAATGTAATGGGGAGGGAGGGGACAGAGCGAGGGGATAATTGATAGTGAAGTTGTTGGTGCTTTCTTTTTTAGATGGTTCTCTTTCCGGAAAATACCTACAAAATAACAATGTTCCATTGAATAAAATAACACAATTTTTGAATATTTAATATAACCGTTGTTTTTGTATTTGTTAGTTGCTATTTAGTACGTATTATTATTTCTCCATACGATCAGTAGTGAATGTAATAGTTCCGATATCATTTTTTTATAATACAATGTAAAAATGTTCTCTCTTGAGTTAGAATATTTATTCTAAAATACCTACTTCCTATGTGTTTTGCATATATTTTCATTCGATAGCAAAATACAGAATGAATACTCCGTAATCGAACTAAACGACATAGATTGTCATGGTTTTCAAGACTGTCAATGTTAGATGTAAATGACGACGTCGCACAGTGGTTCAACAAAGTGGTTCGTACAAAGTTAAAATTGCAGTAATTTAATCTTGAATAGTTGCTCTATTTGGTGATGTAAATAATATGCATTTATTTACATAAGTTTTTCTATATTTCCTTTCAAAGTTCAGTAAAATTAAGACGTTTCTGCTTATAGAAATTAGGGTGTAATTAAAAAAGCTGTACCACAAGCAAATGCGCTTATTTATTGATATGATTATAATATTGTTATACATTGCTAAGTGTATTATTAAGTAGCATTACTTATTATTGGATAATGTCTACCTGGTACAAGAAAATTAATTGTTTGTAACAGATAATCGGATTATAAAAATTTGCCTTAAGTAGAGGATTAAGTTTAGTTCTACACAACCCTACACGGTAATTACCTGATTTACGCGTAAATTAGCTATTTGACTTTGTAAATACAAGAAAATTAGCTTCCAATATTAACATATAAAAGAAAACTTTATGCAGATTATTCTGTGCGCTATTGTCGAAATTTCTGATATTAGAGTGGTTGTAAAAGATTGTGTTTTTATTGCAATAATTTTTTTGAAAAGTTGTAACATAATGGACGCGAAGAAAATAAGTCGATTGATATTACACGAAGTCGCTATGAAGAATGATAATAAATCGACTGAATTTCCAAGATATTTTCAATATTGGAAATCATCCAATAAAACATCAAGTGTTTTTATGAAAAAGCATAATGTTTGGCTACAAGAAGAAATTATTTTTCCTGAATCTGTTTACTGCGATCGACCATCAACTTCGGATATTCGAGGCCGTCCTTCAAAAGGTTTTGCTGAAAGTTCTGTTGTTATAAAAAGGCGTAAAACCGAGGAGCTCAGAAAAAGTACTTCCGTGGAAGAACTTGTGCATGCTACTGCAATGAAAGTACGACAAAGTCGAGATAAAAGTACTGCCGATTTGATAATTGAAAGTACTTCAACTACACCAAATAGAGGCAAACGTATAATGGAAAATTGGAGGAGTCCCGAACAAGAACAAAATGCCATGACATCTGAAGAGGTTTTATCATTTATTATCTCGAGCGGTTTTACGAAGCAGCAATATATGCTTATTAGAGCAATAGCTTTAAAATGTGGTTGCAAATTATATCCAAGTTACCACGATATTCTAAAAGCAAAAAAGACGTTTTATCCTGAAAATATTACAATATCTGAGCAGTACAGCTAGACGATATTTTACAAACCCTAAATTGTCACCTGAAATAACTGGAATCAATGAAGATTTAATTCATAAATTTGGAGTAATTTTAAAAACAATAAATAGTGGTCTTGACATTAATGTAAATAATTTTCGAAAATATTGTTTAGATACAGCACAAAAATACGTTGAATTGTACAATTGGTATTATATGCCTACTTCAGTACATAACATTTTGTTTCATGGGGCTCCGGTCATTAATAACGCAAGTTCACCCATCGGTGAATTGTCAGAAGAAGCACAGGAAGCAAAAAACAAAGATGTGAAAAAATTTCGTACACATTTTACGAGAAAATCATCAAGGGAGTATACAAATGAGGACTTGTTTTGTCAATTAATATTAAGTTCTGATCCATATTTCAGTTTACAACATTTAACTGATTCTAGAAAATGGCAATTTGATTCGAATATTTTAGAGTTAGTAAATGTTATTGGGACAGATGATACTGCACTGGATATATCATCTGAATATTTTTCCGATTCATTCACAATTATTCACAAAATATAAAATGCAATTGTTTCTTTTCAATTTTTATTTTGACTAAGGGTGTTGCTGTTCATGTATATAAACATTTTACTGAAGCAACAAGGCTTAATTTTGTATTTTCGACAAAAATTTCTACAATATAATTTGAGAATGTTTTCAGGGTTGTTTTTTTATTAACCAAGTACAAACTACTAAACATGTCAAATTCAATGCATTAAGGGGTGCTTTTGACAAACAAATACTTTGAATTTGAAAGCAATCTTAATCAAATATACTTTTTTATTTTTAGGTCGCTCTTATCATTGATGTTTTGGGGGCTTATTGCAAAAATGAGCTTTACAACATTATAATTTCAGACATTAAAAATTTGGGATGCGCCATATTAATTGCAATTCCTAATACTAAACAACCAAGAGAATTTACAAACACATAATATTGTGAAAAAATACTAGGCTAAGATCTTAATATTTGTTGGTATCTTTTTTTTTTTATTAATTTTCAACAAAATAAATGTACACGACAAGTAATTGGGATAAATAAACCGAGCATAAATATGATGCCTAAACAAATTGCCATATTTCTGAATGTAGATAATCCACAAGAGTATACTGACCACTGTTTCCGCCGTATCTCAGCGACTACGTTGGTTAATGCAGGTGCGGATGTTAGAACACGAAAAAGACATGGAGGCTAGAAGTCTTCCCAAGTAGCAGAAGGATACATAGAAAATTCTCTGCAAAACCGAATAAATGTAAATCAATTAGTTTCTACAATTATTGAATCTAATTCGTCAGTAACCATCCACCCAACCTCCTATTCCTTCTGCTACACTACCATTAAGTCTGCCTCCATAAATTAAAATAATGTTTTGAAAAATATTACGGAAAATATTTCCAATGCAACAACTTTTAATGTCAGTAATCGAAGCGTGTTTTGCAAAAAACAGCATAAGTCCAAAAATTCTAAAATCAAATTTATTGTGCTATCATACAAGAAAATGCCTATATACGCATAAAAATTTAATCTTTTCTTTCTGTTTTTATACTTTTTTTTAGTCACGTGTAATATACACAAATTAAAAAAAACTTTAGGTACAAGAGAAAAAAGTTTCCGCGTAGCTTGTTATTGAAGAAGTAACACTGCGACTTATTGCGACAAGCCGACAAAAAACCTACATTCTTTTGATTTACTTTATTGAGTAGAGGATGTTACAATATATCCCGTAAAAATCGTGTTCATGTCATATTTTTCTTCACTACCAAGCTACGCGGCAACATTTTTCCCTTGCTGCACCTATATATTTCTGTCAATTTCTGTTATTTTTTGTCATTTCTGAAAAATTATACATTTGAACACATGCTGGTTTTGTGAAACACGTCTCAATTGTACCAACACCATAAATATTAATACAATGTCATGCAAATATCTCAATAAATAACTTGTTTTGTTCAGATTTAATTTAATTGTATTTAATTCATACTTTCTGGTCGTAGAGAAAATATAGTCTGTTACTCGGTTGAAATGAAAACTCGATACTCGTGGTTTCTCACGTATCGGATTTCTTCATCCTAACCTTGTTACAGAATCTATTATTATAAATTGGTTATGTTTTTAAATATATTTTTCAATTCGAAGTTTTACCTTGAATGTTGACGAATGATTATTATCAATTCAATATTCAACATTAATATGTTGCTTTTTACAACGTTTTATTTTTTTTTTAAGTAACTATTTTTTTATTGAGATGGGTGCCTGGTCACCCTGGGACCAGAGGCAATGAAATAGCTGACACGTCAGCAAGGGGCGCCAGCGAGTTGCTGTTCTTAGGTCCAGAACCAACGTGTGGTAGCTCATACGGCTGCATCGAAACCATTGTCAGATCTCAACTTTCTAGTAAGCACTGCTCCTTTTAGAATGGACTCGCCGGCACAAGACACTATAAACCTCTTGGGTTTCATCTGAATGAGGAAAGACTCCGTAAGGCAGTCTTTATGGGCAGGCATAGTTTGAGATTACTCACAGGAATTTTAACTGGGCACTGCGCACTAAATAAACACATATATCGCATGGGGCTAGTGAACTCTTTCCTATGCAGAAAGTGTGGGAGTACGGAGTAAACTCCTGCTCACCTTCTTGTTAACTGCCCAGCAGTGGACGGGGAGAGCCAGACGCATTTTGTGGGCCACTGATTAGACGAATCCAGAGTGGGCAAATTAACTCTCAGGCAGATTGCAAACTTTTTTGATAGGGTGCAACCTGACTGAGAGGGCTAAAATTGACATGGGGGCACAATAAATCTTTCTGAGCGAGTTACCTTCTTCAGGTTACATCCGCCCATGGGGAAAAAAAATTATATTTTACTGACAATTTTTTCTTACAAAGACAAATGAGACACAATAAGTGTTGCGTCAAACCACCAAACCCCAATAAATATGGTATCACACAAAAGTTTTATAAAAAGAAAAATTGAACGCTATAAAAATGTAGGCTGTTTCATTTAAAATTTTTAATAAAAAAAATTACGTTCTGGAACATCCTGTATAAACAAACCAGAATATTCCTACATGATGCACGCCGGGTGAAAACTGAAGTAACGAACAAGTGTTAGTCAAAATTTCAAAATTTAATCTTTAAATAAAAAACTTGCGTCTTTTCCAAATATATAAAACAACAAATAGCTAAGCAGTCGATGATTAAAACCGCTTAACACCTGATATTAAGGGGAGGTTTACATATATATATATCGGAAAAGTCCAAAAACTTTGAGCTTTTTTTTTCAGAAAAAGGAAAAGATATACGAAATACCGCTTTTTCTTAATAAATATATTAAAACTTGAACATTAAAAAAATATATTTTTTTTTAATGACAAGACCACTATAACGTTCGCTATTTGTATCTAGGTAGCAATGTGCCCAGAAAACACGGTCAAACTGCGTAAACTGTAGCATACGCAAAAGTGATCTGAAATTGAAGATAAAAAGAAGAGTTAGAAATATATTAAATTTGTTGGAGGTTATACCTAAATTTAACCAAATAAGTCGAAAGCAAACAATGTGGCAGATACCTGGACTTTGATTTGATTATTTTCTATTTCTTTTATGTGTGTATGTGGATATAAAAATGTGCAATATTGCAATTTTTAGTATATTATAGGTATAACCTCCAATAAAAACTGTTTACATTAAGAAAACAAAACAATTAAGTTGATATATTGAACACTTGAAGAACTAGAACTTACGCAGATTTGAAAAATCATGTTTCGAAAAAAACGCGTTCAAAGTTTCTCAGCAATTTTTTTTACAAATAGTTCAACATACACTTAGTCAGCTAACGAGCTGACATTAGCGCATACAACGGTATGCGCTGACGATCAGAATTGATGAAGAAATTTTTGGCATCAAGTCCCACTGCAATTCCCACCGAAGTCATTATTTGTAATACAGAAAAGTAACCTTCATTGAATAAATTTGTGGCAATGTAGGTAGCAAGTTGAATTGTTTATGGGTCGCAGTGTAAACCTTTTGGAGCTAGTTTCTACACACATGAACTAAACGAGTCGTTTCAGTTTTGACAATTTTTTCCAATGCAATAAATCACTCTAGAAAAAAACTTCATAAATCCGCCTAATAGCATCTTGATTTTTTTTTTTTGCAAAAGGGTCACGTATGAATGAAGCAAGCTCAACCTTGGCTTCTGCAACGCGCCACTTACACAAGCTGTCTACACCTTTTGGACAATAAATGTGTCGTGGATCCGCGTCGCGTCGGTTGAATATTTATAATGAAATGTAGCCCAAATAGCTGCCTTCATTTTTTATGCAGAATCTGGATGTTGTCTAATTGCCAGTCCATAGTACACTATTGTTAAAATATCAATAACTTTGTCAGTCAGTTTACCAGCGCCCTTTATTCAAAGTCCACTCATTCTTTTCTGTACATCTCCAACGCATTCTCTTTTTTTTTCTTGAACAGTAATATCTTCGTACGGCTAAGAATCACAAATTGCTTAAAAAGTTGTCCTATCTCAGTCGCCTATCCGAAATCGTGCGAAAATTTCTTTTAAGGCATTGCATTGACTTCCATTTTTCCTGCGCTACTCTGATGATCCGTAGTGCGGTTACCTTTGCCATCATATTCCGTCGTACCTTGCTTTAGTTTCCAATTGGCACAGTTTTGACAAAGTGCTCATATATCTATAACTTTCTTCCTGTACTTTCCAATTAAAGTAGCTCTACCAAATAACGACGAAACACCTAGTTTTTTTTCATGAGCCGTGTCCAGATACTGTATAGACGTAGGGGCTCATTTCCTGCTTTAATACTTTCTTCTTCTTCTTTCACGGCTTTCTTTTAAACTAATTCAAAAACGGCTTTCGACGCAATATGAAAACCATAGTAAATAGGGTTAGTGGAGAACTTACTCGAACACTTTTTTAAATAAATTGGGCATCTTAATAAAAGGTTATCTATATTTTTTTCCAACATCACACCAAACACTGAATTAGAAAAAGTAATCGCAGAAATATACAATGCGACAAATACAGCCGCCGCCATAAATGGTGAACCCTGTATTAATTCTAAGAACTAGGGTTCCACGAAACTGTATTTATTTGTTACCTTTAATGGCTTTTCTAAGAAATTTAGTGTAAGTAAGTGCATCTGCAATAAATTGATACATTTTATGGTAAGTAGTTTTCTAAAGCGTGGGAAAGTGTGTTTTAAGTAAAAGAAATATTGTTAGATCAGTTTTTTCAAATCTAATTGCTACATACAATAATATGAAGCAATTATATATATAAATAACTACTCTGTCGTTTATTTGTGATCCCGACTGTAGTGGCATTCCTAATCATTAAAGACAACTATACATACACTAACAAACAATAAGTATGATATTTCAACCCGAGTAACCCCGAGTCGAATATAGTATTACATCTAATATGCTCCGTTTGTGTTCGGTACACCTGCTCTTTTAATAAGCCGTAGCGGCTTAAACAATGCGAATATTACGAAACCGCTTTAACCATGTATGTTATATATTTGGAACTTTCAAAAAATGCAAAAAACCAAAAATCGACTTTTCCAGTCAAATACATGTAAACCTTCCCTTAATTTATTTCGTTTAAAGTGATCTATCCAAATATTCCATAAAATAGACCGGTGTGAACTTGGCAAGCAACTTTATTAAAAAAAAATAAACGTAGTACGGTTCGATTGTACTTCGTTTGCACCCGTTTGTACCACCTTCAGTTTCGTTTGTACCTCAAAGGTTAAAAAAATAGAAAGGGTTAAAAAAAATTTTAGCAAGCAAGTACAAGATATTCAAAAACGGACAACGCCATTTGAAAGAGCATTGTTTGTACCCGTTTGTACCACCTTCGTTTTCGTTTGTACCTCAAAGGTTAAAAAAATAGAAAGGGTTAAAAAAAAATTTAGCAAGCAAGTGCAAGATATTCAAAAACGGACAACGCCATTCGAAAGAGCATTGTTTGTATCCGTTTGTACCTCCATTTAAATCGTTTGTACTTCCACCAAACCGGAAGTAGAAACATTTGAAAATAAGTAAGTTGGCGAGAGAAATTTCGCTCATTTTTGAGATATCGGAAAACGGCCAACGCTATTCAAAAGAGCATCGTTTGTACCCGTTTGTACCTCTTTTTACATCGTTTGTACTTCAACCAAACCGGAAGTAGTGACAATTCAAAATATGTCAAAGAGAGAAATTTGGGTATTTTATAAGATATCAAAAAACGGTCAATGCTATTCGAAAGAGCATCGTTTGTACCCGTTTGTACCTCTTTTTACATCGTTTGTGCTTCAACCAAACCGGAAGTAGTGACAATTCAAAATTTGTCAAAGAGAGAAATTTGGCTATTTCTTGAGTTATCAAAAAACAGCCAAGGCTTTTCGAAAAAGCATCGTTTGTACTCGTTCGTACCTCCTTTTAAATCGTTCGTACCTCAAAGGGAACCGGAGTAGAGAAATACGAAAATATGTCGGACAGAGAAATGTTGCTAATTTTTGAGATACATATCGCAAAGTGGCTAACGCTATTCTATAGAATATCGTTTGCAACTGGTTGCACCTTTTTTAAAATCGTTTGTACTTCAGCGAAACCGTAAGTAGTTCTTTTCAATGTTTATGTTACATTTTTGTCTTAATTGACCAGGGTTCCCATCCCCTATTTTAGAAAACATATAAATACAGATATTCTGCATTTTGCCAAATTAGGTCAGACAACCTAGTAATATGACCACTATTTATTTATTAACTATGTATTTAATTTTTACTTTGTGAGACCTTTAAGTATATTCTTAAATATGTATGTTGTTTTTAAACCATCTCTTATTATATATTTCTATATCTTTGGTTGCAGATACCGGTTGTAAATGTATGCATTTAACACCAATTATACTTTTCTTATTATCTAATTATTATAGACCTCTGCTAGGGAGATTATAAAGAAAGATATTCAATTGAGTCGTGTAGCGGCATATTCAACGCATTGAATCGAATGAAATTGCCCGTTGTACGATATCTCAAAGATTAGCGAAATTTCTCTCTCATATCTTCAAATGGTTCCGGTTTGGTTGAAGTACAAACGATGGTAAAAGAAGTACAAACGGGTACAAACGATGCTCTTTCGAATAGCCTTGGCCGTTTTTTGATATCTTAAAAAATACCCTAATTTCTGTCTTTGACATATTTTGAATTGTCACTACTTCCGGTTTGGTTGAAGTACAAACGATGTAAAAAGAGGTACAAACGGGTACAAACGATGCTCTTTTGAATAGCGTTGGCCGTTTTCCGATATCTCAAAAATGAGCGAAATTTCTCTCGCCAACTTACTTATTTTCAAATGTTTCTACTTCCGGTTTGGTGGAAGTACAAACGATTTAAATGGAGGTACAAACGGGTACAAACAATGCTCTTTCGAATGGCGTTGTCCGTTTTTGAATATCTTGCACTTGCTCGCTAAATTTTTTTTTAACCCTTTCTATTTTTTTAACCTTTGAGGTACAAATGAAAACGAAGGTGGTACAAACGGGTAGAAACAATGCTCTTTCGAATGGCGTTGTCCGTTTTTGAATATCTTGTACTTGCTTGCTAATTTTTTTTTTAACCTTTCTATTTTTTTAACCTTTGAGGTACAAACGAAAACGAATGTGGTACAAACGGGTACAAACAATGCTCTTTCGAATGGCGTTGTCCGTTTTTGAATATCTTGTACTTGCTTGCTAAATTTTTTTTTAACCCTTTCTATTTTTTTAACCTTTGAGGTACAAACGAAACTGAAGGTGGTACAAGCGGGTACAAACGAAGTACAATCGAACCGTACTACGTTTATTTTTTTTTAATAAAGTTGCTTGCCAAGTTCACACTGGTATAAAATAGCAGGTGTTTTAAAAAATGATTCACGATTAATAAGATGGTAAAAAATGAAGCACTTGTTTTCCCACAGCCAACTTAGACATTCCGCGAGTTTAAAACAACACCCCTCATAACTTAGTGTAGCACTTCTTAATCTCTATAAATCCCAAAATTATTTGTTTCTTCATTTTATTTTTGGGTGGTCATAATTCAGAGTAGAAGAAAAAATTTTGATCACTGAGCGTTAAAGAGTTAAACCGGTCCACATTTATCTGTTGAAATTGCGACAATAGATAGCTCTAAACGTGGCTTAACATCATTAACTGATTATAAATTAACAGATGCTAATCCATGTTCAGGACTATATCAGTTTATATATCAATATAACCGGGTAAGGTTCAAATAAGTCGCCATACGATCTCAAATAGATTGATAGGATATCAATACATTTTATAACAATCGAAATAACTATCGTAATGTTTTGATAATATTATTTTAAAATTGATAAGAAATTTTATTCCATGACGATTTTCTTTAATTTAAGTAGGTACATGATCCCACTACGGTTTATGTATAGGAGTTCTATTTACATAAAAATAAATATGCGAGTAATTAAAGCGAAATAGCAACCCATCTCAATGCTGATAATGTCGAAAAGTGGCTGAAGTAAGTGGCTCCTAGATTTGGTTTGAATAGAAGAAGTTTTCTCACAAAAGCAGTTATGACGTTTTTTTGTTTTTATTAAATTCAGCTCATCACCTTGCAATTGTAAATTAACGTCATTAAATATTTTATTTAAAAAGGTCTGTCAAATAAGCAATGTCATTTTTGGACGCAATCCAGTTTCCGTGCAGTTCATCATCTCTCTTTTGAAGGATGTCCCGTACTGAGTCAAATAAATGAAAAAGCGATTCAGACAAACACCTTTCGAGAGCCATCGAACTTCTGGTGTGCAGCAGCAAGCAATTATAGTCTTCATCATTTTCACTAGAAAGTTGCCCAAATAATTTGTTGTTCGGGACTACTAATTTGTAGACCGATGCGCCGGGGAGAGAACACAGAGAAGAGGCTGAGTTGTTTTAAGACGTTTATTTTCAAATAATAAATTCAGTATTTACAATATATACATAACATAAAATATAATTCTCTCTCATAATAAAATACAAAGTATTTTCAGTATTCCGTTTGACGTATATTGCTATACGTATGTTAGTATTTGCTAGTTTACCACCTTTATAATATGACAAAGTTTGTATACATGTGTATATGTGTTGGACCTGGTATCCGAAGTTGGCTGAGTGCAACCGTTGAAATATACGCACGAAGCGCCGAACGGCCACCGAATACTTTTCCAACTTCTCTTCTTGCTCAGCCCCCTATATATGCGACGATGTCCGGGATTGCAGTTCGTGAGTCACAGCCCGCAGTATGCGAGCTCGTTGCTTGTCGATTCACGGCCGGCGACTCGGATCTAGGCACCGGCGGTTTCCGGCCGTAAGCACTTGGCGCGGCACGCTCGCGTATGAATGTTCTTAACATTTGTCATTTAATGAATTGCTTCTTATCTTGTTGACTGCTCTAATAACGTAATGGAGCGACGTATGCAGGCGTTGATTAAGATTTTTTGTAAAAAAGTGCTGACAATGAATAACACAATGTTCAGCGAGTACATTTGGTACTGCTTGTTTTAAATGCGCAATGAAACCCTTATGACGCCCCGTCATTGCTGGAGCACCATCTGTAGCAACTGACAAAAGATTTCGAATAGGAATTTCTTTTTCTTGAAAAAAAAAAAAACGTGCACGGCATTAAATATGGATTCTAACTTTTTTATATTCGCAATATTCGCATATTTATTGCGAATGCGAATGCGAATACACAAAAACATGCGAATATTCGCGAATGCGAATACTCGTTACATCACTAGCATACATATATTTATATCGGGCATCCCGATCTAGCTCGTTCGATACACTGCCTTGCGGTCTATCAGGATATTCCCGAGGCCTCTGCCTCATCCGTTATACCCTACTATATATGTATTATAGATGTCTTTTACTGTAAAAAAATGTAAAAATGAAGTAACAAACATAATAAAGAAGGTATTTCCACAAATACTTCTATTTTAGTTGTATGTTAAATAAATGACAAGCGTAAAAAAGCTCTTCTAGAAATAACGAATATACGAACATCGC
Organism: Protaetia brevitarsis; assembly: GCA_004143645.1. Classification (NCBI taxonomy): domain Eukaryota; kingdom Metazoa; phylum Arthropoda; class Insecta; order Coleoptera; family Scarabaeidae; genus Protaetia; species Protaetia brevitarsis. The sequence continues at coordinate 1,628,598 of RXPK01000085.1, read as the reverse complement.
ATCCGTTTAAGTAAATAAGAGAATAAAAAATAAACAGAATTCTCTAACAATTACATAGAAACGTTGTTTTTGTCAAGCTCAGGTGGAGACAATTTTATTCCAAGTATTAATAGTTATTTTGTGTAACAACCCCAGACAAAGTAAGTTTCACTGATTAGTTTCCCTAGTTATTATATCGATTTTGGTTAAGAAATATCTATGCAAAAACACATAATACATATTATTATAGAAACTCGATCATTATGAAATGTAACCCCTCAGAACCTATTATTAGTTACCATTGTTACTTGTTACAATCACTGTTTTATAATTGACAGAAAATGACAATTTATACTTTTCCGTTCAAGAAACTATAGTTTAGTAGTAGATCATTGTTAGTTTCGAAAATATATACAATACTTAGGTGTATATATCTAAAGCTATTCAGATACCTACGTATGTAAAGCACATGCATCTCCACTCGTTACTGAATCAAATAGAGCCGTCCGCAATATAAATTTATATAAATATTGAGCGAATAGCGGTAACAAAAGACAATTTGGGGCGGTGTGCAAAGTTGTAGAAACAGTTTCTCTGTTTAACGTATACTGCTATTGAAGGAAAATTGCTACAAAAAGTAACAGTTTTTTTAAACTGCTTACCAAAAGTAGCAGAAGCAGGTTGTATCTGCTTACGTAAACAAGCAGTTTTATTCATCACTAGTATGTATCTAACAAATGCCTAAAATTTTATAATATTTGACCGTAACTGTATTTTGCATAAGTTGCACAACATGGAATTTATAAAATTGTAGCCGCAATCTAATCCTAGAACCATATTAAGTTAGGAATTGCCACATACTTATGAAGTTATGCTAAAAGTGTTCGTATTCAACGAGTACATACATATTACCACCTATCATTCACTATTTACGAAACCTTCGTAATTCTACGTAAAATTTTGTTTCAATTTTGAAATTGTTGCCATTAAAGTCGCAATAATTTTGATGATTACAGTACTTATTATTTGTGAACTGTTCTAATAAATAAATGTCAAATGAAGTTTTGATTACCTATTTAAAGAATTATTCACACGTTATAAGGCTTGGCTAGACAATTTTTGTTACAGTAATCTCTTTATTATCGTCATAAAAATTGATTAAAATTAATTAGATATAAGCTATGTAATTGTAGACGTCTTATCGTGATGAAACAATTGATTATGGTGAATTATTTTTAGATTTGCACTATTGCGGTAAGCACCGTAAAATACTGTAACCCTATACATGCAGATTACAAGGAGAGCCCGCCCAATGTTAAACTCAGATATGGGTTACTGGTTTTGTCAGTTGATAGTGGGGACCACTTAGAGTACTTTTGTAAAATATTAGCCAATGATGGCCGGACTTTGTTTTTTTTAGAGCCCAATATATTTTTACATCTCGCATAAATACCTAATACGCAACCAGCTTATAAGTTCATAATAGCGTAGCGGTTAAATTTTTTTTATGCTTTATTTTCGATTTAAATATTATAACGATAATGAAGGTAGAAAAGAAGGTTTAATTTACACAGACTGTTGGTAATATTGTTTAATTATTTATATGTATAGTAATTAGTAACATTAAAATTTATTCAAATTTGAAATCAACAAAGATAGTTTTGGGAAATTTGAATTTTGTTTATTGTATGCAACAGAATATTATTTATTACATCTTATAAGAAGAAAATTTATACTGTCAAAGTTATTTATAAGTATAATGAAATAATAATTTGAAAACTACTTTTATACTGTGTACTAAAATTGTCTGTCTCGAATTTGATGTTACAATAAAGCTATTAACTGGTTCGAAAGAATGTGCTTATGAGTTCGGTCAGATGTGTCTGCTTACACGGGCCGCACTCACCTCGCTCTATACAGAACGTTTAGCCATAGTATATATTTAAAGTAATAAAACAAATACCGACGAGACTTAATATTTGAGTTAAAAAAACGTGATCCACAATATAAAATTACATTGATGCCTGTTATTATCGGAGTTGGGTGGTGTGAAAAACAACATCAAACAGTATATCAAGATGATTCCTGTACGCAACAGCCGGGAGGATTGGTTGTTCTACAAGATGCAGGAGCAAGTTATTTTGGGTTCACTTCGTCCACTCAGGGGCCATAGCGTCGCCCGAACTTGACAGCCTATCTTGGAAACGAGACGCAGTCAGGTATTACAACACTGCCATACGTTGGTAAGTGACACCTCCACCACACAACATCTCGAAAAATGCTCGCCCATTAGGATCTTAAAGTAGGATTGTAGACTGTAGTTATAGGAATTACTGTTATTTTGAATTGCGATGCAGAACGAAAAAATAATATACAAAAGAGAAAAAAGCTTAGAATGTCAGTAAATAATGAAACAGGTCATCCTAGCGTTGCTCTCGGTCCCTCCTTAACGCCTAAACGCCAAGAGCAGCGTTGGATACCGTTGGGTTGCGTTCGGTCGCCCCGTCCACACCAACGCAAATGCTTTCCAAGATCTCAACACATGTGCCTTGGCTTGCGTTGGAACGTCGGCCTGAATGCGGCTTTAAGCCATCAGCAAGTAGTCAAGTAGTTAACATTGCGGGCAGTTGAGAGGCTGAACGTTAGTTTTTACGGATTCAACAATTCAAGAATGTCATTAAAACAGGACAAAGAATTTCCTTCATAAATGGGAATAGTGTCATTATTCATATATGCCTATGCTGTGCCTTTGGACTGTAATTACCCCCATTACCCCTCCCCCCTCCTTTGTATATGCGCGTGGTTGAACGACTCGGTAAGAGAAGCGCGCGATCGCACCTTGTCGGGAAAACGTTGTGAATAAAGATTAACAGCATCATCGATATTCCTACCACTTTCTCCACAGATGTAAATCATTTCAATTCTCTCTTGTAATGTTATAGCCTCCATTACTGTTCAAATATTCAACACTAACTAATTTGGATTGGATTAATAATTAATAATCTAAATGGGGATCGAACAATGTGTAAGTATTCACAGCTTGTCAAGTACTGAATAAAGTACAGTTTTGTATCGTTGAATAGCATTCCAATTGTGAATAAATAAATGTATCGAAGTGAAGGGGCACAGTTTCGAACACATGGTTTTTTGAAATGTTATTTAATGTAAAAATAAAAAAAACACAAAATCATATTTGCTTGGTTCTCTTTTTTGCGTATTTTTTCTAGACGTTCACAATCATGTTTTTTGCGATTACAGCGCAATCTGTTACGAATCGAAAAAAAAAGTTTCAAACAAAAACTACATACTTGATGGCGTAGAATCCGAATCTGCAATACAAAATGGGGGTTCCCATTTAAGATTTCAAAGTTGTCCTTCCTCCCACTCGGGGGGATCGAGTTCGGCATCATTCAGTATAAAAGAAATTTACCTAAAGATTTTAGAATTGATTTAGGTACAATAATTCAGTTAATTCAAAATCATTAAAGGTATCATGTATTAAACATAGCAGTGATGTGAATTGAAACCGGTTTTGGATGTGGCGATTAATCGGCTTAAAAATAAAAACCGTAACCGATTTTTAAAATCAATTTTTAAAATAGGGTTTGAAAATCAGTTTTTAAAATCTCTCTTTTTTTTCATTGCGACGTATAGCGATATTTAATATTCATTTCACGTAATTTTGGTATAACTCTAAAGTAGTATTATGCCGTTTTCAGATACAATCATGAGGAAAGTCTGTATTAAAAGAATAGTATTAACAACATTTGGTGTGTGTCAAGATAGAACAGGCATTTATTGCGTACTAACAATATATTTTTGTATTTCAAATACATACCTACTTTAAAAATGCAGACGTTAAAAATTATTGTCTCTGAAAACGGCGAAACATTCCTTAAATAATTTACTACTTACAGTTATACCTCTCAAAATTGCATAACAGGTATATAAATATTAAATATCGATACAAAAACTAAAAAACAAGAAGATTCTGGATATTATAATGATATATCCACAAACCTTATAAAGGTATTTGTTTTAAACATTTTTAAACCGCTTGCTGATATTATTAATATGTACGTGTTTTGTGGAAAGTAGTTTTTCGGACGTTTTTGAGGCGGCTAGAGTTTGCCCTATTCATAGATCACGTGACGAAAATTTGCCCGAGAATTATAGACAAACACACATACTTCCCAGTTTTTCAAAAATAATAGAGCACACAATATTCTTAGTATGAACCAATATAGATTTAGGAAAGGTAGACGAACATCTGGTGCCATCATGATTCTAGTGGAGAATATCCAAGATGAAACCGTGGAGATGGCATTAGCAGAATTATCTAAAGCATTTGTCTGCGTCTGTCCAAAAAAAAATAATATCTAAGCTTGAGTCTTATGGAGGCAGAGAAGTAGCTAGTAATCTAATAAAATCATAAATTTCTAATAGAAAACAAATTATATCTCTGTCTAATAGAGTAAATAATCCCTTAGTAATTAAACGTGGGGTTCCACAAGGATCCATATTGGGCCCTTTTTTGTTCATACTTTATGGTAATGACCTACCAATACATATGAATACCACGATGTATGCTGATGACACAAACTTTACCCTTCGTACTAACATTAATCATGATACTGATAAAACTGTCAGCAATCAAATTATTTCGCGTGCTCAATCATAGTTTAATGCTAACGATCTTTTTATCAATACAGACAAAACCAAAATATGTACAGTTTCACTCAGAGAAAAACTAATTTTAGTAATATAAAATTTTTAGGTTTATCTTGATACTAAACTTTCATGGATTCCACAGATTGACAACATTTGTTCTCGCCTAAATAGTATAGTTTATGCAATTCGACAAACAGCAGTTTTTGTTGACAATAATGTGGCGTATAAACAATATTTTGGTTTTTCCATCCTTTCATATGGGACACTAGCATGGGGAAATAATAATAATAATAAATTTTATTGTTTGCAATTAGACCACTACAGAACGTGTCGATTTTGTAAATAATTATCTACAATGTACATTTTTCTCTCTCCAAATACTTCTTACTCGCAACTACAAAGGGTGTTTACAATACAAAAATCAGCAATACGTAGCATAGTTCAGACTAGATTTGAGGATTTGAGGAGCCTGTTTCATAGTCTTAAAATTATGACTCTGTTTTCTTTAATAGTATACGAAAACTTAATATATGTATATTAAGATAATATTCATAAGCTGTCGTTACAGCGGGACATCGATGATCACAACACAAGAGGTAAAGACAAGATAATGGAATATAGACATCGTAAAAAATAGATCACGAGTTATAGGTATAGCACTAAATTTGCCGAATCACAAATTTAAATCAAATTAAAAGAAAATTAATAGATATGTGCATATACAGCATTGATGAGTTTAAGGAGGGTATTTGTCATCTGGCAACGTGCAGGCAATGACAAGGCTGACAATTTTAATGTATATTGTGAATTATAGTATTTGTGTTTGTGAATTTATATCATTTATTCAATTTATTGTATTGACGGGTCCACAAACTTTCCTTTCTTGATGATGGTACATACATGCATCTGCGTACGCCGACAAACAACACGCTGAAGGTGTATAATGTATACTTTATCTACAGAGTTCATACTTTTAGTAGTTCGTAAAAAATTATGCGCGCTCATATACGCGACGGACTCGACACTAATATTAATAATTTGGAACCGAGTTCGAGAAGAAATTCCAGAGTAGGTATAGGAAAAAAATATATTTTGTGACACTTTCATTGACTAATATTTGGTTCATTGAACCTCGTGAAATGAAAGTAGATTTAATAACAAAATAAATTTAACTAAAACTGTAAGTATCTAACAGTGTTAGATAGCTTAAACATTTGTTTTAAATATTTTGCTAACAATGTGACAACTAACATTTCTTATACAGACATGTTAATTATTAATAAAACATAGATTGAGTTTCTTTCAATAAAAATGAACCAAAAAATACTGTAGAATTATGAAATTAAAATCTTTGTTTACAAATCTTTACAACAACAAAATTTTTACGCATCTATGAGCATGTTATATAATAATTATTATTTTAAGGTTTAACTTAGAGCGTAGATTAACAAATTTAAATAAAAATGGTTACATATGTTCTAATAAATAAACTAACTGAATCATTAACGCTAATATTTGGCTTTAAACTTTGTACACTTGCACATACATAATATATAATATATTACATTATACATATTTTCCCTAAATTTGATAAGAAACACCTGCTATAAACGGGTATACAGTGATATGTTTATTTGCGCTTTAATGTACCGCACCTTATAGTTTTAGGAAGATATCTTTTTGTTAAGCAGAATAACCGCAAATACAGACTTCGTTATAAATTTTGTTACATAACATGCCGCAGCTTTATGCGTCTGCTTAGCATTCTTTATTTTGTAATAAATTTTAGAAAAAAATAATAAATCAAAAAGTAAACATTTGCACAACACACTTCTAAATTTACCTTATTCACTTTTTAATGCATATTTAAAACCACCCATAAAAAATAAGTGAAAAACCGGAATAGTATTAATAAACAGCAATCTTACTGCGTTTAAATGTTTTAACGAAGAAACTTTTAAACACACGTACTATAATTATTATCGTAATTCATACGTCTTGTACTGTCAATTACATTAATTATTGAAACTTTATTTGGAAAAATGTCTTTTTTTCAACGTAACATAACATTTCTGAGAAAAATTCAAGTTTTTGCAGTTTTCGATTAATTAATTAGTGAACAATAAGGAAAAAAAACATTTTCTTAACTTATGTATATTTTTTGAGTTTGTTCAGGTAGTCAAATGGTAACTATTTTTGAAAAGTTACATATATCTCAGTATAGGTATATGTACTCGGATTAGACCTGAAAATAAAACATAATATACGAGATGTTCCAAAACTTAACTCTATATTTTACGGCATTTTTGAATTGTATGCTGAAAACTAAATCAATTTTAATGGTTCTCCAGTGGCGGCTCCTCTTAAAGAGCCACCGGGCATGACCCATCATTCAAAATCACAAATTAATCATTAAAAAGTTTCTATTTTTTGTAAAAATACCGATAAATTCACGTACACACTCACACACACATTGTGTGTACAGAACGAACGTTGCGATTCCCATGATTTGATGCGACGAAACACGCTTTGTATTTATTTATGCAGATAAGCGGCGAGCGAGAAGCCATGTCTAGATTGGCACCGATTTCAGACGTTTGAGGGTCTCCATAGAGAGCTAGCGGAAGAGGGGGTGGTCGAACTACACCACAAAAATTACATTGAAGTGGCGACAGCCCTCTGTCCGTTGGTTGATTGAGTCACGCGGTAGTTACTAATGATGCATTCTTAGCACATCATCAGTATAGGAAAGACGCTAGTGAGTGCCAACTTCGCGTGCAGTCGTTATTGTTTATTGTGTTTTCTTTTGTGTGTATGCGTGTGTGTGTTTGTTGTTTTATGTTACAATGAACATTTTCTTCGTATTCCCTACAGGAAAAACTCGAACTAAAACAGCTAGGATGGCCTCTACCGGATTTGGACATTTCAGAAACTCGAAATGTTTGTACGTCTGCTTCTAAAACACGGCCAAGAAAATGTAATACAAACATTTATTTGAAAAACGATTGGATTTGCGGTGCAAAAGCAAGCTGGTTTTTGTTTTCCTTTGTTTTATTTGGAGGAGAATTAACATGGGCCAAGGACGGTGTTACGGATTTAGTGCACATCTTGAAAAGAATTAAAATAAACCGTAGATCAATAATCTTCGATTTAAACTTCACTTCAGATTTACAATCGATATAAATAAAAAAAATAAACTCGACCTTGCCATATCTAAATTCTTAAATCGCGGTTGTATTAATGAGATAATAAATTACAGCAAGCTGAGCTAAACTGATTCAAAACTTTGTAAAATTAATAAAATGGAGGGGGGAGTTGGCCCGTGATTGGCTCCACCACTCAATATTATCACGAGCCGCCGCTGGGTTTCAGTATGCGAAATTATTAAATAAAAATATGCCCCTCACTTGGACTGAAAATCATTAGAATGGACGCGCTTGTTTATAGAAAGACATTCTACGTTCTCGTATAGAAAATCCGAAGTTCAAGCATTCGTCGAGTCTCGGGTTTCAACAGAAAAAATAGATGGACGATGGCCGAAATATTTACCACTCAACAATCAACTTCTCTTACTACTAGATAATCATGAAACGCACATATCACTTGATGCTAGAAATTTTTGTAGAAAACATAGAATATAATGTTATCATTTCCACTGTACTGTACTCACAAAATACAACTTATTGATATTGGAGTTTACAACTCATTCAAAAGTCGTTTACAACATGCTTTCAACGGTTTCATATTGTCTAACCAAGCCAAAGCCATAATTATTTATGATATTGCCAGATTAAGCCGTGCAACACATTTACTCCCAATAACAATACAATTAATGCTTTTTAAAGACAAAGAAAGTAAATCATCAAGCTTTCAATGATGGTGACTTCATCGAAATGCTGGAATACTAAAATGCAAATGATAATTTAAATTTGCCGAAGACAGTGCCTAATTTAGAAGTAACCTGTTCATCAACTTGTTCAGTTTCCGTATCCAACATAAGAATAATTACACAAGTAATTCTTAGTTCATCTATAAATGATGGAATATTGTTAGTCTCCGATTACGAGTACATGGCAGATATTTTAAATTGGAAAGGTATTTAGCAAAATAAAAAATAAACTAGCTAAATATTCTAGTAAGTTGCTTACTCCAGAAAAGAAAGTGATCGAACTAAAAGAACTAAATAAGAAGAAAGCATCTTTGAAAATCAACCTGCTACTGAAAGAGTTTTAGACGATCCAGTAAAAACTAAAAGAGCAAAAAAAAAGAGAAATAAATAAATTTGTCAGATACCTACTGAGGAAGATTTGAAAATGGACTTTACTGATGACGCATATTTTCGTTAACTTTTTGTAACTAGGAGCGTTAGGCAGCCGGTGTTTTCGCTGTAGCCCACGCAATGGCGGCGCTCTTAGATCTATCTGTTATTAATATTGTATTGCATTCAAATATTTTTAAGCTTTAGATATAAAACCACTTTTTTTTATGAAAAAAAACTGTCAAACTGCAAGTACTTTGATACGGTCTAGTAGGCATGTAAAGCAAAACATTGCAACATTTGTAATTTTTAGGTGTGTTATGTTAATGGGTAGCAATATTTTTAACGTACTTGCGGGACTCTAGAAAATAAAAATTGAAATTTTTGGTAACCAAGGTGACGAACTAACTCATATGTTTTCGGACTCAGAAAATTTAAATAATTGAAAATTTGCAGTAAATGACACGTTTAGAATTTTATTAAAAATATCTAAAAATAAAAAAAATATGAGCTAAGACACCCAGAACATTGAAAATGATCTTTCCTCATGGCAGCTTTTCTATTTTTTTAAGATATTTTGGAAACCAACTCAAACAAGTTGTATACTGTTGTAACGTGAACAAAATAAAATATTTACAATATGAAAAAGACAGGACCAATATTGCTATTTTTAAAATCCAGTATGGCTTTGAATTGTAGCAAAATTTAAAATATCTAATTTTTTTGTTATTGTAAGTCTTACTAAAAATCCTGACAAAAACAGCTGTTGTCATGTGATATGCAGTTTATAAAAATTTACATTAGTAATTCATATTTATTAATTTAATAAATATACTGAATACGTAGTAAGTAACGCAGATTGGTTAACAGGTTTTGAAAATAGCATTGCTGTTTTTTAACAAAAATGTCAATAAAGACGAAATAAAAAGAATAACCACTAGAGTATTAAAAACACCGGAGAAAATGTAAGTCAAGTAATGTCAATTGTTCCACTTATTTAAAACTTGTAAATCTTTATAACACGAAATACAAAAAAAAAAGAAATCCAAACGCTAAATATTCTATTCAACGAGTGAAAAGTTTGCTTTATATCCAGTATTTTTCTTTAGATGTACTTAATATTAAACGATTTTTTACCCTTAAGAAAAAAATACATTTCTGAGCCCACGAAGACACCTGCACGAGACACACTGCTAGATTTTAAACAATTTTATTGGCTAGCTAGAACATGTTTATAGACAAAACAGGAGTGGGATTTAATCGAATAAATTCCGTAAATATTAGTTTCTAACCAATATGTAAATTCCCCATAAGAATGAACTATCAAACTACCAAAGATAACACCATACTTGCTAGGGAACGTTAAAAAAGCATTGCAAAAGAGAGTTTTTTTATGCATTGAAGACAGCAGCAATAATTTTTCGTATATTTTATTATTTTTTTTACCTTTACTGTATAAAAAATACTTTATTTCTATCGTGTTATACAAAAATAATTACCGTTATTTTGTTTAATTTGTTTTTACTTCTTAAAATTTATGATTTTCATGTAAATTGCGGGCTGTGAACAATAAATTTTTAATTTTTTTAATTTTAAATGTACAAATATACTCGGTGTTCCTTTCAAACTAACAAAAGTCATGCGCTTTCTAAAGTTTAGTGTAGGTAACTACATACCTGTAAATTTTCAAAGTTAAACATCGCATTCAATCAACAGGTTTTCGTTTCACTTTTCTGAATTAAGTGTTTTTCGAGATGGCAGACCGTCTTGAAACATTGGAGTTTTTGAAAAAATGAATATTTCTTCAACTATAAAAGTTTGCCATAGGAAACCTTAAACTTTACTTGTTTAATTAATTTAATTTGTTTATTAAGCATATCATAAACTTGTTCGTTGAAGCTCGCTAGTCAGAAAAATGAAGCGGGTGCATGAATTTCCTTCTCATTCATTTGAATAGCTTACCAAAACCAACATCTTAGAAAGATGTATTTTAGATATCTAACTAACAAAAACACAATATATTTAGCTCTTCCAGTTTGGCTGCGTGTGAGTTCATGTTATAAAAACTACTAGATTCTACTACTAGACTACTACAATCTGAGATTGTGAGCGAAGACCAATCTAGTAGTTTTAATTTTTTACAATATATTTACCATTTCGTGCGCGAAATATGTGAGAAAATTGTTACGCGGGTCTTTGTTACACATGTATATTAAAAAAGAATTACTCCATGACTGTATAAAACAGGTGGGTTGTTTATGGTGTTTATGGATTACTGTACAAAGCATTAAATATTTACAATCCTATCTGAGCGTAACATTAAATATAAGCACGTAAAATATAAAATCAATTCCAACCGGCATTACAAAATGTATATATGTTGTTTGAAAATTGCAGGAAGATAACTGCTGTATGAACATATGAAATAATAATAATCATGAATAAAAATCCACGCGTTTTTTTTTATATTTTACGTATTTAACACATACGTGTTACCGTACAAATAAGTAAGTAAGCAAAAAGTACTTGAAAGACAAAAATAATGTATATTTCAACATACCTTGTGCCGCTTATCTTTTTTTTTTTTCTAACGAAGAAACAACACTCGCGCAACGAAACAAGTGACAATTATTTGGGCACAATGTTCGCGTCGCACTTCGTTTGTGTTAAATGAACTGCCAGCGCACTTTTTCAACAGGTGAGTGGAGCGGTCCAGGTGAATACCATACAGCGTTGGCTTGAACGCCCAAGGAGAAATCTATTAAGTATTGCACCGTATGGCTAGATTTTGCACTATTTAGTCGTAAACGAATTTTGAATGTGTTGCACGCGTCTAAGCGCAATTATAAATATATGTCGCGATCAGTGCGCGGACAATAAGTACCTTTACATTATTTTTTTTTTTCAACACTAATCTAATCTTGAAGCACATTTTCAAACCAATCAGCATTAATATAGGTGTCGAAAATAAGAAAAGAAAAAAAATAACACAAATAACATTTAAAAACTCTAAGTTTGGTTAGTTCTCTACAGTTACCATTAAAGTACGAATGTTAAGCAAACAATATGCTAGTTACTTGCGCTTTTGTCTGCTTTAGTAATATTCCAAGTCTTTACTATATTTTTTTTTTTTGCTTAGAAATACCTTTTTGGAGTAACCAGCTATCAAAAAAGGGCTTTTTAGATTAGTCTTAATTTACAATAATAGATTTCTCGTTCTATTATAAAAACCCTTTATTTATCCAATAATGTGGAAATAATTGTAGACCAAATTATAAAAAGTAATATTAAAGCATTTATTCATATTTAATCTTACTTAGAATACGTCTATAATACAATACAAAATCAATCTAAAATAGAATATACAAGTTCCATACTATATCAGGCTTATTAATAATAGTTATCATTACTCTTACACAATAATCAACAGTCGAGTTTCATAAGGCACTTTCATACTTTCTAAGTCGAGTGCAACAAAATGCTTTTATGAAATGCGTTTTAGTTTTATTATTATTTTTTTTTTTCTATTTCGGTTAGCATCGGCCAAAAAGTTTTTTCGGTGGCGGTGGCATACGTATTAATATATTTTATTGCTATTAATGAAATAAAAGATTTCTTGCAATTTTGGCTTCTTTATTAATACGTTTTATTATATATATTTGTTTAATTTATTCTAAACGTTTTGACATAATTTAATCTTCTTCAGGAGTATCTAAATTGAACAACGTGATTTTTTTAAATTTAATAATAGTTCAATGATGGTTCTTCAAGTAGTTATTTACCTTAATCATCCTGTAGAAATTACTATGTTTATACTAATACAAACTTGTCTATATTGTATTGTAGTGATTTAAAGTTTTTCTAACAACACATTAAAATTGTTAATTTAAAATTGATACACAGTATTTAAAATGTTCTTTTTTTAGATGCAATTTGAATAGTGTCATCATGGGAGGGGTAATTACACAAAAAGAGGAAAAAAAGAAGGCTGAGTGTTTGTCTTTAAATGTAAGATTTTGATTTACAAGATCTGTTTCGTTGGCTCATGAGGGAAGGGGGGAGGAGGTGTAATGGGGGTACTCACAAGAAAATTGCTGCCCCTGCTACTAAATATTCATCTATTCGTGTAATATACTAAAAGAATAACGTAAAAACAAATTTCATACGCGCATCAATGGCAATTTATTTACCATTGATCTATATCTGAATTTTTATACCAACTATGTATATTTATGTCATTTAATAGGAAAATTGCTATCTATCACTGTAATATTACCACAGCATATGGGTTTCTCAAATATAAACAGGGTGCAATATTCCAAATGAAAATGGTATAAATGAATTATACCATTAATTACGCGTAACCAAACGTTAAGGCTAGGTTTATATTTGATAGTGAGCTGGTGCGATTTAACAGCACGCTAAAAGCATGTCAACTCACAGTGTTAGTATTCTTCTGCTTATATTAGCATTTTACTTTGCTGTTCAATAGTATTCTTAGAAGTATAAAAGCTTTGATAACACTTATCAGGCCAGGTTTACATTTGCTGTTTGACTCGGCCGAAATGCGTTTTCGGCGAAGTACTGAAAAGTGTCAACACTTTCAAAAGCGCCAGTGGAATTGCTTACCAGTCGACTCGGTGTTGGCTCTACTTTTTCGGCCGAGTGCCACAATCGCACAAGTAAAAAGCATGTGTGGACAGGAGGCTGCGTCTGCCTTTCCTGCTAATTTCAAATTTTTAATAAATGTTATCAAGGAATGCATGCTTTTAAAAATGCTATTGAACAGCAAAATAAAACGCAAATGTAAACAGAAGAATACTAGCAGTATAGTTTTTAGCGAGGTGTTAAATCGCACCAGTCGACTAGCAAATGTAAACTTGGCCTTACACTTGCTGTTCGGTTCGACCGAAATGCGTTCTCTGCCGAGTACTTGCATATGTCAACACCAGAATGCGCGTTTGCCTTGATCTTCCAGCGTTGATATAAACGAACCCGTTTCCCAAAGACGTTGATTCAAAAGGTCCAACCTTCGAAAGATATCTGTAGGATGCCTCCGGTTTGGGTAGCGAGCACGATATCCTCGCATTGCCCTTCGCATGTCCATTCAGCATACACGATACATGAAAAATTTATGTTAAACTAACGTGCAAGGCTTAATAAACACTAATATTAATAAAAAAATAACGAATTAATTCGACTATTTACAATGGTATCTTGAAATATGCATTTTCAATGAAAATATGTTAGCAAAGAAATGTTAAAAACGAGATTATGGTGGAAAAGGATATTATTTACGGAAAACTTATCTTCAGAATACTATGCTACTTCATACTTGTGCTTCTTTCACCAAGAAGAGTTTGATGACAATGTATATTAACTAACTTGAATATTGAAACTTTTGAGACTTCGTGTAAATGCAGGGTATACATAAGATATAAGATTTTTCAATTAAGATAAACGACTAAGAATTTTACAAAAAAGATCGCCATAATCAATAAGTCTTTCGCGAATATGGAAACTTGTTTTTGCCTTTTTTTTCTCTATCGCCTTTTTCTCGTTCTAGATTGACTTTTTGGAATCGCTATTACATCATAAATTAACCACAAGTTATACAAATTATAATTAATGATGACTGTGTAAGTTAATCTTATTTCTATTCTCTCACAAATTAAGATAAATTTAGAAATAGAGCAATTTTGTTGTCCAACTTAAAGTAATACAAACACACACATCCATATACATAAATAATATTTATATACCCAAAGTATTTTTTCAGATTGTTTTGCTTCGGCTGAAGGATGCAAATAAAAGTTAAATAAGTACACATTAATGAAATTTTTATCATATTTTTATCAAAAGATCGTGAAAATTACATAGTGACAATATATTTAACAATAATAAAAAAGAACAAACAAAAATAAATAAACATACCTCATCCTCATTTTATCTTCCAACTTACGATAAAGCATTACAAGGGGCTCAAAATAATTTGTTCACCCGTAATATCAAAGTACTTTTGAGAAGGATCAGATGACACTGAAATCGTGGTGAATTAAATGATTGTATTAATTATGGCATCAGCTATACATTATAACAACTAATAATGTAATCATGTAATTTAATATCTACAATATATGCGTTCAATTAGATGATCACATTACTTATTATAGTGTCATCACCTATTAGAATGTATTTCACATATTCTCCGATAAACAAGAACGTGTAATTTTTAGAAGAGAAACTTGAAAACCCGAAACTGTGCAAACATTGCAGTTTATAGAACAGAAATCGAGCGACTGAGGTTTATACGCACTTCAAATCCTCATAAAAAGTGCATTTTATCATACCTTTTGACATTGAAAGTACATACGTGTAACCGTGCTAATACTTACTATTTAAATTGATAGAGGGATATGCAAGTTTTTAAAATTTTTAATAGGAATTTCTAAATATTTCAACACGCGTTGTCTACAAATGCGCAATATCCATGTATTTGCGGAAAGACGTGCAAATATTTACTTAAAATTAAAAGAAAATCATCCTTACTTGTGAAATGTGACCCTAATAAATATATTATGTATTTTTTGCTTATTCAAATGAATAAACCAATTCCTTTTAATGCAATAATTTAGTGTGCTTCATGTGTAATAAAAGAGAACCATATTTTATTTAAATTAGCGATAAGCTTTACATCATATAAGGTAAACGCTAATTGTTTTGTAGTGTCGTTTTCTAGTTAAGGGCCGTTATTACAATCGCGAATTAAATACGGCGAGGTCGAGTTTATTTTTATATATTCTATTGTATATCTATTGTAAGTTCAAAGTGAAGTTTAAACTGAAGATTATTGAGCTAAACCGCGATTGTAATAATGGCCCTAAAAGTCTTTCTATTAGTCTTTTTTTTAGCTTATTGTAATGCAAATATTCACTAATTTTTTTACGAATTACAGTATGCAGTAATAAAGCACCATAAATGCATGAATATTACGAATAATTGAGATTTTAGAATTTTAAGTACAAATGAGATTTTATAATTTTTTTTGTTTCAAAAAATTATGATTATTACCAAATCAAAGAGCTTTTTTGGTAATATTTATATTAAAATTCCTTAATTGAAGATATGTAACCCAATATACACATTTTGTTGGGGATTTCACGTTTGAGAATCAATTCTCGCAGCGCCCCAAACGGCAAATTCAGTAAATTGAGTCTTTTCTGTGGTGGTTGTCAAATTTAGCGTAAGTATGTTTTAATTTATCTGAAAACATCCAAAAAAATATAATGTGAAATGCATTAATTTTATATCAAAATTGCTTCATTATGTAAGGAATTATTTTTTTCTATAGTAGTTTTAACTTTAACATCTATTCAATAACAACATTGATATATAGGTTATAATACAGGTTTGGTATTATTTTTGTGCAAATTTACTTCAAATTACCAATGTTATTATGTGATAATTATGCTTGTTGCATAGTATTATATTTTGAAATTTGTTTTAGCATCAAAATGGGTAAAATAATGAAGCAAGGGAAAGTTGTGCTCGTCCTAAGTGGCAGGTATGCTGGAAGGAAAGCTATAATAATGAAAACCTTTGATGATGGAACTTCAGACAAGCAATACGGTCATGCAATGGTTGCTGGCATTGATAGATATCCAAGAAAGGTACATAAGCGAATGGGAAAAATTAAAATTCACAAGCGCTCAAAAGTTAAGCCTTTTGTAAAGGTAGGTACTAATTTAAGAAAGGAAATAGTTTTTCATGTGTAGTTTTGTCTTAGGTATTAAATTATAATCATATGATGCCAACCAGATACACAGTAGATTTAGGTTTGGAACAGAAAGTAGCACCCAAGGATTTAAAAGATCCCATGAAGCGAAAGAAAATCCGTTTCCAAACACGTGTTAAATTTGAAGAAAGGTACAAGCAAGGAAGAATAAATGGTTTTTCCAAAAACTAAGATTTTAGGTTATTTTATTTGTTTATAATTTGTGTTCACTTTTGTTTTATAATAAATAGTAACACATTTGATTTTTGATTAAATCCTGTTTGAATATTTGATATGAATTGTTGGCAACATTTTTTTTAAAATGAAAGCTCCAATGAAGTTCTCAGTCCGTTTATTAAGATATGTTTGTACATACAGAAAAGAATATTTCAATACCTCAAATAACAATAAGGTAACAATTACAGTACAATTATACTGAAAAATAACATCATGAAAAAAACTATCATGTATAATATTACTGTATTAAATAGTAACAAAATACTAATAATGAGAGAAATTATCATATATTCATATTTATATTGTATAATATATATATTTATATAATCGTGTTACATTAAAAAATCACAGCATTCTTACAGTCCACTCCACATATCGATAAATTCTACTTGTTTATATTATATGAAATTCTTTTAAACATGGAATGTACTTCAACTATTCAAATACAGAACCTGCTGTGTGAATTCAAAGACTGTATACCATTTAACTGTTTTTTTGTCTTTTTTCCATTTAAATTTTCATCTGTTACTGTAATAATTAAAGTTGAACTATAAAAGTTTCAGATTATTTTATCAAATATCATTTAATTTAGTAGTAGTAATAGGTAAAAAAATATATGCATCACAAACATTTCGCTTAATTTTGTATAAATTTGTAAGTACTATCAGAGATATTTGTGTAACAATTTCTTTTTGCTTAATTAAATGATCCAGCCAATAATAACTCGTATAACTGATGAGATTAAAATACTCTTTAATAAATGTTCCATTTGAAAAAAAAAACAAGTTCTACTGTGTACTAAATATTAAAATATGCAACTCCTTTTTAACAAGTTTATCTAACAATCAAAGTAATAAAAGGATGTAAATTTTATGGACTGTATAACATAATAAAACTTGTTTTCACAAATGTATAATTCTCAAAAGAAAAGGAGATTACGAATTATAATTACATATCAATATCAAAAATATATTAGTATACTGTATTGTGAAGTACTTGCGATATAAAATTATCGTTTTCATTAATTATTTTTATATTAATTTCACTTGCTGTTCAATATAAGCACTTGATAAAATAAAGCCTAATTTTCATACTTGTGTTTTTAAGTGATTACAAAAACAACGCTAGAACACATCAATTTAATTTTTATAACAGAAATATTTTTTTTATTTCCTTTTTTTAGACATCACATCATCATTGCATAATATTTTTTCTCTCTTCCCAAGTGCGGGTTATTTTTTTCTCATCGCTGAAAGAAAATTGCAAAAAGTCAACGATGGTAATTTTTGATAATAACAATAAAATCTAAAACGGAGATAATAACACTTCTTGTAGTTACTTAAAACGCCTTCGGTTGCAAATTTGACAGTCAAAGGCATGTGCATAAATATTTTGCACAAATTGTTCATTTATTTTCAAATTGATATTTTCCATTGTATTGTAGTATGATTGAGATCATTTAGTTACTAAACCTGAAAGAGTATAGCATTATTTTCAAATAACCCCTAAGTTTACTGGATTCTATCTTTGCTGTACTTATTTGGGAGCGTTTAATTTAAAAGATCTAATCCAAATATGAATTGGCATCATCTGTTGAATTTTTGATGAGAAACATTCTAATCATCATTAAGAGCCCGTCAGCTATCACAGAACAAACTACTTACTTCCGCTTTAGATTTTAAAATTACTTCCCTTACAAAAAAAAAAAATCATCAAGATTTTATATTGGAAGATCTAAAAAAATCATCGTTGCTTCATCGATTTTTTTCTTTTTTTTTGAGATATGTGAATGGCAGAAAAGTGATCCAGTGTTCAGCATCATTATACCCCGAAAATAACAGAAAAAAATTTCATCGAAACTTAAAAAAAGAAAAGCAAATGGTGACGTCCTAAACTAGAAAACTGAAATAAAAAAAAAACCGCTTTTCATGCCTTTTATAAAAATAAAAATTGACGTACTTCATTTTTTTTCAAAAAAAAAACTTCATAACAGAAGTTATGACCATTGTGCTTTGTATGTGTTTCACTAAATTAGGCAGGGAGTTTATTGGTCAGATTTGCGATCTATAATATCATCAGTAATCCAGTGCCCAATTTTATCAGTTTCAAAAACATTCGCAATTTATGGTAGTTAACTGTACACTGCGATTCCAATTAGAATCATTCACTAACGTACAAAATAGTATGTATTTAGAAAGTTATTTGCACTTATTTGATAAGTTTTATCGTAAGTATTCACGTAACTAAAAATTAAGATCTACAGATAACATAAATTAAAAAAAAAATAATAATAATAATAAAGGGAAACAAATAATGTTCTCACTTACAACAAGTTACTATTTTTTGGTTCACCCGTAAAAATATTGTACATATTAAAGTTCTCCTTTTTGTGATTTGTTCTATACATGCCGTAGATGTGCACGATATAAATGATTCGAATAACCTGAAACATGATATATATCGAAATTGTATTCTGGTTGTTGTATGTTTTGTATTCGTTTCATTATTTGGATTCTGCAAAACTATATGAGGTCCTGTTGGGAGGGCACTAATGGTAAGTCTTGATCCGAAGAGGAATGCAAGTTCGGTTGCAAAATATGAAAAGCGGAGCCTAGACTAGGTTTGAGCTGAAATGTGCATGGTGGTTGCTGAGGAGCGTGGTCCAGAGGTAAACTTCGACGTTCATCTCCGGACTTGAGATGTACTTTTTCGCAACCGTCGGGCGGTCCACGGGCCAAGAATATGTGAGGCGATGTTCCTAATTTATTACCCTCATGTTCTGGGCTAGATCCAACGCTACCACCTATTTAAAAATTTTAATAAGATTATATTGTCTTTAAAATACACAAAACGATTGAGTTATTTATTTCTGGTAGTTTCATTCTAAATAGTAATACAACTTACTTAAAGAATGACAACTACCCATGATGTCATTTGTGGATGGAGTCTGTGTATTGACTGAGCACATTTCTCTGAAAACTTCCGGTAATGGAGCCCTGTGACCCTCTGGTGTTGCCTGACAAAACTAAGACAGTATCACATTGCAACACTCTCAGAAAAAGATATAATCATTCTTACTTTATGGTCTTCAATTTTGTCGCTGTAAAAAGTCTCCGATTTACCAGGATTCAGAACTAGCCTTTCGATCTCTTGGTTCAAGCCTTCGACGGAGTTTCTCATCGTTGGTTTCGGCAACGGTTTTATGGGAATATTGACTGGATTAGCTCGAGGCAATTGTGGCATTATACAAGCTATAATTAATCAAAATTGTCTATATTCACTTTCAGCCTAAAATTATAGCAATTAATGTACAAAAAAAGAAAAACGCAATAGAGTCAGTTCCATCAACAAGTTGTAAAATATGTGGCCTAACATACTTAATCATTGTGTTTTATTATTACGCATGCATAAAATAATACTCTTAGTTTCTCTAACCACCAGCATCAGGACTGTGGTTCGCCAATTTCATAGCCTAGGAGTACACTGATGACGCCAGTAGTAACACTGTCGAAAAGTCGGATTTAAACAATCCAACTGACAATGGAAACATGCTTAACGGTGAGGAGTGCGTGAAATAATTCAACATTTAATTTTCATGTTTAAGAGTAAAATAATAAATTTCAAATTATGCCCTAAAAACTTCACAATTGCTTTTGTTGGCGGTTGCTGATCAAAATCAAGGAACATTCAAAATTTACCATTTATTGATGACATTGTGATTATATTTCAGCTTACAGTAATTTACTAACTTGTTTATTGCTAACTAAAATCTGGATGTGGCTCCCCACTTGTCTGCATAAATGAATCGTGGGCATCGCAACGTTCGCTCAGTACTTAAATGTGTGTACGGTATTTATCGGTATTTTTACAGAAAATAAAAGCTTTTTAGTTATTAATTTGTGATTTGCAATGGTGGGGCCATGGCCTCGGGCCTTTTTAAGGAGCCGTCACTGTGCAAAATTAAGCATTGTACAAATAATACAAACTCCAGTCAACAAATACAATGTCACAATTCAAAATTTCACATATTAATTAAGAGCGCAAGCGGAGACACAGACTGTGCAATCGACGAACGAGAAACCTTTAATTTTTTACTACCCAAAACATTTGTGGTGTCAGACTAAAGTTTCTTAAAAAACATACATTTTCAAGCTTTCTTTTCCTTAAAAATACTAATTTCATTAACAAGAAATCTATAAATTCTTAGTAATTTGAAACTTTTCTTTCGAATAAAAAAAATAATGGTTCCCGACATTATTCAGAAAACACTAAAATTGAAATTCTTTGTGTTTTGGCCAATAAAAAATCTAGCGATTTTTGCATTCGCCGACTACACAGTCTGTGTTCCTGTTGGGGCTGCACTAATTAGTGCAGCATTCTTTTACATAAATGCTAAAACATTGAACTGTAAGAAGAACTTGATCGGCCACACAATAGTATTTGACTGAAGGCGGTTTTGAAGTTAGGCAAGCGTCACAAACAGACCATGCATAGATATAACAAAGTAGTAAGACATCAGTCTATGTGATAGACAGTGATAGATGTCCCTCAATCTCTTATCTTTCCCGGCCTCAACGCCTGTAATATTTACACACGTGGAACCGTTCCAATATAGTTCACTGTGCTAAATATATCAAAATTCATAATCGTCAGGTGTGGTTTGATGGTTTCAGGGGTATGCAATTTAATATGGCTATTTGACGTCTAGTAAAAGTCAGTGTTAAAGAATATTCCATAACCCGCAGCAAAAAACAAAACCATCTCAACCCTCAACAAGAACGGACAAACAGCGTCGGAACCGTTGATCTCAGGGAGGGAAAATTCGTGATATTCTGTCGCTTATTAACTACTACTGGCCAGAACGAACTAAGAAAACATGGCGTTTGCGCACGCACATCTTGCTACCGATCAGGGTATATTTGACATGTCCCTTTATCACAGCTGTTACTCGCTTGAATGTATGTTTATAGAGGTTATAAAAACTTTGAAACTGTCAAGTGATTGTGAAGAACTGTTTTGAAAATAGGCGGCTTGGCTTCCTGTTGGCTAGAAAAAACTCATAAAAGGTGGCGACCCTGCGTAGTTAAAATTTGCAAGCTGTCCGTTCTTGCTTGCTTGCATGTTCCTTTCCACAGCTTCGCTCCGCAACAAACAAACAAATGTGGTTTATATTTGACATGCAATTTCACACCGCGATTGTTATGCATCGCGCAAGTATTAAATACATAGTTTTCAAAGCAGTCTATAGATAAATAAATTTATATGAAGCACCGCGTGAAACTGATACATTATACGATAGCAAGGACGAAAACACAAACCGTGTACCCAGCGAACGCGAAAATCGTTATTTTTTATTGGTCGAATAATTGTGACGTCAGATTAACATTTAAAAATAAATACTCTAAAATTACTGGTTTCATAAAAAAAACCTGCACTTTCACAGATATTTGAAACTCTTCCTTTAATGAAAAAAATATTAAAAAATCTCTACTCACATAGAAACTGCAATAAATTTTTTTATTAATTATCTTTTGGGTAACCGTACAATTAATTTTTGCTAACTATAACATAAAGCTATTTGAATTAAACAGCGAACAGTGGTATACGCCTACTTGTCTGTATCAGAATATTCACACATACAGATTATTTTTTAAATAATGGAGGAGACTTTGAAATTAGAAAGACCATTCAAAAGTAATACAATTTTTCCAAGGAAGAAAACACTGTTAAGGAAACCGCGACATGAATTTTCAAAGTTAGCTTTAATAGTACATTAATGAATTAGTTTCATAAGGGTAATTTTATCAGGCGAGTCCGCCATGGTATTTTTTCTAATTTGCACATTAATCGCACTTTTTTAAAAATATTCCGGTAAAAATCCTCTATAAACCTATTAACGCACTAGTGCGTTTATAACTCATAAACGCACTACAACGAGTGTGTTTATAACTTTATTGTTACATCAAATTAGAAAAAAAAATGTTCTACTATAGCTGTTTTACTAAAGCAATTAGCTGCCGCTTATTTAATAAATATCAAGACAATACATAATTTGACGGCGAAAAATAATTCCAGTTCACTTTGATGAATGAATGTATAAAAATATTAATATAGAATAATATCTTATCTGTTTTAGTAAGTTCGAAAAGACAGCATTTGTTCTTTTTTACTTTAGGTGCTGAATTCTTCTCAGCAACGTTTTCAGTACCAAAATTAAATACATTTTTTTTTAAAAAACATTGTTAAAACATAAAAATAATACTTTTGTTATATATCTATCTAAAGTGAATAAGTGACTAGCTTATTCAACAGTTTAAGGGAAAATTTAGGATTTTGTTCTTTTAAAACGTTCTTTGTCTGTTTTTTATTTTATTTTTTTATGACAAATTCATATGAGTAAATGAATTATTTTACTTCTTACTACATTATACCTAATAATATAATAATAATAATATTAATTTATAGGCATTTACAAATTATGTATATAGTGTCCCCGGATCGACGCATGAATAGGTATAAAAGTCTGAAAATTTTTGAATCGAAATTTCATCTTCTGGGGTTTAACCCTGCTTGGGTAGAAAGTAATTTGTGCCATACTTTTAGTTTTGAAAAATCAAGTATGCCTTGGAAATTTACAAAAAGGTGCTTTTTCTCACTAATAAAGCGGCTTTTACTACAAAATGTTATTAAGAAAAGTTATTCAGATCAATAAATTATGTAAGTATGCAAAATTCAAACAAGATCAAGCATGCCTTGGAAATTTACAAAAAAAAAAAATCTTCCCATTAATAAAATGCCTTTTTTTGTAGGAGATACGACAAAATATTAGTAATATAAGTTGTTCAGATTAATAAATGACACAAGTATACGCAATTTAAACAAGATCAAGCATGCTTTGGAAATTTATGAAAAAGTTATTATTTCCACTAGTAAAATGGTTTTTTTGTAAATTTTCAAAGCATCCTTCATATGGTTCATATTTTGCATACTTGCATAATTTATTAATCTGAACAACTTTTTTTAATAACATTTTGTCGTATCTTCTAAAAGAAAGGCATTTTATTTGTGAGAAAAACTACCTTTTTGTAAAATTCCAACGCATGCTTGATTCTCCAAAATTAAAAATATGACACAAATTACTTTCTATACAAGCAACTTTCTATACAAGCAAGGCTAAACCCTATATGATGAAATTGCAACTCAAAATTTTTCAAACCTTTTTACCTATTCGTGCGTCGATCCGAGGACACACTGTATATATACATATCAAAATCATGTATACCTATTTATTAACTGCAAATGATATTAATTAACATTGATTTCTATTGTTATTTTACAAAGCAAAATGAAACATGAAGGAGAATCTTGAAAAAATTAACTATTTTCTTAGTATACATATCAACGATCACAAAACAGTTCGAAAATGAAAGCATGAAAGTACATTTTATTAGCCAAAGGTAGTTGACTATCTGAATATATTATTGTGTAAAATTTTGAGTTGTCATTTTAAAAACAATGTATGTATATGAACTTGATTAAAATGAGTGGAATAAAATTATTATTATTATTATTAAAATATAGCAACAAAAATAAGATATAGCCAACATTTGACAATCTTTTAGAGTTAACTCAGTTAACAAAATACACAGATTACCGTTTTTTTTAATATTAAACTAAAGTGGATATTAAAATAACAAATTGAATTGAGGATTACAACTTACATGTATTAGTTTGTGAACTTGTTGTCAGAGTATGATCTGCTGTCACAGGCGAGTTTCCAGGAGACGATCCAGTTCGCGAAGAAGATGACTGTTGATTATTGCCCCTCTGAAGTCTTTGTTTTATTATCATTTTTTCTAGTTTATCATCATTTTCTGCTATACAATGAATCTTTCGTGAATCACTAAGATCATAATCTTCAGTCTACAAGAAATATAACCTTAATTCCGTTTTACATTTCAGAATGTAATCAACGCACCTGAGTCGCTTTATCTATTTGTAGAATTCCCGTATGTAAGTAAAAATTATCCCGTGGCCACTGTCCTTTTAAATATATTGTATCTAATGAAGCTGTTCTTCTAATTGCACTTCCAGTACTAGATCCGACACTTCCTAATGTCTTTGATTTTTCTAATAGAAATGAAGGATTACGTTAATTAACGGATACATAAAACAACAACACTTTTTCATATTATTCAAAACGTAATTGAATCACGAGAATAAAGACAAATATAAGCAGTAAAAACCTTTGTAAACTGTAGAGCCAGGACTTCTTATCCCAGAATCAGGCGATGTTCTGGTCTTCCACCAAGTGGGCGATAAAGTTGGACTATGGGTTTTCCTAATGTGGGTTGACTGTTTTATTACTGAAGACATGGGTATTGTTGCCCTCATTGGTCCTTGTTTCATTGAACTAGGAGACGATTTTACGCGAGACGGAGTACCGTGCTGTCCAGACATCTTGACAAATTGCAGCCGCTATTAATTTTTGCACGGTATACTCCGTTTCGGCCAATCTCCGCATCACACCTCTTGAAAAACCGACCTTTTCGTCTCGTCCTGGCCGTATATGAATCGTTTTCCTTAATATTTTACGTATTTTTATACTCGTTCATTGTGTTGAGATCTAAATTCACTGTCACAGCTTTTTGTTTTCCAGGGATTCTTGTGCGCAACTCAAGCATTTCAACTCGCATGTAATGTACGGTACAAGATCGATTGCTGTCTTTATTCAATGCGCATGAAAAGAATGGGCTGGAGCATGCTAGCGTACACTTACTCCCGCATGAATGGAAAATACTCACTTCACACTTCACTATTCTATTGTGTCACTATCAAGTACAGTCAACGTCGTACAGTCTAGCCGGTTGAAGATTAGTTTGTTAGTTAATTCTATGACTTATAAATATATAAAACAACACTAACATTTACAGATTATTTATTTGTATTTAAACTTAACGTATGATTTCTACAAGTTTTTTGTTGGAGTGTTTTACTCTATATTAGGATTCGTGAAAAATTAAAATTAAATTTTCTAACTTATTTGATATGAAAGTACTGCCTAGATTGTACAGTGCACTCCAGATTTAATGTCTCTCCCTTGCAACCATAGCTACGTTCGAATATCCAATCGATTAGGTCCTCTAGCTCTGAGACATTCTTTATTTCCTTCAGAGCAAATTCATAGAGCTCTGAGCTGGTTTAGAATAGGTTTTTCTACTCGAATTTATATTCGAGAGCTGGCAGATTTTTAATGGTGGGAGAAAGTAACCTAACGTGACCTAACCTTGATTAGCGTTGATTAGCGCGCAATGATTATTATTAACGTATTTAAAGTTACACCGCGCACAGTGAACGCTTGGACTTATGCTATACTAGCCGTGTAAAAATTGTTGTAAGAGGATTAAATCTTATGCGCAACAAGCGTCTACTGTGCATCCATCCTTGGATTGTATTTTCGATAAAAAATATATGCGTTTTTATATACACCTATTCGGTTTATGTACTGGATTGGAACATAAGGCCCACCATGATGAATTGATAGTTCATTCTTGTGGAGAATTTTCGCACGATGTATATTTGGTTGCAAACTAATATTTTGCAAACTTATTCGATTTCGATCAAGTCCCACCCATTTTCCGCCTACAAACATATCCTAGCCAATAAAATTTAAATTGAAGTAGTGAAGTCGTGTGCAACTGCCTCGTGTGCTCGGAAATGATGAATATTTTTTAAGGATAAAAAATTGTTTGAGATTACATCTAAAGAAAAATACTAGATGCAAAGCAAACTTTTCACTCGATGAGTAGAATATTTAACATTTGGATTTGGTATTTCGTCTGATAATAAATTACAATTGTTAAATAAGTTGAGCAATATCAACTACTTATGTCCGAATTTGTTAATACTCTAGTGTCTAGTAGTTAATTTTTCTTTGACATTTCCAATATTTCATTGTTCTCAGCGTTTCTTTGAAACAGCAATTGCTATTTTCAAAACATACATATGTATATACCAACTAATCTGGGCTTATACTGCTTATTACGTGGCTGTTATTTTTATTAAACTAATAAATAAATATAATTGCTAATGTGAATTTTTATAATCAGCATTTTTTTAGTTAAACCATTGAAAATATCTTAATGAAAATTAGTCCGTAAATGACTCATCGTTACGGATATACAGAGCTTTGATAAGAATGCTGTCGCTATCTCGCAAAGTATGAGATACAGGGCCGTTTAAATCAGTAAAAAGTTGTGTATTTTAGAGAAAATACATCTGAAAAAAATAATAAGTTTCCGAGCATTTTCGAAGATACACGAAAATACTCTTGTGCTTTTGACGTAGGACGTAAGTCATTGGGTATTGAAAATATGAAAAAAAATGTACTAAGATTTTTTATTATAAAATAACTTAGCAATATAAAAGTTTGTAATCAGATTTACAATACAACGTTTCGGCTCTGAAGAGCCATGATCACCTTTCCTTTTTTGAATATAATCCTGTATATTTTTTTTGTTTCTGCTATACGCTAAATACGATGGCAACAATATTTTTTTACGCTAGGTGCACAAGAATTGTTAATGCGATCCTGAATAAAAGGAATGCTTCACGATTCTTTTAAACAGGACATCTATTATTTTTTAATGTATTTTCTCTTTAAAGTATTTTTTTTCGTTATTTAACTCAATTAAACTCCACTTTTTGCACAGGATGCCAGGTGAACAAGCAATTCTCAACAACCTAACCTAGTACATTTAAGCCCGCAAAAGGAATCACTTTTGAGTACAAATAAAAACAGCAATTTATATTCAACATACTTCGCCACAAAAATCAAAATACCCGTGAATAGCTGATTAATAGAATTCGAAGACATTACTATACTTGGTAGCTAGAGCAGCATTTTGATGCCTCTACATCACAGCACTAAATTAATAACATTGGAAATTCAATTTATCTTTATAAAATGTCAACTTCAATGTCTTACAATTAATTAATAATTTGGTGTTTTGTTTCTAAACAAGCAGCATTTACAGCAATCATAAAGAATGTGTGTCAGAGAGGGAAGTATAATCTCGACTCAAAATAGCCGCTGTTTATTATCTGCTCTGCCACCTAATACGTTAAACTTGCGTAATTATATTTTGTGTAGAACTTGGGGTTAATTTGGTAAAATATGCTTTAGTACAAAAGTTTTTAAGCTTTGCTGTTGCATTTCATGCTTTTACAGAAAGTTACAAAATAACAGTTTTCGAAGTCAATTTGTACGTGTCTGTTTTTTGCTTAGAGTTTAATTTAAAAGTCGACGAGATTTGTGAAATACAAAATTAAGTGAATCATATATCATTCGAAAAGAGCAATTAATGCTGTAAAAAAAACTGCAAATAATATACAAGAGCAGCAGTGACAAAGAAAGATGTTTGTTAACCCCCTAATCAGCCCGTAGGTGCGCCACTGTACTTTTTTCAACTTAAAATGTACGGCTGCTAACAAGGAACGATTTGATCTTTATGCAATCTGATGTTATTCTCGTTTCTGAAATATTGCAAAAAAATGTGTTTTTGGGAAAAACTTTGAGACCCTATTACGCCCCCTAGAACCAAATATGGACCGGTAAAAAAATACATGTCAAATATTTTTGGGTGTTCTACATTCCTACCAGTGGCGGCTCGTGACAATATTGAGTGGTGGGGTCAATCACGGGCCAACTCCCCTCCCTCTTCCCTCTTCCCCTTCATTTTATTAATTTTACAAAGTTTTAAATGAATTTAACTCAGCTTGTAGTAATTTATTACTTAATTTATTGGTAAAGGGCCATTGTTACAATCGCGATTTAAGGATTAAATATGGCAAGAGCGAGTTTATTTTATTTTTTTATTTATATCGATTGTAAGTCTAAAGTGAAGTTTAAACCGAAGATTATTGATCTACGGATTAAACCGCGATTGAAATAATTGCACCTGACTAAAATATACCGACACAAAAAATATAATGTACACAAATTAAAAGACAATTTACAAAATACCTATCTACCTAAATATAAATACTTCAGAATTGCATATATTTACTTTTAAAACTGCATGTATATGAGTCATTTGTTTAGTTCAGATGTGTTTATATTGACGAAAACAACACAACCTAAAGCACATGGGTTATTTAAGCGAAG
This sequence comes from Protaetia brevitarsis, assembly GCA_004143645.1. NCBI lineage: Eukaryota > Metazoa > Arthropoda > Insecta > Coleoptera > Scarabaeidae > Protaetia > Protaetia brevitarsis. Next base: position 1,599,513 of record RXPK01000085.1, on the reverse strand, counting down.
ATCGTCGAGTAAAATATAATAAATATTTTATGCATAACGCAGTATTTCGTAAAGAGAAGAGAATCAATTTTTATTTTCTTTGCTTGTTTATCCAAGCAAATGACTTGTTTTTTTTACTTAAAACACTATTATGATGCATTTTTCAAGAATACGTCCATTATTATATTTATTATTTCATTTTCATAATTTTTATTTATTATAAGAAAAATATGAATGGTTGTTCATTTTAATTTGAAAATACATACAGTTATTAATTTGTGAACGTCATCCTAGAATATATTACCCACTTTCATTACTTAATAATAAATATTGAATATTCTTGAATCCATTTTTTATTGTGGGGAAGTGCTAAACCGAAATCCGTATGCGACGGTCCTCTACGTGTGCTTCTACTTTCAATGGTCGATCTTCGACGGTCGTCTGCGTCTGTCTCACACGCTTGCCTACGGTGATAGTGGGAGACCCTTCCCGCATAGTACCGAGGACTGACAAGGTGACTCGTTCAACTAGCGGGCAGCGAGCCACGAAACGGCTGGCTCCACTTGAATGTAATTTTTGCATATACTGAAACCACCCCCTCTTCCACTAGCTCCTACAAACGTCTAAAATCAGGGACCAATCTGGACGTGGCCCCAGTTTGCCGTTTGTCTGCATAAATAACTACAAAGCGCGTTTGGTCGCATCAAATCATGGGAATCGCAACGTTCGTTCTTAAATGTGTGTGTAACGGATATTTATCGGTATTTTTTATAGAAAATAAAAACTCTTTAAAGATTAATTTGTGATTTGCAATGGTGGGGGCATGGCCTCATGCCTCTTTGAGAGGAGCCATCCTTGATTCCTTCCAAATGTTATCAAAATCGAGATCAACTTTGGTGCCTTTCCATGTCAGTCTAAATTATCCAAACACTTGTGATAATTACTGTGAATTAGAAAGAACTCACTGCAAGAGAAAAAAATACACAGGATATGATAGAAAGTCAATAGATATATATTATTCTTTAATGTATGTAAGGAATAAAATGTACATTGTATAAAAAATACATTCTAGTGACTAGAAAACAAAACATTACAAAATGAACAAAGTCTATACATCTACTTTTGTGTCAATAAATACAAAAATTATACCCTAAAGGATAACGCCTATAATTAAAGTAACACAAAGAGAATATGAGAAAGATCACATTTAACACATGAGAAAAAAATTAAACAATTGAACATTAGCAAATACAAAAAATGTAGTAGCCTTACGACAAACAAGATATTTTACTCGAGAAAATGGGAACAAGGGAGATCTGTACTAAAACTACAATAATTAGAACAATTTTATCTTGTAAAATGCATTCAACAACGTCAATTGTAAATAATTTAAGTACATAACAGTTATGCTCAGTGTTATTTGATTATATATTTTATTATTTACATCAGGGACGCATCCCAAAAGGCGTATCTATCATATATTTAGTTTTAATGTACAAAGTATTTCACTTAAGGGTATTTCCTTACTATACAAGATAGTTCTTATTTTTTTTACTGTTACTGATGGGATAATACTTGAAGAGCAATCTTATTTTAATGATAATTTTTGGTTGATGTGGTATCGGAAAAAGAGAAAACAAATTGCAAATTTGTATGACTCAATTCTCCTTCAAAAATAAGTAAGCTATTTCATTTACATTAAAACGCCTGCATATTTCTTATACTTAAAAATCACAGACATATTTCTTAGCTACAGAACAATTAATATAAAACGTGGACAAAAATATCAAAGATTTTAGTTTTAATAATGGCACATGAAAATTACTACTTTGTGTTTCTCTTTAAGTGATTGAAGAAAAAAAAAATTCAGGGTTATTAAAACTAAAATCTATGATTTGATATCTGCTCTTTGTAAATGTGTATTGCAATTTTATATCAAAATTTGACTTTTAAATTCAGGACGTTAAAAGCGATTACTGCTTTTAAAAATTCTTGCAATAAAGTTATAAACTTTAATTTCACTTAAATTAAAATCGAAACAAATTAAATAAATAACACGAGTAAGAGATTTATAGTGAAATTAATATCAATCTTGAGATATACACGTAATAAAATTAAGGCAGTTTCTTAATATTCGTAAGCTAGTTTAAGTGCTTTAGACGATCACAAATTATTTAAGTGGATTATTGATGTTTTTCTTTTATTGCTGTGGTTACATGCAGAGATACCGTTTCGAACTTTATATTCTTATACATTCAATTAAATTAGATTTCTAGTGTACATATAATAGAGGCCCTTTTTAATATTCTTGTAATTTCCAACTTACGATGGAATCTGGTTGTATGTATAAATTGCTGCACATCTAGACAGTATGTTGTCGCAAATAAACTTCCGTAATAATAATAATAATAAATAATAATAATAATAAAGAATGTTCTTTTACCAATATCGGTACTTTTTTATACAATTATTACCTAGGTCGACTACTATGACGTGATTATCTGAAGTTACTGCTATACCACTCGGTCTCTTTAGTTTGCTTTCATTTGAATCTATAACATTATTGATGTTTTGGTCGACACGAGAAAGAATGTGTATATAGTTGCGGCCTTTTTGCTCAGATCTGCTACCTAGAATCCGGTTTTCGGAGTCGACTGTAACACCTCCATATCTACCTTTACCTGAAAAAAGAAAAACGCAATGTTAGCGATTGAAATAATTGTGCATGTTTTTACCTTTTGTTTCATCTTTTAAGTTTTCTATAAAATCTCCTTTTCCTGAGAAAATTCTTATCCTAGTGTCCGCAACGATGATTTCACCAGTAGGGCCAACTGTGACTGCCGATATTAATTTGAAAGTCCCTTTTTTACCAACCTATAATTTGAATTGTGTTTAAATTAAAAAATGAATACACAAAATTGTTAATTCGTACTTGGAAGAGTATCTTCCCCTCGGAATCGAAAACGTAGACGCAACTCATTCCATTATCCGCGACTAGGATGTGACCGTAGTTCTTATCAACAGCTACATCTATCGGTTCCTGGAAAGCGTTGTAGGTGAATGTTCTGATTGTTTGCCCTGATGTATCCATTTCAGTTATAGTTTTCGTTCTCCAGTTGACAATCACAAGGCCATTGTTTGAAACTGCAATGCCTGGAAAATAAAATGTATGGTAAGATGGGGTAACTATGCAGCAAAACGTTAGAAGTTCATGTGGATTAAATATTTTTACACAAGTTGCTTAAGACATTACAGTCAAAATTTGAGGGAATATATATGTACAAACGTTATCTTCAAATGCTATACATCGCATTGTTGTAATATAAGTCTTTCGCATAATTTGAAATCTTTTTTTCTTCTCATAGAACATAGCAGCTATTATAATACTTGTTCGGTCCAACGGATCAAATATGTTTGAGGAAATGTACACAAGTAATATATGCTGTTGAAGTGCGTAAGTTTTCACAGTCGAATTCTAATAACGGCGATATTTCCGAGCTTAAGGGCAATGTAGTGTTGACATTTCTTCCAAACGTTTCGCCGGTAACTACGGCCGATATCATCAGCGCATTATGAAAACTTCTCGCTGTAAAATATATTATGAACTAAATGAAAATCCCTGAGGTTTTGTCCGGTAGTATCGTACCCGCTTTTAGAGATCTTCTATAAAGATCCACAAGCAAACCTACTTGAACAAATTAATACTACGCATGTATTATTTTATTCATTCTGAAGCTACAAAATAGGTTTTCTAGAAAATAAATGTACTAAATTCAACTATATCGGTCGAAGAGTTTTGGAATTACAGCGATCATGCGTATGCACTCGTATGGTTTTGTGATGAGCTTTTTTTATCTCCTCTAATATTCTTCAGAATAGATCAAATGACATTCATTTTATACACACCAATTTGTACAGGAAACGCGTATGGGGAAAATGAAAATAAAATTGAAAAAATCAAACAATTGATTCTGAAAATATTACAGAAAAAGAATGACTAAGTAGAAGAAGTAACGAGTGCAATTTGGCGTTAAATTTTATTAGTGAAAAAGAATGACTATCTAAAAAAAAAAGGATTCTTTCTGAAATCGTCTTCACAACTGTTAATTTAACGCATTATTATGGATTTAAGATCGTAAACTTCTAGTCTATCAGTTGAGAAATAATAAAAGTTTATCTTGAAATATTACTTCAAGTTATAATTAAAGAATTAATATTTCAGCATATTACTGACTTATTACCGAAACTGACGTAGATCTGAAGATGACCCCATGGATCTAAACATGTAATCATCTGATTTTGAATAAAATATAAATTTGAATGGTGTTCCGGTCAGTGGTATGACCGATGCGCGAAGCGGGGTTGCTTTAAAGTATGGACTGTTTGTGTCCTGCTCCGCACTAGTTTTACCAAAACTAACGTAGACGTGACAAAATATATAACAACTTGAATGGAAATGGTCCCAATAGTCCATCATATCAAAATAAATCAGCTGAATATTAAGGTGAATGGTGACCCTTTTGCATGTTTATGGAACAATACTTTTAAAAACCGTCAAAATACCTATCATTTTTAGCTTTTTACCTGTTCTAATAAAAAAATTGATTAAGGGATGTTGCTATAAAACTATAATTTATGTAAAACCCATTCTATTTTTAAAACGTATACGTACACTACCGGACAAAATTAATGTCGTCGTCTACAGCGAATTTTCATATTCTGCTATCTGATTTTTATAATTGTCAAGTGTTTTACATGTAGGTACCCCACTAAACCTCCTATATGCATAAACCCAAGGCAGCCGAACCCGCATTTGTTCAAATGATGAGCAGTTTTGCTAGTCACTGCGCTATAAACGACGACATTAATTTTGTCGGCCAGTGTACATATAAATTATATGGATATATATTAAATATTTAAACTATATTAAGATGAGTTTTTTTATCTTGAGTCAACGGAATATCTCTAAAACACTGCATTAAATCAAAAAAAATCTTAATAAGATTTGTTATAATGTAGGGGGCTCACTGAATGGTGCCGAATTCGATCCCGCATCCAAGGATGTCGATGTTCAACTTGGGGCAACCAATGGGGATTTTCGGATACTTCAGTAATGCATGTTGCTGCCGATTACTGCTACCGTGATTGTGAATGTCGCTCGTCAGAAATTAATACTCGAGCAAAAAAAATGGGATTATCTTGATCCGTTGAAGCGTCCATTGACAAAACGCTCTCGATTTTGAAAATCATCGTCAGTAATCTTGATGCATGGAAACTCTAAATGGATGATATTTCTTACGCTTCAATATTTGTAGATAGTGGGACTGAGAAATTCTTGATCCGCGAGCTATTTCTCGAGTACAATGTGTGGATTATTAGCTACTGGAGCTATACTGTGATTTCATGGCTGTTACAGTCCTCGCTAGAGAACTGTTGAACGACTCAGTAAAAAGCGTGCGATCGGCACCTTGTCGGGAAACGTTGTGAATAAAGATAACGAGCATCATCGATATTCCTACCACATTCTCCATAGAGTAAATCATTTCAATTCTCTTTGTAATGTTATAGCCCTCCATTACTTTTCAAATATTCAACACTAACTAATTTGTATTGGATTACTAATTAATAATCTAAATGGGGATCGACAACGTGTAAGATTCAAGCGGTCAATTACTGATAAAAGCTACGGTTTTTGCATCGTAAAGCATTCCAATTCGAATAAATAAATGTATCGACAGTGAAGGGCACAGTTTCGAATACAGGCTTTTTGAAATGTTAGTTTATGTTAAAATAAAAAAACACACGAATCGAAAAAAGTTTCAAACAAAAACTCCATACTTGATGGCGTAGAATTCGAATCTGCAATACAAAATGGGGGTTCCCATTTAAGATTTCAAAGTTGTCTTCCCTGCCATTCTAGAGGGGTAAGGTGGAGGATCGAGTTTGACACCATTCAGTGAGCCCCCTACATTATAACAAATATTATTAAGATCTTTTTTTGATTTGATGCAGTGTTTTAGAGATATTCCGTTGTCTCAAGATAAAAAACTCACTCTGTATATTAAACTCAGATATGGTCAAATTCATACAAACAAATTTTGAAATTTGAGTGGATGTATATGAATTCTGATATTGGCATCAAATACTTTTAACTGCTGTTGTAGAATAAAAAAAAAAAAAAAATAGCAGATAACTCAATAATTATAATTATGAAAGAAGTCTCATATTGTTTACGAATGACATTTACATCGGCATGTTTATTTAAAATGAAATAAATTTTCAAAAATAGTTTAAATACTGTCAACTTTTCGCGCGATGCGCCATCAGTAAGTAGATATCAGGCGAAAAATAAATACATGCCCGTATCGCATTTACAAGACACAGACGCCCTGTCGGATTGCTCAAAGCACACCTGTCGACAGTATGACGTCACCGGTGTATATGCTATTGCTTCCAGTACGCTACATCCAAACTCCGCAGGTAAATGAAAGAAAATGCGCTGCTGCTAGGGTAGGCGTCTAGAGGGGGAGGGTAGCAGGGAAAGGAACCGATATTTTCTCTCTTGCTCGTCGCATTTCGAATCGTTCGCTTACTTATTTCCTCGGGTGTACGTTTACGGAGGACATAGGCGGGGTTAGCAAAAAAAAAAAATAACGCTTAGTGCTGAATTAATTTGATTTTCATTCATCTTCTGGAAATTTTGTATACTGCTGAAACTTTTTCTAAATATTTTTGCTATGACAAATACCCTTCGCCCATTGTCGCTGTCTTAAATTTTCTTTTGTATATGGGTAGTGTTACATATTCGTAAGGCTTATTATTTTGTTCTCTCTATTTGTTGGGATTATTTCGAAAATATTAAAAACAAAAAAAATGAATCATAGCTATTTTATTAATCCTATTTTTTCTTTATTATCCCTTTGTTTGATTTTTTTTCTAAAGGTTTAGGATATTTTTTTTTTATTTATTTAGAGGGAACAGTTATATATTATTTTATTTTTGTATTGTAAATGAAAAAATAAGACGACTTTATGTTACCTACCATATCGTCATATTTAAGAGTAACTTTAAAATAAGTTATATTTATGTCAAAATATTTAGAAGAAATTTTCTAGCTCTTCTTCTAACAATTCTACATATTAATTTTGGCGTCAAAAATTAAAAAAAGTTCTACTTCTATTTTATAATGGTCATTAGACGCAAATATTAACTTGTAGCTCAAGAAAATCGGTATAGGATTGACATAACTGACAAATGTTGACGGGTAGACATTTTGCAGGTCTGTTAGCCGCTTAGTTATGTAAACCACGCACACAGAGTCTATTAAGCTGTGTTCAATCAGTATGCCGGCCGGTTGTGATATTTGAAGAAAATGTATGTATGTAATCTTAAGATAAAATGATAATCAGAACAAAGAAGAATCTAGATCATAAACATAATACATACTTTTTCGCAGTCAAAGCGCACACATATCCGTTTAGCATGTGCGTAATACTTAAAAATATTTAAAGCTTAAAGAACTAATTGATCTTACAATATTTATACCAATACAGTTATAAAGTGAATTTCATGCGCTGATGATGTTTGATTAAAGGAAGAGTTGTTAACTATCTAGATATATATTCGATTCACAATATCGAATTGCAAAAACTGTTACTTGTCAATTTTAATTGCATTCGGTATGTAGTTTCAGTTATAGTGCGCATTTAAAGTATATAGGATAAATCCTACTGTTCATAGATGGTAATATCTCTATATTAACATTTTAAGTTAACTACAACATTTTAATTACCGGTGCAACTTCGACCGTTTAGCCCTTCATTCGTGATGTGCTTGACGAATTCCAGATCAGGTGTGAGAACTTTTATCCTAGAATTTCCCGTATCCAATACGTAAATCAATTGATCGGCATCATCGATGGCTACCCCTACCGGTTGCATGAACTCATCTTTACCGCTTCCTCGGACACCGTACACTTGAATAGGATTATTGTGCTCTGTCACGTCGAAATACAGCGCCATATCTTTGATGAACCGATCGAACACGCTGATAGTAATCCCGTATCGACCGGGTCTCGGTGCTCTAAAGTGGATCCTGTAAGTACCATCTTCGCAATCGGCTATTCGAACCGGAAGGGAGGGGGTGGTTTCTTCCGAAGTAGCATTAGCGCTAACAGGTAATACATCCGCGGTCACTGGGTCGCCGCCGTTTCTGCGTGGGTCCCCGTGGTAATCCAGCGTAGAAAGATTCACTGTGCTCTCAATTCCAGCTATTGTATTACCTGAGAGACGCACACATAGTCAATTTAAGTTTTCAAAATGTAACTTAAGTATTTACCGGTCAATTTAGCGGTACATAAACTCGGAACGTGGTACTGGTGCGAACTTTTCCCAGCTCCGTCATGTACTTTTCGATATTTTGAATGCTGTCGTTGTGGCTGAAGTCGCACGTGAGGAAGGCGTTCTCCCTGGGTTCACCTAGAGTCGACGCCGTGTCCAACTTTTCGCTCAGACTCTCGATACGCTGTGTTATATTTCTGACTTCCACTTGATACTGTAATCCTTGGCACTCTTGTTCCACCTAATTGACACGAAAAAATGGGAAAACGTGATGTCAGCCGGCGAGTGAATAAGTGATATTACGTACTTTGTTTTTTTCGCTTTCTATGAGTGAATGTTGCTCCTCCAAGACTTTTCGTTTCTCGATGGCCGCCGCCTGGACCGCGTCCACCATTTCTTGCTTCCTTTTGTCTACCATGGCTTGGATTTTTTGAAATGTTAAGTTGACTTTGTCCAGACATGCGTCTCTGGCCGCGTCCAGTCTTTGTAGTTCTCGTGCAACGCCTTCTTGTGCTTGCGTTAACTATAAAGATTCAGATAAGATTATAGAGCTAATTTTCGGGACATAATTTCACTGAAAATTATGTGCACATTGTAACGAATGCTTCGACCGAGGAATAGATATCACGCTATCTCTTACACGTAATCCAACACAAACTAATCAACGAGGAGTGAATATTGCATGTCAAAAAAAAAAAAGAAAAGAAATAGCAGAAGAAAAAGAAATAGAAACAGCATAGTCGAAGCAACAATAAAATTAGTACGGTCGTGTAAGAATTATCGGACTGATGTTATAGCAAGAAAGTAGTGTTGTGAATACCCGAATTAAAATATTCGTTGATACCGATTATTGAAATATTTGGATGATTCCGATTCTTAGAATCCGACTCCGATCGGATGATCCGCAAAATTTGTACCGAATGAATCTACCGAAACTTCTGGTAGCTATCCGTATACGTATTTGTATAAATTTTGTGGAAATTCTCAACTTTCTGGTATTGGCTCGATCATCCCAAATTCGTTACCCGAACTCACGGACGGTCTGCAGAATTTTTTATTAATAAAAAATAATAAACTTTTGTTGTAAATAAGTTTAATAGAGATTTGATAAAATCCATATTGGAATCTCTGAGTTGTTAATATAGGAAAAAAGAAATCAATTTAGATCCTTACAAAATTCTATAATAACATACGACGGGTTTCGCTATATTCGAGCATCCTCAGGCCAGCTAAAGACGTATCATATAATAAGAGTGTGCAACAATTATTAGCAAAATGGTATTATATAAAATTTAACCAACGTAAGTATTGTATTTGTGAGAAAATATTTTTTTGCGCTTCCGTCCAGAAACACTCATTTTGTAGTACTTCAAAGCGGCAGGAAAACGTATGTTTTCCTGCCTAGGCAGGCAAAAATGTCACTAAAGGTTGGCCACACTAGATTCCACATGCCAGACGCGTAATAAATTGTCATTAAGCTACTATTCAACCATGCTAAGATGAACTAGTGTCTTCATTGCACTTATTAGGTGCTTTCCATTCACCGTCTATCAATCCTACGCTGCTACTACTCTACTCTCGACCTACACAATTTACAACCAATGGAACACGTTTTGTGCTTAAATGTATTGTAAAAGAGAGAAGTAAGGAACCTAATCTAGAAAATTAGATTTTGATGTAAACAACAAATCGTGACCGCAAGGAAATCTTACTTCAAAATGTCAAAAAAAAAAAAACTTACAATGATTATAATAGTAATATTTAATTTGCAATCATTTAATTTACCAAAGCAAAAAGAAAATTTTTCCACAATAATTTAAAAAATCGCTGTAGCTGTCAAACATTGTCATAAATGGCATTTAGAGCAGAAACACTAGCAAATATACTTAGTGCATGAGGGAAAGGAGGAGGTAAACTGAGTACATTGGAGTTTCGTGCTCTTGTAGCAAAAGAACGCTTAAATGCAGTTAGAGTACACCGGAGTACTACCGAACTGCTTTTATGAGTGAATGGAAAGCACCTATTATTGATAAATAGATATTAAACTAGAAAGAAAATTACAGAAAAGATTTATTCTAGGAAACCGTCAAAATACTAAGTTGTAACATGTGTGCCAACTTGTACTGTCAACTCGGATTAGTGTCAAAATTTCTTTTCTATTTTCAATTCAAAATTAGATTGTGTCGGCCAAAAAACATTGTGTATCACACGGCCAGAACTCTTCTGCGAGTATTCGTACTTACAAACGTACTCATACTCGCAAAACTGTAGTTTCTGGCCTAGTGATACAAACAACTTTTACTCGAATGTTGAAAAATTTTGCTGTGTAAGTAGCCTGTTTGTCAAGTAACGTGAAAATTGGTTAGTTTTGTTTTTGAATTTCGGTTAATCGTGGCATATTAACCTGGAAGGTGCATCCACACGCTCGGAGTTCGCCGAACTCCGAATGTTCGGCAACTACCGAATCGTGTGGACGCGACCGTCCACACGCTCGGAGTTCGCCGAACTCCGAGCAGATACGGGAAAACGCGAACGTTCGGTATGAGAGTTTAGTGTGGTAGCATTAGTGATTGCATGAATTAGGTGGTTTTGTACAGAAATTATGACTGGTTATGAACCATTGCTGTCACTGCATAACAAACTCTTTTTGGTTTCCGGGGAAACCCGGCAAATCATAAATATTTGAAGTTCTGTCATTTTTGTTGAGCGTGACAGAAACTAAATGAATCACGGATACCAGTAATTCATCTTTAGGTTATAAATATTGACAACTTACGCTATTATTTAATTTCTGTTATTTTCCAAGTTTACGATGATGAATACCCATACATTCATTTGCGTATACAATGGCGAACAAACTCGAACAAAAAAAGTAGTTTTATTGACCTTCTATAATTGTTGATGACCAATGTGATTGTTATCATTGAAACATTCATCGTAAGAATATAGGTCAAAGAAATATTTTGCTCAAATTTTTCGCCATTTTTATCCAATATCTACGAGCATCATACACCTGTATGAGTAATATTTACAATGAGGCGAATATGTTTGCACTGTGATGTATGGATTCTTTATCGTTTCAAATTGAGGCCTGAGGAATGAGGGTGATTTCTTTTAAATGATTATATATTAATAAATATCATCTATTTTTTAATTTGTTTGCCAATTTATAGACAAAAAATCATATACGCATTTAAACCAGATCGTCACATAACAATATACTTTTCGACCCTCTTTTAATAAAATTCAAGAATTTGATGAATTATGAAAAGAGTGGTAAGCTTTTTAATATTTAGGCTAACATTACAATTATTTTAATTACTTTATCTACATATTGTTTAAGATTAATTTTTATAAATTTAAGACCTTTAATTGACTTAAAATGCATCAATTTAATGTAATAATGAATACTAAAAATTGCACTCCTATCAATGTCAAAAAAAAAACACTTTGAATTGTTTATCTTTGGCAAATCTGTCATTTTCAGCATACGACATAGTAGTTCAGTAAATAATTTGTACTGTTACCCGCTGTCATATGTAACAGTTATTAGCTGTAAGTAATAATAGTATGACTAGTAAGAGACGAGCTCACTAGACAGCTGTCAACAGCTTTCCCTCTCACTCTAAATACCTTCCCGAATGTGTGACGGGTGCACGAACTCCGTCTAGCCGAACATTCGTGCGCCATTTTCCATTGCAGATCGGAATAGGCAAACAGTTTGCCGACTAGTTCGCCGAACCCCAACTGCCCGTCCACAGACTAGGAGATTTCGCCAACTAGTGCTCGGAGTTCGGCGAACTCGCGCGTGTGGATGCACCTTGACAGTACAATAATACAGATAAAAATGGACATATTAAATTATTTGTAATGCTAACGCCCAATCAATCAACCTAACATTAACTGTACCAGTTTTCTATGTAGCCGATGGTACATAAGATCCAGTAATGGGAGTTACTAGAAAAGACAGACATTAGAAATGAAGAAATCAGAAGAGAGCTACAAGCAAAATCCTTAGTGAAAAATATTGAAAGCCATCAATCTGAGGCGGTTTGGTTTTTAATGCGTATGAAGGGTGAACAATAGGTGAAAATAATATGGCAAAGAAAAGCACTATAAAAAGAGTGGATGAGGTAGTGGTGAACCTTCTAAAAGAACGAGGACCACACTGGGTGAAGCAAAGAAGAAGATAACCAAATAACAAGAACGGGCTGAATTTATACATAGTTAGATTAATACCTTAACACCCTAGGGTAGCAATACTCTGAATTTACACTCAGTTGTTTGTAACTCCTTCATTTCTTAATAAACCGGGGGTTTGCTGTGGGTGCAGGTAATAGTATCGGTCAACTTAAAAATGAATTACACACCCCACTATAAACTATCGATAAAGCAATTTTACGGTGGTAATTCTGCGGAAGTGCCAAGAGATTTATTTTCAATTAACGATCATTGAGCGTCTTAGCCATTCACTCTTTAAAAAGATTGTTTTTTTTGTGCAATTGCAAGTTTGTACTGTAATAATGAAATACTAATGCGGCTTACCTTAGAGATACATTCGTTGGCTTTGTACAATAGTATTTCTGACATTCTCTTGATGGCGATGGAGAACGGTATGATTGTGTGTTCGCAGCTGTTGGTGCCGTCGTTGTGTGCAGCCTCCGGTGCACAGTGTACAGAAGACAGTGTCGCACGTCTCGCAGAAGAGCAACTCCTGGTTGATGTGCACCGAACATTTCGGTATGACTTCCCTGCGCTGCCTGGACATGAGTTCCAGCAGCTGGTTGACGAGGAACGAGGGCGGCAAGGCGGATACGCCGCCCTCGGTATGTTTATCAGTTCCCGACATATCGGGCAGCGGAATGAGTTCGTGTCCCTGGTGTGGTTGGCGGCGATTCTAGTCAGGCAGTGCAGACAGACCGTGTGCGAGCACTGTAACAGCTTCGGTGTATGTTCGTTGCCGTCGTAGACGCTGGAAGTAAAAATTCGAAACCGGTCAGTTTAGGTGGTTAGTTATAGTTAGCAAATTCTGATATAAGATCTATGGGTGTTATTAATGCGTTAAAATAAATTAGTAAGATTTTTATTAGTTATGAGCATAGATTGTTCGGAATCTTTGGTATTTATTTAGCAAAATTCCTGATAGAATGTAGAGAATAGAAGAGGGGCGCTCAGTTTTAGAACATGATTTATAAAAGTATTTGAGGATTTAGTATTAGCTTATTAATTAAACCTTTTACTTTTAGTAAAGTATTTGTTGTTTATTACTAGGGCTTTCCAGGGCTTATTCATCCAATTGTAATGGACTGGATATTATAAAAAAAAAATAAACAAATACCAACTTAAAAGGAAGCAGTCAGACAAGATGGTCAGGCAAGTATGCGGCTGTAAAAGTCCTTCTAAATAATTTACCAGAAATTGATGAATCCTTGAAAGAAGTTTATAACACTTCTCTAAATCGAAATACGAGGCAAATCATCTGATACACGCTGCGAAGAATTTTGCATTTATTGTTAACGTGAGTATTTGGACTAATATTCTTCGAGAAATGATTGGAGTAAATACTAAAATTCAAAAGAAAGACATAACCTTGCGCGTTCCGTCGCATTAATAAAAGATCTAGTCAAAACTCGGCAAATTTTAAAGGAAAATTCTGTGGAATATTGGATAGAACAGACTAAAAGAATAGGCGAAAAAAATAAGTTGATCCCATGATCCCCCCTCGCCAATATACGAATTCCGAAACGTAAAAAACAATTTGATGAATTATGGAAGGTCGAATTACGAACTTGACGTGTTCGTAATTCGATTTAGAGATTTCGCTATTTAGAGATTTTTTAGGACAATAAATGTTGTTTTTGGTCGAATCATATCGGAAATTATAACAAGGGTGGGCCGCGCTACTACACTCAATTTAAATGTTGTGTTTATCGTTGGCCACGAAATATTGAATATGACGACTGAGGAAATGCAAAAGAATTGAGCAGACCTAGCCCGAAAATAGAACGCGACTTAAATGCATTTGAGTTCTGCCAGGAATTTTCCGTTTTTAAACAAGCTCCATTTAAGGATTGTATACCGGTTAATCGGTAAATTGACCAAAAAACGTTAAATTACAAAAATTTACCGATAGGTAATTCGGTAAATGAAAAATCCATACCAGAAATTTTTATCTACGAAATATTGTGTTTATAGACACATGTATGTATTTAAAGATCTAAAGGGACACTGAAAATAAAAAAAAAAAAAACAGGTACAATTATTAATTTTATGGTAGATGTTTTTCGTTTAATTTTAATTTAAACTTTCTTGAGATTGAGAACTGCTGTAATACCCTGGAATAGAGAATATAGAAAAGAAACTGACAAAAACTTTTGATTAGAAACGTATAACTTCCATTCCACCGAGTTAGAAAGAGAAGGAATCAAAAAATTGAAAAAAAGGTCGTGTAGAAATTAAAAGAAAATAAGAATGGAAACAAGACGATAACGAAAGCAAGCGCAAGAAAGCGAGATTAATGTTCATTTGTTGCTTAGGACGGTAGGAACAAAACAACAGCCCACTTTTCCTACCTGCTGTGTCAACAAGTGCAATTTCAATTCTCTTCATTTTTGGTTTTTGTATTTCCTTATCTTTCGTGAAAAGTTGAGTTAGCATATGTGATTTGTGCTCTGGAGTTTTTTAAGATTTTTAAAAGTTTAAAATCGTTTTTCTTAAAGAGTAAGTAAATGTCTCTTTAAATATTTATTACAAAATTCTAATATTATGCCTTCAGATTGTGTAAAATATGTATTATTCTAGCCTAACTTCTAACTCTATTTTCTTGGGGAATCCCCATTAATGTCACACATGAAAAAAAACGGTAATTTACCGGTAAACCTGTATTTTCATTTACCGAATTACCGGTAAATGAAAAAAAATTCAGTAAATTTACAATCACTAGCTCTACTTGTATTCGGCGACAAAAAAAGGCCAGCGTTTTTTATCTTTTACAACAGAACTGCACTCATGATTTGGAGGAGGTCTTTCCCAATATTTGTATAGTATTATAGATCCTCTACACTTCCGACCACATCTGCAAGCTGTGAGCGAAGTTTTAGTAAACTTAAGGTTATTAAGAACTAGGTATCTGCGATCATCGATGGGCCTGTAACTTGTTATTAAATCTCTCCATTCTGGCAATTGAAAATAAAACCGTACATCTAATTAATTATGATGAGGTAATAGACATATTTGCAGACCAAAAGGCTCCCAGAGTTAAATTTAAATTTTTATACTGACTTTCCAATAGATTTGTGTTAGCGATTGTGTTGAAGTATATCCCAAATTAAAATAACAGGAGATGTGTTTTCAATGAGAAAAAAAAAACATTTAATCAATAATTAATATTGTAAGGGCAAAAAAGAGTAAAAAAACTCGTTCTTTCGTTCATAAATATTTTAATATATATAGTTTCGACCTGTCATATCCATCTTCAGATGCGCTGCACGTCGCAAACTAACGACGCAAAATAAAATCTTGGGTGCTGATTATTCACCGACGCAATAGTGAAACAACTCATAACGAATCGACACAAAACGAGGCTCTGGTGTACTATAACTTATGTAAGAGTTTCGTCGTTTAAGGGGGTTGATGCTCATTGTTATTTTTTATCTTTATGTATCTTTTTTTTGAAAACCGCTCGATCAAATCGATTCCAATTTTTCGTAATTGTTATTTGATATCAAAAGATAATTTATAGCTACGGGGATTTGAAAAAAAATATATTTTTCTGGCCCAGCCGAATAAAATTTTGAAAAGTTGTCAGTATTAATTAAGCCCGATGCGCTTATATACATATTAAAAAAGAAGACGTTAATTAACAGTTGAGAAAAAGGAACATAAAGAATACAATTTTTCCTAGTAAATAACAATGCGCACCGATCCTCTTAAAAATGGACGTTTACCTCAAACCCAACCTAAATATGATAGAGCTCATTAAAAAAAATTGTTTGTCGGGGAAACATGAACTTGGATAGATGGGGGCGGCAGTAAAACTGTGATCATGTATATAGTGGGCAAACTAAAAGATCAATTAAAACACGTTACAAGGAGCATTTGGCTCATCTTAAATTTAGAAGGTTTGACAAATCTAGTGTAGCCCTACATATGCTTGAAGAACCCATAAAGTTGACAATATAAAGTTAGTTAAGAACGTAAACAACTATGTGCAATTAAATTGTTATGAAGGTATAGAAATATATAAAAACAAACATATTTTAAGGAATTCAGATTTAGGACCCTTAACTTCTTGTCTTTATAGTTTATTAAGTAGAAGTAGTAGATTAAATGGAGTTAGAATTAGAAGTGATAGGTGAGATGAAAGCAGACTGAGCTTGCATTTCTCTTCTCATAAGACGAAAAGTTTTAAATTTTATATTTGATAATTTTAATTATTAATTAGTTTTTAATATGTTTAACTACCTATCACTTTTAATTTATTGCCTCTGCTTTAACATAGCTCTGACGGTGGCTAGACAGCCGAAACATGTTAGCCAGTAATTAGTTTTTACCCGTTGGGTTTCTTATCATATTTAGTTTTTATTATAAAACAATATATTTCTTGCTTTAATATTTTTATTTACTATTAAAATCAAAAACTAAAGTTTGGTGAAAAGATGTATAAATTAGGAACCTTGAATCAGAATTAGAAAATAAAATGAGATGGGATAAACAAGTTTCGACAAGACATATTCTTCCATAATTTTCAATAAAATATAAACTTTGTCCTTAAAGTTTTAAACACCATCTATTAAATCAACTCTTACCCTCCATTATAAAAATTATATGGACTTTAGCCAATATTTGAAGAAAGAAAATACCTATTTACTTTGGAATCCCATCCAGCTTCGAATCAAGACTTTCAGAAGACAGATCGAGGTACATTTTTTTTATTTTGGCAAAAAATTAAAAAAAAACTTAAAAAACTAAGAACCTGCAAATATGTGGTCACAAATGTTGCAAAAATTTGTCAAATAGAAATACATATACTTTTTTTGCACTAACAATAGTATAATTTTTAGTTTTCTCAACTTCTTGGCGAAATAACATTAATAAGGTCCCCATGAATACCTTTTTCCAATATTTTTTTTGCAAACGTTATCCCTGACAAGTTCACCTTATAACACCTCATAATTCAGAGTTTCATTAAACAATGTACTAATTTACTACTATATAAATATATTCTGTTATTACATCAATGCGAACAGACAAATAATACACCCATATTACAATGGAATTGCCCTGTGTCCTCAGAGGGCACGATTTTAAACGTAAGCATGCGACAGTGACAAAACACCATTTGATGTAAATGGGGTTTTGTTGCAATCGTGTCTACTGAGAACAGAGGATTATGCTTTTAATATACATCCAGTTGTATAAATGGTCATAAATTAATTCGGTTCAATTTTATTATACCTAGCCTGTTGATGACACATATGCATGTGTATACATATACTCCATTATAATCAACATAAATGGTGCTATATTTGCTGGTGAGTTATGTATAGATCGCCGACAATTTTGTTAGAAAAAATGGTTTTCCACCTCTAAAAGCAATACGCAATACACTTTAGCGCAATATTAATGTTAGATGGAACAAAAAATATGTTGTTTTAATGCACATCGCATTCAACATGAAATATTATTTACTCCAGCAGCTTTTCTATTTCTTTTATAATGTTTATGTTGCAGCAACATTAAAAATTAATACAGATTTTATGTTGATTTTGCAACGGAAGTTTTGTTGAAATTATTGAATATCTATTTGGTTAAACCAAAATAAAATAACAAAAAAAAACCGCTTTGTTAAAACGATGCATGTATTTTTCTAAGTAGGTATTGTTTACTTTCAAATAATAAAAGTTAAATTGTAAACTGTGGATTATATTAAATGAAACGTAATTACTTCTCTACTTACAATATTCCAATTTCTCCTAACGATCCATTACTTCAATTACATGATTTATCAGTACCTGTGGCACCAGATTGAGAATACTTCCCGATAATCCACAAAAATTTAATCGTTATATCCACGAAAAATATTTTTATAAAAACTTTTTGCAGAAAGTATTTTTTTCTAAATTGATAAACAGAAATAATAAAATGAAACTGTGTCAAATTATATCATCTTTTTATTTATGGTGTAACTCACACTACTGTTCGTCATCAGTACATAAATAAAATCTTAAAATATACCAGGAATATTTAAGTCTGCACTTCATTAATCTTAACGTGTTTTTAATTGCGTAATAAAGCTGGCTATCACTCGGGAAAAAATGTGCATCAAAGAGAGAAAAAATAAACAAATAAATATTATAATTTTGCACCAATTAATCGTATGTTAACCGGTTATACATTTTTAATTAACTGATGAGTATCTCGTTCGTAGACCAGCGATGTCGACACATAGAAAAAAACACATAAACTAGAAAGGAAAAGGAAAAAGCCAATCATGCTAGTTAATGACGGATAGGAAATCAATTTATTTCTCTACGGTGTGCTACAACTAAAAACGATACTTCCACCAGTCCACAAGCCATCTGCAACAATAGAGAACATGTTTAGTGTCTTCGTCGCTTAAATGACTATAAAAAGATTGGAAGACTTATAGAACATGTTTTGTTTTCTCTCTTTATGTGTAGGTTACTAGGACCTGGTTTAATAGAATTAGTGGTGGGCAAATCGGTATCAAACATTTTCGATAAACAATTAAAGATTCTATCAAATTAATGTATTTCTGCTAATAACTGTAATAATTAAGCGGAATTTTTCCCAAGAAAAATTTTCTGCTCATACAGGATTCGAACCTACACACTTCTAGTTTACCGGACGAACGCTCTACCAATTAAGCCAGAGAGGAGCATATAGATTCGAGCGATTTCAAGATCTAATATCGTCATACGTCGATGTACTGGCTCGAATCTATATTTGGCTGCATTACCTTTAAATTTCACTTATTTTTAAATACTTTATTTTTCTTCGTTTTTTTTTTTAGGTTTGAGAATTTTCATATTCAATGCATTTTGGGCGGATCTCTTCTCTCTTCCCGTTTCCCCGCAATCAGCATCCCACAAGGTGTATTTTCGATTTTCTATTTCAAAATATTGCAATCTTCAAATTACAACTTTCCATAAACCTTTTAAGACCTCTTTCTTTTTTAGCTTCTTAATATTTTTTTTCTGAGAATTTGAGCTTTTTCCAAATTATAAACCTAACATTTACCATTCATAAAAAATAATGAAAGAAATAATATCATCGTCATTATAAATTGTTTTTTTTTTTATGCTTTTGTATGTTTGATCATCTTGTAGATTTTGGCTGATGACGGTTTTTTAAAGCCGAAACTATAGTAACCAGAGTAAATAGAATAGATGTTGTAAAGATTAAGGACTTTTGCTTTTTCTTACACTTAATTAACACCTTACAATATGGACTTCCTTCAAACGTTAGAATCTTGAGTTATTTGTCAAAATGAATCGCGATGATAAAGAAAAGGTTCCGATTTTTTTGTTCGACTACAGATCCGTTTAGCGTTATTGGATGCTTTTTCATTCCGTTTTGGCCACCACTAGTTGGAAGACATGAATTGTGCAGATAACATACTTTACACATGCAAGACAGAAAGGGGCATAGGGAAAAAAGGCCTAATGATAAACACTGAAATCCTTCAATAAAAATATACATTTCACTGTTATTGCCTATGTTAGCAGGTATCAACCATTAAAAAACAAAAGTAAAATCTATTAGCGTTATATTTGTGGTTGTTAGAGTTTCATAGTAAATTTATATATGTATCTCCCACATTTATAAATATTTATAAGAAACAACATAGAAATGAAGATTAATGACAGATACATATACATATATGATTATTATAACGGTTGTGCATTCATTTCAATAATGAATTAATTAAATCTATTTTTAGTTTACGAGGGTTTACACTATGCAATACTTAAAGGAATTGCGTTGATCTATGTTATCACTTACGAGAACGTATTTAACATTTCTTTCACGCTTAAAACTTGAAAAATTGTTATGTAAATCATCAAAAAACGAGGATCTATGATATACCACGTGCGAGATAGAAGTAAAGTCGGATAGTTTACACACCAAACCAACATAATAGGGCGCAATACTGAATAACGATTTAGCGAGTTATTAGAAATAATTAGTTCTAAGACGCGTGTGGTTATTATTACTATTACATTTTGTCTAAATGAAGATGGTGATTTCAAAAGTAAAATATAGTTCTATAAAATTGCACAAGTTAAAAAAATCAGGCGTCGGTATGATTAGATTATCTCGCATTGTGTATATCCAACAGTCGGCAAAATATACATTCATGATTCTCACCAAGTTTAAAATAAGTTTATATTCATTCGCCAGTAAAATCTGTACTAAATTATTTATTTTCGTGCAGTCAAGATGTTTCAAAATTCAATGTAATTTTTCCAGAATATTTTTTTTTAATAACAATTGCCAAGGAAAATAAGTGTAGACTAATAAAGTAGCATTAATGATTATATGTTAAGGTAAGAAAATTACTTATAAGGAACAAATATCCAATGACCTAACAGCAAATGTATTTGTCATGGGAAATACGTAGTCGTATTCTCCGTTCAATGTATAGGTACATTATAAGTAGATGGGAAATTTGCATAAGTAATAACCTTGCATGACTGTTTAAATGGCATATAAAATATATATTTATTTCAACATAAATACCGCAGTAAATTCAAATATAAATGACAAGAATATAGCTCTATCCGTATTGGTTGTTGTCAGGGTCGCCAAACGTTTTTATTGTTCATAAAAATTATCAATAACGTAACGACTGAAGAAATAAAGAAAGCCTAGCAAAAAATAATTTCAGCCTAACGTGCATAGTATCATTTACCTAAAGTACCTTAGTAATTTTGGGTTTTCGATATCATAAGCAGAACTAATGCGTTTTAACCTTCATTTCATCATACTTATTTTTCGTGTTATCTAAATAACACAATTATTGGAAATCTTTGAATGTAAATAATTAGATATAACACAGTTATTCTTGAACAAATCCGAATTTACTTCATCTATCATATTCAGTTTCAATTAAAATAAAATAAGGTAAAGTCAGGTAAGTGTGTAGTAAAAATTGCATAGTGCCAAGAAAATGTAACACTGTTCACATAATAAGACATTTTGATAAATTTTACACATAGAAGTACGTAGTATATGCTCAGTTGAAAGCCTTCAATAGATACACCTTTTATAGGAGATGCGAACTTTTGTTTGTAAAACTAGTATGAAGTTTAGTACATTAGTATTATAACAAGAGAATGTCCGTATTTCAATTTTAAAAATAAATATAAACAAACTACACACTTGCCCCGGTTACACACTTACCTGACTTTACCTTATGAACATTTTAGAATTAACTTCATGGCGATTATTCATAGATTGAATAAAAACTAGTCTAAAAACAGTTTTTTGACTAAATAGAGGCCTGACACATATGGGCTATTCCATATCATCCGGAACTAAAAAAAATGATGTTTTGGATACTTTGTATATTTAAAATTTGAAGTCTTTGCCTAAAATTAGAAGTCCTGTGTTTTTCTTAAAGCTCTAGAGTATCTATTTACAAAGATATTGACGAAAAAAGTTTGCAAAATCAATAAAATAATCGCGGAAGTCATGTTGTTTGGTTATGCATACATTATAAAAGAGTAAAACAAAATACATATAAATCGTGGTTTTTCTAAAGTTCAAACTATACATTTTCATTTAATAGTACCTAAATGAGATTGTAATTTGTTATCACCCCCCTTTTCTCGTGTTAAATAAAATAATGTTTTTTTTTTACTTTATGTTTACCGCGAAACTAAACGTTTTGAAAAAATACCATAATATTACCATATGTTCTACAAGAATAGAAGTATTTGAAAATGGAGAATCTACAACACTCTATGTTATATTATGATATATCATAATGTAACGTAGAGTACTGTGTGAATATATATATTTTTTATAGAATACCTGTAGGTTCCCCATTTTCAAATACTTCTATTTTTGTAGAGCATAGTTTAAAAGGATATTATGACATTTCTTCAAAAATTTAATTTCGCGTAAAAATAAAGTAAAAAAATCATTATTTTATTTAACAGGGAAAAAGGGGGGTCATAATGAAGTACAATCTAATTTTAGGCATTATTAAATGCAAATGTAATATTTGAACTTTATAATAAACCATGATTTATATGTATTTTATTTTACTCTTTTAATTTATACATAACCAAACAAGATGACTTCTGATTATTTTATTGATTTTGTAAAATTTGTTCGCGAATATCTTGTAAATAGATGCTGTAGAGCTTTAAGAAAAAATACGGGTGTTCTAATTTTAGGCAAAGATTTCAAATTTAAAATATAAAAAGAATCCAACACATCAAATTTTTTAGGTGTTCCAGTTGATATGGAATGACCCATATAAATCGCTATAAAAGCAGAATTCTATTTGAAAGTTTTATATACACAGGTGTAAACTTTATTTCGACCTGTCAGTTCTTAGACGTATTTAGGGCGGGTTTATCAATATAAGGATAAAAGTGTAAGGTAAGCAACTGACAGATATCGTAAACTGACAGGTAAAAGTTTGTACCTGTTTATCATTATATTCTTAACTCTAAATTTAGTGTCTACAAGATTATTAATAATTGGTAACACTCACGGGTAAATAATGCGCTACGATTGGTTAGGAGAAAATAGACTGACGCCTCGCTTATACTTTTTAACAATTTTTATTAAGATGTTTCTTTCATCGGGCGTGAAATTAGATCCTCCTTTTCTTATCGTCATTATTATGACTTTTATGAATTTCCAAATATTTGTTTTGTAATTGCTTAAAGATCGCTGATGATCCTATTGATCATTAAGCATCTGATGGATATCTACATTAGCTTTCAAATAAAGTATTGAACAAATTTAGGTTCCATGTAACTGTTGTCTAGCAGGTAATTGCACATGATAACCGGTTTAAAGTATTTATCTTTCTGTTACTATTTTATCTGTAAGTTAATTTATTGAGCAGTGATTAAATTCTGTTTTGGATGGTTTAACACCAACATAAGTTCATCGGAAATTCTTAAAGTAAGATAAATAAGAATGCATCGTTGTTACGTTTCACTGTAAAAATGAGCTGACCGTTTCAAACATGGTTGTTTCGAAGGTCAATTATATACGCAAGTCAATGAAGAATTCTTCGATACATCTTGAACTCGATGTGCGATATTTTAAAATAAAAATTTACAGTTTAATAATATACAATTAAAAATTAACATGTTTTTTTTTTATATGTAGTTTTGAAGGTCCAAAGAATTTTGAAAAACTTTTTTAAAATTTATTTGAAAATTACCAAAATGAATTTTATTTCAATGTGTGTAAAATTTTAAATTTAATGACATCATTTGATCGATGTTACCTGATTGACATCAAGGCTCAATATGGCCTAGGCCGAAACTGTCGCTTTTGTATTAAATAGAGAGTGATTCGAACAACCATTTGTGCGTTTATTAATTATTTTTAATATATATGATTGTGATTTTTTATAAAACAATGCCCGGCTAATATTTTACCTAATAATAAATATAAACTTCTATTCCGCAATTTCCTCTTTATTTAAAGATACCTATCTACTCGTGTTCGATAGTATTTGAAAATAGAATCCCTCTTCGCTAGACGGCTAAATGCCTATACCATAAACCTCAGATTCATCACTCTACCTCATACGCATTAGTAATCTCTAATGAGTAGTTTAATTTTTCTACCAGCAGCCACTAGGTAGCCGAGGAGGCTGCACGTGATGTTTCTTTTAAATTAGTAACTTGGTGTAAGACTTTTATTTCATTAAATATTGAACTTATAGTTTAATTATAATCATTTAATGTATTGCCTGCTTTTATATTACAATTTATTGTTTAACAACTTCTCACAATATTAAAGAGCATGAGGTTTCTTACTCGGGGTGAGTACAGTTACTTGCAATATTTAAATCAATAATTAAATACTATCTAGTATATTTTGGACTACTAAATTCCAATTTATATAAAAGCAATATTCAAATCTCCCGCCAATCCATATGGTAAATTTCGCTTACAATGCCTACCAACTTATACATATTAAATTTCTATTTAAACTGTCATTTACAATTATAATAGCTAACCCTAAGTTTACGAAATGCAAAATACCCAATACACAGAAATTTAATTATTAATCACAAAATACCTTCATTTTACAATAACATACATCGAAATACATCTGAAACGTGTATCTCCTCGCAGCGACACACCAACTTTCTTCTATAATGAAAAATCTTGATGTTTCTTCTATAGAGGGTTATTATTGTATAGCACTTTTTACAAAAAGGGGTAAAAGATATACATGAACAATGCCTATATACAAAAAATTACGGTTCTATGTGCATGTTGTAATTTTCCAAATTTAAGGGCCCAAAATGTAGTTAAAGACGGACCACATCTGTTTACCATTTGTATACACATAAATCTGATAGGAAATGAATTTCAACCATCTGTAAGTAAACATCGAAAAAATTAAATGCTAGGCATAGTGAATTCATTCAAAGCGGATGTTATTTACACAAGATTTAAACTGAGATAAGACGGAAGCACCAGAATGCAAACAAAGCAGTCAGGTGTTTTTTTTTATGATGTGCTTTTGCCATGAACTCGTGTATCACGTAAAATAGTAGTACATTTTAAAGGTTAAATTTGTTTTAAAATAAACTTATTATGTTTGCAATAAAACTAATGTATGATTGTTAACTTTATGTAGCGTGTTTCAAATCCATACGCTGCCATTGCAAACGCATACATCCACTGCGAATAGCAAGTGCATACTAAATGTAATCCCAACGTTCAAAGTGTAGCGACGACCGATGGTTCACCGGTATGCTAAATGAGTCAGGGCCGGACTCCATAAAGAAAAAATCATTTTCTTGGTACTCGTGTACTTAGAACCGTAATTTTTTGCATATAGGCATTGCTCATGTATATCTTTTACCCCTTTTTTTAAAAAGTGCTATACAATAATAACCCTGTATACTTTCAGCCCAGTGGTAAATACAATAATTCACATTGTTTCCCTTCAATTTCCAAGAGAACACGGAAATATAATTTAATTAATTTGAATTGACGAAAATGTAACAATTTTTAAAGAAAAAAATTATCAACAACCACTACATCTTCATGGACTTTTAGTCATTTATTTTAGTACAAGCTATATAAGAAAATTGAGTCTTCACCCCTGAATCGATACCGTGGAAACTAAATTAAAATCATACATTTACCATACAATGAACATATACCATCACGGCTACGATACAAATTAATTAATACTATACTAGATTTACAAACAGGTATGTACACAAAATAACAATTACATTTATTGTGAACATAATTTACCGTATATTGTAAGATCTATTGTATTCTTTTGGCAGCCTAAAATGGCAAAAAAGTACTGTAGTACTGTAGTTATTTACGTATTATTTACGTACGAATAAAATAGGTTTATTTACATCGGAACAACTTTGAGCTTATTTCAGCAGAGTTCATATTACAATCATAACTTGCATAAAACCGGATTGTTGACAAACAATGAAATAGATCCTCTTTTAGTATACGACAATGCTTAAAAAAATTACTGTCAATTTTACTAAAGAGTTCTTTTTTCGTTTTAATGCAAAAAATGTTGTTTCAAAATAAAAACGCAATAAAATTCGAAAAGATTTCTTAATCGGTAAAGTATAATTCATTTCGATTCATTGGATTTGCGAAAAATAGTGTCCGCTTAAGAGAGACTTTACTGGATTTATATAATATTTTAAAGTAACTTTCGTATGTAAATAAATTTAAAAATTGTACTTAAACATAATTGTATAAATAAAAATTGTTTTATCACAACCTATAAATACTACAGGAAAACTTTAAATAAGCCCCTATTATAGAGAGGCGCTACATAATAATAACGCAACCATTGTACACTGTAATTATGTAATTGGTTTGACCAATAAAGTAAAGTATGCCAAACACATACATAATTTAATAAATGAGCACTTAAATAAAATTAAAACTTTCACATTCGTAGCCTAAATTGTGTTTGTATACACACGGTATTTTTGTAATGTAACAGTAACTGAATATTCAGTATTCTTGCTCCTACATTTTTTGCGTACAAAACTACGTTTTATTTTTTATGTACGGTCAAGTTCATTAGCGAAAATTTCGCGGAAACACGATTAAAAAGAACGCGTAATTCAATCATAAAGCGATTAAAGTATTTTTTGTATGTGTTAGGGCATTTTATTTATAAAGTATGTATGTTTATACATACATTATATTTTTTACGAGCCGTCTTGTACGTTATAGATTTTATAGTTATAGAAATCTTTTTCTACTACTTTTTCTACACAAATTAGATAATCGGCGCCGTTCACATTATTTGTATTTTCCACACGTGCCCAGTACAGACAGCAGTTAAAATCTGGATATGTTCATTTAAACTAAATAAACGATTCTAGAGCAGTTAATAGAACGAGTTCAAATGTATAATTGAACTAATTTCCGACTGAGTTCCAAAATTGACCGTATTTAACAACAGTTCGGGACGAATCACTATAATAGAGAAAGATATATAGTTATCATCATAATGACCTACATACACGAATGAGTTTCAATTTAATGCGTATATGATTAGGAATAATAACTGTAATTGAAGAGAGAAAGAGAAAATAAATAATTGCACTGGTCGGGTAGTGGATGATATAAAAATAAATAAAGATATTATCTTTTAATTATAACTATTATCAGAACTATTTACAGAGTTTCAAATGATATTTTAAAAGTTATTCAATACATTTTTTTTTTGTAGAGACAAGACTCTGTGTACCGAAATGATAGTTTCAAAAAATCGTGGTGTATCATTTGTAAACGCAATGACTATAATTATAAATCCATAACAGATTACTTATAGTCCCATCTTTATTTGTAGTTTTTTCTTTTCTACAAAACTAGCTTATTTCAAGCATTCTTTTATTTCAAGGAATTACTGCAGAAACAAAATATATGTCAGGATTTTTAGGCATGAAAAATATTTAAAAAACACAATAAATATCAAAAAAGCACTAAAAGCACATAAAAGGGAAAATAGTCAATATTCAACACTTCAGGGTTCGTTCAGGAAGGATTCTCAATACTAAATATATTAAATATTTATATAATTTTAATTAAAATAGTGCAGGATCCTTCAATAAATTATAGGAAAAATGACTTAATATTCTTCTTTAAAAGTTTCTGCAGTATTTTTATTCTAGTCTGTGACATACTTTGATTTTCAATAGCTATCACATGTTTCGAGATATGACGACATCGGTAGTTTTTTAAATGGCTCACTTTGTATTTGTTCACATTTTCGGAAAGACACTTTTTAGGAATTGCAATGATATACGGCTTGGTGGGTGTGGGATTTGAGGTATTAAAATAAAGCATTGACTTTTAACATCTTTTTGTCGGATACATGAGAAAGAATATTCGTATTTTTATGTTGCCATGGAATGAACAACTGTTTTAGTATACGGAAACTATCTGTGAGTATTGACTATGATGACTGTCAATAATACTGAAAAATACAAATAACTTTATTTTTAAAAAAAGTTTCCATGGCAACATAAAAATACTGATATTCTTTATCAGTTGTATCTGTCAAAAAGATGTTAATAATAGCTAACGCTTTTTAATATTTCAAGTCGTACACCCACCAAGTCGTATATTAGTATAATTCTTGAAAAAGTGTCCGAAAATCCGAAAATGCGAAAAGATACAGGGTGGATTTTCGATTGTTGGTTGGGAAGGGTGGCTAGTCACGAGCACTTAAGCCACTCTAACCGAGCCCATTGTGCTACCTTCCCTAGGCGCAGTCGCTCACCCGCAGCCTATTCGAGCCAACTTCGAGTTCATTCTTCCCAAACGAAGAATGAACTCGAGCAGTGTAGCATGTGAGGTGCACCAAAGCTGGCAATTCTGGGGCAGAACTCCCCCAGGATGGAACCTTTAAGTTGGACAGGCGCAGGACAATAACATAAGATGTGCTCCGGTGTCTTGTCCTCTAGGTAACATGCACGGCAGAGTGGACTGCCAGTTAGTTCTATGCGGTGGATGTATTATAAGCTTTGCACTGGCCAGTCAATAGCCCTACAACTTGAACGTATTTACTGCGAGAGAGGTGCAGACAGTATCTTGTGTCCTGGACGACAGCCTGGGGATGGCTTTGCGTGCTTGACAGCAGGTAGTTATGGATGCCCATCTATCCTCGTGTAGAGTAGTGGCCCATTGATTTATTAGGGTGTTGAGTTTAGCCGAAGAAGTGGGAAGAGCAGGCTCCGGTTCCATGTAAGGAGAACACGAACCCCGTCTGCCCAATCTATCGGCAGTCTCGTTTTCCAGTTTACCTTTGTGACCTTTGACCCATCTGAGTATCAAGTCATTTTCAATAGCGATCGCTTCCAAGGCATTGTGACACTGGAGTACTAGGCCTGAAGCGATCTTATAATTGTTGAGGGCTTTAAGGGCAATACGTCGTCCCGCCAAAATCTCAGCTTGAAAAACCGCAACGAACATACCTAGTGCCAACTCTAAGTTGAGCTTAAGGTCTGGAGAAAAAACTTCCGTATTTGTCCCTCTTTTTGTCTTTGATCCGTCTGTATAGACGGCAATCGAAGGCGACGCAGGGACCGTCATGAACGCGGTAGTGTCTGCCAAAAGCAAACAGGCCTTACATGCATTCTCGGCTTTTGTTTTGACATGTTTGTTCCAGCTCAGTTTTCTGTCAAAAGATACAGGCTGGTCCAGTTAAAAAAACCGATGATGTCATATCGCAAAACATGTGATAGTTGTTGAAAATAGTATGAAAGTATGTCACTGACTAGAATAAAAATACTGCAAAAACTTATTTTTTAATAGAACCCATATTTTAACCAGAAAACACATTTGCCTAACCATGTATATTACAGCTTATATATAATGACTGCATATATAGCAATGGAAGGCGGAGCTTATTAGTGACCGCGATGAGTTTTTAGCATATGTTGATGTCCCTATTGAAAGATGTTCGCGTTCTGAACTAGTATGTCATGCATGTACGATTTAATAGTTTTAGGTTCGTGTTGGTTAGTGGTTAAGTGACATTTAGTATGATTATTAAATTTTGTGTTTATATTTGACATTGACTGTGACATTTTAATAGAAGATAGAACAGGCATTTATTGCGTATTAACAAAATATTTTTGTATTTACAATACATACCTACATTCAAAATGCAGAAGTTAATAATTATTATCTCTGAAGACGGCAAAATGTTATTTAACCCTAGTCCTACCAACGTTTTATCGTAACGTGTC
Organism: Protaetia brevitarsis; assembly: GCA_004143645.1. Classification (NCBI taxonomy): domain Eukaryota; kingdom Metazoa; phylum Arthropoda; class Insecta; order Coleoptera; family Scarabaeidae; genus Protaetia; species Protaetia brevitarsis. Next base: position 1,569,705 of record RXPK01000085.1, on the reverse strand, counting down.
CTACCAAGGTGTGCCTCACAGGCACACATCTATTTGTACACATTGTTGATGTAAATAATAGCAAAATATGCATTATTTATTTCATGTAGTAGGTATACAGTAAGATTAAAACATATAGAAAAAATATTGTGTGTCAGAAGATATAATTTAAAAATAGTACAAGATAGTAAAATATTTGAAAGTTATTTATGTAGTTTGCAATTTGTGCACGTGAGTATTTTCTCTGAATGTTCACCACAAACCGTTTGCTTACACTTACTGATAGCAATGCAGTTTGTAAGCTGACTGTTTTAGCAAAACGCATTTAGGGAATTCCCCGTCATATGCAACTGGAAGTTCTTACATACAAGGGGAAAGTCCCGAAATATAAAGCATATCTTATTACGGGGGATTTACCCACATACGTAGTTTTAAATAACGTAGCAATGCATTTTATAGTATAATAACAGTATGTGCCTCAAAGACACACCTTGGTAGGACGTGTCAGTAAATTATGTTTAATTTTTTTTAGTAAAATAGGAAAAATATTTTTAAAAAGTTTTTATGTCATTCTGTGTTAAATAGTTTATTTTGAGAATACAAAAATCCTCCAGTCTGTGGGCAGTTAACTTACAAAGTTCCAGCAATTTCAAAATCAATTGTGCCTCAAAAGCACACCTCGGTAGGTTTAGGGTTAAATAATTAATGACTTTACAGTCATATTTCTCACTCAAAATTTCATAACAGGTATATGAATATTAAATATCGGTATATGTCACAATAAAAAAAAGTTGTGAACGTCTCAATACAGATTTTAAAAACCGATTGTAAAAGCCGGTTTTAAAAACAAATTTTTACTGAAAACCGATTAACCGGTTTTATGAAAAATCGGTTAACCAGGATTTTATATCTGGCGATTTCTACAACATTAGTAAATACTTCAATTCAGTGGTAGGTACAGCTCCTACCAAACAAAAGTTAACGACCTATGCGAAAATGAATGTGGCGAGCGCATTTAGGATGGACTATAGCTTTTACTACGACTGCGGCTTATCGTGGTAAACAGATCTTATGTATGATTCGTTGTGAATCTATCCTACACAGGATTTCTTGTTTATGTAATTTATTTTTTGTTATTAAGACATAAACAAGCACGCGTTGAAATAATATTTTTATGTATTCCTTCGTAAAATAGATTTTCTGTTTCTGAATGTTCTTATTTTTTTTATTAGAATAACTTATTTCGCATATATACGGCCAATATGGAATATAGTGAATAGACAAGTTTCTTTCTTTCATTTTCGTAATTTTTTAATTGTAACATTTAGCAACAAGTGAATTTGAATATAAATAAAATATATAGTTTTCAAATAGTAAATGCAAGGACATACTTTGCTGTAACGTATCATACATATACACATGTGATACTGTAATAACAAAATGTTCTCACTATAAATTTATTTTATTGTTTTATCTAATTATAACATTTGCATAAAATCAATTAAAAATATAAGAGAGACCTAATATTAGTGTCGAAAAATACAATCGCAAACAAGAGCTAATTGCAATTTATTTTTCAGTATTAGGTGTTGTAAAAAAAACAATGAAAACAATGAAAAGCTAACTATTTAGGAAGTATTGAGAGATAATAAACAGCATTAAAGTTATGCAAAATTTTAATTGAAATGTTTTATTAGTTTTATTATGAAAGAATATGCGTATGACATTTGTCCGTAACTGTATGTATGCATTTCAGTTATGCAAGGTTTCAATGAAAAATATGTTTATACATATGTTATAAGAGGCGAATATCAGATAAACACAAATGCTTCCCTTTGCGGTTTTTGCCGCAAACTTGTTGCGCCTCAAACTGAATGGATACCCTTATTTGAAAACTAATAATAATAATTCAAGGTCCTCAAAACAACTTTCATAGACAATTTACCAAATGAATAGCGGACATAAAATATGAATTTATCAAATAACTAGTAAACATTACGTAGACTACTCTTTGGCTGGCATGAATAATATTACCTCGAATAAACACAGTTGTATGTATAGTTCAAGCTGAGAATATGCAATCAAAATCGCGATTCAGATTGTTAACCTTTTTATGGGAGGAGCTGTGCTTCTGTTGTGCCGTACCACAGAATATCTAACAACCAGAATACAATCTCTTTGTCGGCTCTTTTGATCCCAGTGCGCAAAATTTCGTGACCTTGATGTCACTATTTGGGCGAGAAGTCGGGATGGGCTTTTGATAGAATTCGGTGCCTGACAGGACCTAACTGAAGTGAATTTCGAGAATATGATACATATCTACCTTAAAATGAAAGTATATCGTTTATTTTTACAATTATTTTACTTTTTTCCATTATTTTCATTTTTTATCCTCTTGCACTTCATAATACAATTTAAATTAACAGACGAATATAAACTTGAAGTCAGCGACGTGTGCCTAATGCAAAGATCGAACCACAAATTCTCGCCCGATTTAATGGCGGATCAAGCTGCGCGTTGAGAATGCGCGAACCCTTGCCGTCAGGCCAAGATGATATTCTGGTTGTTAGATATTCTGTGGCCGTACAGTGTAGTATGTTGTTCTCAGGTGAAGCAGATACTGCTATGTGAAGGTAAATGCTACGAAGTAGATATTTGTTGGTGAAGCAATAGCACCTACTACGTTTTATGCATTCCACCCAATGTTACAATTGAAAAGATACATTAACAGCAAAAGCGGAGACACAGATCGTGCAATCGGCAAACGCGAAACTGCCCAAAACAGAATCCCTAATTTTTTATTAGTCGAAGTAATTGTGAAATTAAATTAAAGCTTTAAAAAATATGCATACACAAAACGGCATAAAAATAAACAGTTACAGTAAAATATGGAATAAAGTTACTTTAGTTACCCCGCTTCGTAAGTTCACCATATTCGTTACAAGTCAATATTAGATCAACGAAATTAATGCTACCAGAATTTTCGAAAGATTGCAGTATAAAACATCTTTCTTTTATAATTGGATTAGGCGATATACCTAATAGTAGTAATAAAACATGTTCAGAAACACGCCTTTTTTATTTTCCTAATAGTCTTTCACCTAAAAACGTGTATATGTATTATCTAATAATTTTAGCAGTAAAGATACAATCACTATATACATATGAATTGCCGCCTACAATATAGAGCTGCTGTCGATAGCTCCTTGGCGCTAGAGCTTCGTTCTGGGTGACAGATTTCAAGATTGCCATCTATTTGTACGCAGGTTATACAAGTTACGTAGGTTTGTACACAGGTAACAAAAGGCAACCGTGAAATGTTACTAACATTGTCATACATTTCGGCACAAAAGTAATTGGTATGAATTTGACGTCATATATGATGCTTATACCTGCTGAAGATCGCGTCCTGAATTGAAATTCACATTGATTAACACATTATATCTGCGGTTTCCACGTTTGCTTTTCAATCACATAAGTTACAGTGTACATTACCGTTGACATTTGTTATCAACGTATGAGTTTTGAACAATGCTATCGAAATCTGTTATGTTCATTATAAATAGGCATACAAATGATTCACTCTCTCAAACCATTGAATTAATAGCAATTTAATTGCTCATCACATGTAGCGATTACAATTTAGCAGCGGTAAAACTCACAAATAGTAATATTATTAATAAAGTGTAAATTATGGTCATCTTCAAATGCCTGACTCTTTTCAACAATCAGAAACATGTTTACCATTACTCTTAATATCCTCTTGATAAAAAAAGTTATTCATTAGTTATAGTTAGCCAATAGTTTAATTATACTTCAATCCTTTATTATTTCGAGTATGGCTAAGATGTACAAGTAAGAGATTATTTGCAGATGTGTTTCTAAACATTTCAGCACACCTATATGCCTTTTTCAACTGCTTAAATGAAATTATAATAATTCATTATACAGGTTGCACACATTACATTTGCGACGATTTATATACGAAAAGTGGTAACATATTTTCATTTTCTTTTTAGTTAGGGCCTATATAGATTCGCAAGGAGCACCTTTTAAATTTATTTGGAAATATACAGGGTGACCCAAAAAAAGTTACACACGAAAGTTGTAAAATTTAAACGGAACACTATGTATATTGTCGTATATTTTAATAGTACAGACTAAATAAAGACAAGTTGGTTAGGTTACCTATGGGCAAAACTAGTTAAGCAATACGTCCCTTTCAGGTCATTAAAGGAACTTTTCAAATAGATATTAATTGTATGTGGTTTCTATTTATTTGCATTAATTTCGAACAGTTTCGAGTGGTTTTGTGCATTAAGCTTGTATTATGCGGTTGTGAATTATACTATTTTCATTTCTTAGATATTTTTAGTAATGAATTCGGAAATAGGTAATTTTTCTAATTTGCAAATGAAGTAAGTCAAATTATTATTGTTGTGTACCTTAGTGTAATTCGTGGATTAAAAAAGATCCTAAAATGTCATTCCATTCTTTTCCACAAGCGGTCTGTGAATTTATCAAAGTATTAGAAATTGGAACAGCTGCATATCTCTCTTAGCTGCTGCTTTACTGGATTTTCATTTGCATGCAATGTCAGTTGGGACAAGGTTTCTAATTCATTTAGAGGCAATCTATCATGCAATACTGTACACAAGAGACATTCACTATTAATATTAATGAATATTATTATGTAGTCACCTCACTTTTAATAAGACAGATGGAATATGTTTGCATCGAGAGCTGTTGTCACCTTTACCTGTACAATTAATATTATTTACAACAGCTTTCATACCATTTATAGCGAACACACATTTAATGATAAGAGGATCGCCCTGTAGAGCACTTGATTGTAAGCACAATGCATATACAGTTATACTTTCTTCACTACTATCTAGCTGTCCACATAATATTACATGCCCAGCATTCAAAACCACTTCACTTTCATATATCCTACTAGATTTAAGATTACCTTCCACATATGCAAAATATTCAACGTTGGAAAAAATAAATCTTTTTCCAAAATACCTTAAAAGCTTGCCGAACCACCGAAACACTTACTAAAACGCGCTGTAAAATATATACACAAAAATTTTATGTCTATTTGAGAGCTTCGTTCAATCCGTTTATGATATAATTAACTATTCTTTAAAATATACACCAAAATTTAAGAGACGTGCCTGTCATGCATATTTAAACCAGATATTTTAAATTATATTTATTTTTTAATCGAAGCAATAATAATAATAATAATAATAATAATATTAATCATAATAATTAGCACTACGGCCTTGAGGGCCCTTGGCTTAAGACCGCTTTACAGATCGCATTTTTTTTTTATAAAAATAGCGCATGCGTATTCAATGGATTTCGATCAGCTGAGTGCAATTTTACTGATTTTGCTATAACATTCCCTATAGCCTTCAATAGTATTCATTATTATTTTAAATTCTTCGTATTATTTATTAACGATTCCAAATGAACCAACAATTTTTACACGGTAGATGATGACTTTGACATTATGATAAATTATTATTGGCAGTAAATATTATTGTTATAATCGTCATTTTCTATATGTTTAGTACCCAGAAAAGTACATGTTATTCTGCACCAAACCAAACAATGAACAATAGGTATTAAAGTTTATCTTGATCTGGATATCTTAAATTTATTGTATAGCCATGGAGAATGCCAGAAAATGTAGAAAAAGCGTGTCAGGAATTCAATGGAAGACAGTTTTTGCTTGCTGCCAGTAGATGTCAAAAAATTAAAAAACCGGAAACGTTTTTTGTAACAACTGGTAGTGTTATGAAGAAAGACAAGAGACATAGGATCAATTATGCCATTTTGAAACACATCCCTGTAGTTCAATACTGGCTACTTCTGAAAATTTGGACAGCTTGAAAACATCTGTTTATAAAATTTTGAAATACAATAGGATCTATTTTCAGGAATTCTAATCCAACCTAGATCAAAAGTAATGAATTGTGAGATAATTTTTGTATGATTTAAACAAAAGTTAATATTTTTTATTGAAAATAATTTGAAGAGACGAAGTTCAGTTGAGAGAGCATAAGAAACAGAAGGAATAATTATTATTGAATCACGAACGGTTGTGAAAAATTCTTCTCATTTAAGAAAATATTAATACATTTTCTGGGTTCGAAAAACCTATCGAACGGTTGTATATTATATATTCGATCTGTAACAAAAACTCACGAAACTGGCGATGGTTAATCTCACCGAGAGCGAATAAAGTTAACCACTCTCACAACTGGTTCAATAATGCAAAAAAGATGGAGATTTTTGATGAATTATGCGTTGAGTTACTAGAAGCTTTGCAGATTTAGTTTCTTTACGAGCCCTAAAGATATTACCTATTACTCTTTTTGCCTATCCCACGCATATTTTTACCCACAGAACAGACTTCAACTGACTCCACATTAAATCGTATTGAGTTATCGTTTTCTCACTTACTTGAAGATATCTAGGCCTATAGTTGTTGCATACAGACTACGCACGAAAGGTAATTTTTCTGTTACTCCAAACTCGGTATTAATTCCTCAAATAAACTAAAACACTTGGCCAGTATCAGTAACCTGCTGACAGTCGTTTCAGTCGAGAAACCAACAGATTGAAACAATCCCGTTTGTCTGGGGGGTTCAGCATTTTCGCAAGTCAGTACAATAATTTTCGTTAGCCCCTATTGTGGGCGAGGAAAACTACCGGCAATAGTTGAATTAACCCCTTAAGCGGCTTGATACATTTTACTATGTTGTCGTAAGACGAATATATACGACATAACAGCTTAAGGGTTAATAGCTGGCTACTTGCTACTCGCGCGGGCCGGATTGAAATACGCGGCGGGCCGTAGTTTGCCGACCTCCGCTCTACTGCATCAGAAACTTGGAAAAACTTAATATGTTTCGGAATCGTTGTAGTTGGTGGCGCCACCTGTTATTTTCAAAGTGTTTTCAATACAAAAACGTGCTGATTGCTTCGCCATCTTTATAACCAAAGCCAAACCAAAATAATTTCTGCTATGGTAGATTCCTATAAGCCATATACAGGTGCCAGCTTTGTTTTTCAAGTTATAAAAATTAAACTGTTTATACTCCTGTGTGCTGTTTTTGAAAACAGTTCGATTTGTTTATAAAAATAAATTTTATTTGACTTATTGCATTGACAGTTAATTTCGTCTTCAATTCCGTATGCGGGTGTTGTATTTCTCGGAGTTTGTTTTTTTAATATCAAGCAGCGTAAGCGAGCACTATTTTAGAGTCTATTTAGACTCTTTCTTTGGTTATTTATTTTTTATGCATATTTGCGATTATTTGTAGCTGTTTATTCTTGTTAAAAATTAGAAAAAAGGCCCTCTCATGTACAATTATCACGAGCCGCCACTGCTTAACAGTAACAAAACTTGTCAGTTACGCATCATTGTTGTTGGACATTATTTAAAAAACATTTTAATTACTTGGAATGAGAAATTACCCTCAAGCAGAATGGATTGATATAATTTTAGTAATTGGAGAGAATAAAAGAAAATTGTTTGCTAGCATGAAGGATTATGCTCAAAAATATCCTAATAGACGTCATCTTGATAAGCCTTCTAAGAAAATAGGCTGCAAGTTTCCCAAAAAACAGGAAGTGTATTTTATAAAAAAAAAAAAACAGAGCGACAAAACTGATTACCGGAAATGAAGAAAATGATATTTTAGTTATCGGGTCTTTTGTTGAAAATCCGCCACAAGTCAGCGAAAAATAAATGAAACTACAGGGATAAGCAGAGGGAGCATCCGAAGAATTTTGAAGATGAACAACTTTTACCCATACTTATATATAACTACATCAAGACCTATTGATAGTAGTTTATGATCGGCGACTTGAATTTTGTTTATGGATTCTAGAAAATTTTGGAGATAACAATAATTTTCTCGATTTTGTGTTATTTTCGGATGAGTCAGTTTTTTTATAACAACGGATTAGTTAATAGGCATAATTTTCATTATTACAGTGGCGATAATCCCAATTGTGTGGGATGGAATAGTTGGAAAGCACGCGATAGTGCCACATTTTTTTGATGGTCACTTAAATGATGCCACATTTCTACAATTTAATAATACTTTTGGAAAATATATCTACTAATATTCGTCAAAAACCTTGGTTGCAATTAAACGGTGCTCTTGCGCACTTCCAAATAAACATTCGGGATGACTTAGATAGGCAGTATCTTAATAGGTGGATAGGACGCGAAGATCCACAGAATTTGCCAGCAAGGTCCCTACCTAACGACTCCAGATATGAAGGAAGGAATAAAAATGGCGTTTCGATCTATAACACCAAATGTTTTGAGTAATGTTAAAGACTCATTTCAAGAGAGAATGCGCCTCTGCATTGAAAACGATGGCCATCATTTTGAACACTTTTTAAAACATTAGCAGTTTTTAACATATCACTTTATCCGTTTTAATAAAGTACGTTTTTGAAGTTTACTTAATGTTAGTTATGAGTTATGACTGTTAATTAGAATGTAGGAAAAACCAGTTAAGCTAATAAATATCGTCTATAATATAATAACAGCAATTTTGTCCAAACCTACTTGAAAAAAAAAAAGTGACTAGGAATAAATTTTTTAAATAGGAAATTCTAAATTACTAAGAAACTCCTAAGAAAAGGGTATAGAAAGCATTAATACAATCTTAAAGACCATTAAAATTAGAATCTAAATAAGATAATAAATATAAGGTGTTTCATTTAAAATAAGAAAATACTTGCTTTTAATAATAGCGAAAATTAAAAATTCATCCTGTATAATTTTTTTTGCATTACTTTTCTTTTATCATCAAGTCTTATACTTTGCTTAAAAAATAAATACAATTTAAAATATCTAGCTCAAATATGCATGACAGGCATGCCGTTTAAAGTTACCATAATACACAGGGTGTTCCATTTAAACTTTTACAACTTTGGTGTGTAACTTTTTTTATGAAATATCCAGAATTTCAAAATGATTTTGAAATGGCTTCTTACAAACCTGTATAAACCTTAACAAAAATATTTTGAAAACACGTTACCCCTTTGCATATATAAACCGACGCGAATGTGGTGGCCCAACCTGTATATATTGTACATATATATTTGTTGTCATGTCGAATGCACACAATTTTAAAATGTTATGTATTTATATTATGTAAATAATTTTTGACATGCAACTATGTTGCTATTTTAGTAATGAATTAAAACGTGTATTAAAAATAATATCGAAAATCTACAAACAATGTTTTAAATGTACACTCCAGTCATATTTCATATATGAAAATATAACATATAAGTTCATTTTCTTTCTAAAATATTGAAATTGTTCTAAGAATATTTAAACTACATTCTAAAATGTCAACTAGCACTAGTATGAGGTTAATGATAAAAGTCGGTATGTATGTGTAAATGTTTACTCGAGTTTCACAGTTTTTATTTAACGTTACAATAATATTAGGTCACGTAGCAGCGTAAGTAAATACTTACACAAGCATGTGCCGCACGTAAGGAAACTTTCGTTGAAATCTTCGTAATTGATGCTAACCGTTTCGACGAGGGTGGAGTTCATACTGACCATCCTCTCCCCAAGTCTGGTCCTGGAAAGAAATTACAGATTTACATTTAATCAATAATTGATGTATTTCATTATTCCTGGAGATTTTTTGAGACAGTTTTATTTTAGTGTAGTGGAATTTAAAATTTCCCAGTTAAGGTTAAGATTTTATACTTATTAAATATTAGTCTTAGAGTTTCTGTTATTTATGTTACTTTTTTATGTTATTTATAAAGCTGTGATAAAATACCTGACTAAAATTTGCCAGTGCAAGGCTGCAATCTGATGCTTCAAAAATAAAAATAATTATTTTTTTGGTAATGTGCCCGATTCATAAATTCTCTTCCCCATTCTATTATAGTCTCCCCTACACATTTGTGGGTACGTATGATAAAAGCATGTTATGAAAGTAGTATGTGATGTCTAAAAAAATGTCTAGAAACACGAAATATTAAAGACAAAGTAACAACTAACGTTAATATTAATAATTCATCAGGTACTTAATATTCTTTATTTAAAAACTAGATTTTTTTATCAGATAAATTGACAGAAAAAAAAACAAATCCACAACTTTCAAACTAAACATCCTACTCAATAAGAGGCAAGTTTGTTTTGTTCCTATTATTTCTCCTTTAGATATAATTTTAATCCTTAAAAAAAACATTCGAATAATTTCCGAGTACCCGAGGCCACCAGCATAAGACCTAATACGCTATACTTGCTGCGCCTACCCGATAAGCTGGGAACGATAGATTGTAACCGTGCCCCTGGATATACGTCACCGACCGGACATTATGAGTGACGGCAATGGTACACACACAAAAACCATATATTCCATAAAAAGTAATACGAAAATATTCTCTACAGCCGAAACGTCAATACAACATTTACAATTTAAACAATTTTGTCATTCATCCGGTCTGCTATTGCTAAGAATTTCAAAATAATAGCTTTGTTCTTTTGTGTTCTATTTGTGTTGCGGTAGGAAGCAACACGCAAGATGGTTGTTCTTAGTGAGGAGCGAAACGGTGATTCTTAAATCATGCCGTGAGTCGTGATTGTGAATTATAAATAACGGTGATTATAAACGGTGATTGCGATCACTGTATTGACTCATCGATATCATATCGTGGTATAATCGTCTATACTTCTCATAGGTTAGTAAGGTTAGATAGAGGGATGGTGATACATTACTTACAAAAAAGAAGATGCATTATATTGTCTTTCGTATTTCATCCCGCTTTTTACGGTGATTGTTTATATTTTAAGATGATTTATACTCTTGTCCAGTATACAAATTCTGGGGTGCATTACGTAATTTGAGAATTAACGCAGGCAAATTAGATCTACAGAAATATTTTTTATGATTCTTTATTCTATTTGTGTTTTAATAACAATTGTTACAATAATTTGTTTTCAAAATTATGACAAATAGTAAATATAAAAAAATGAAATAAATCTAATTTCATTCAACAGTTAATAATAAAACTCAGATAAGTGAGCGAAGATTTAATAAAAAAAACTGTTTAGTTTTTGAATTAATAGGTACTTTAAAACTAATAATATAAATTTTAATATTAGAACACAATATCCTATATATGATTGTATTATTGATGATATAATTTTGCCAATAAAACTTTTGCTTGGGTGTTAACTACACGACATATAAAGCACAAACCCGCCGAAACCGGATTTCATCATTAAAAAATAAAAAAAAGTAAAATTTAGAGCCAAAAATTCTTTAGTCCGGACCTAATGCAAGGAAACGTCATGTTAAGCACCCGCTAAACGTGGTATTATGTATAAATACATTGCACTCATTTAGTATTATTCTTAATGGTATGCCGTAAGTTCATTTAACGTCATTCTGAATAAATAAAGGTCCTTGTAAAAATAGCAAAACTGAGGCATTTTAAATTTCTTCTTTTTATAAAATAAACATTCCTTATTTGTTAAGAGCATTGTACGTAAGTCTACAAAGTATTATTTTTAATATTCAAGTTTCACCGGATATGCGACTTCAGTAGTTACAAAAAACGTAAATATTTTTCTTTTGCTTTGTCGAATCGAGAGTTAGTTGTTAATAAACGGTACCACATGAATCTGAGTTATTTCTTTTGGATTTATTTAATCATATAACGCAAAATGAATTGAATCGAATTACACAGAAATAAATGTAGATACAGAAAATTTGCAAACACGCCTTTTTACTATGATGTCGCGCGAAAATGAATCTATACATTCCCGCGCTTTTGCCGATGCATCAACCTTCGATTTTCTTTATATGAAATCATGATGGTCCTGAAAAGGATCGTTTTTTCGAGACGGGAAGAATTTAAATAAAATGTTCGAAGTGGCTTGCACTCCAAGCGACGATCCACACAAAACTAACAGCGGTAATAGCTGAATGATAGTGGTATGTGGGGGTATACTCGGCACAGCATTTAGGTTAGGCACAGGTGCGGCTCTAGCCCACGGCATTTACAAAATATTTGTTTTCTCGTCAATGCTTACAGATAGACCCCCTGTGCATTAAGACTTTTTGATCGTATATAATTACAGCTGCTACATATTATTATATTTACCTGTCTATCTGATACACCCTGTATAGTTGCAGATATAATATAACTGTATAAAAGAATATCAATATTTACATTTGAAAAACATAAATATATTGTAAGAAGATAACCTCCATCATTTCCATGTGCATTCATCGGTTTGATATATTCCATTTTCAATAGGCAACCAGTAATCACGGTTTTACTGTGGCGTTACTACTTGGAAATCTTGAAGATCGTTGATTCACCGATATTATTTGTTCACTTGCCAATCGCTAAGCAGTGATCGCAGTTTTGCTGTGCACAGCAAAACTGCGCCGTTGATCGTTTCTTGATATCAAAGCAAATATTTACGGCAATCACTGATCACTGCTTTTAGAATTCCCGGCTGTGATTCGTGATTCTCCAATCACCGTGAAAGAATCACAGTTCGTGAAATATCGCTCATCACTAGTTGTTCTATGTATTTGATTCGAGCAATGTTGCTTCATGACGCAGGTGGCTGTTTGCGTTGAAAGTCTTAAATCATCAGTGCAGGTAGGTTTTTGCTGAAGACACGTAAGTTTGTCATGAATATAGTCGCAGTCTATTTGTGTGTTTTTTAAACCCGTCATTTTTGCGTCATGACAGAAAATTTTGTTTCATAAAACATTAAGTTATCACAAATCTTTGCGTGGCGTCATAATTTTTTGCGTTTTGCATTGCAACGCAAAGGGACAAAAAGAACAAAGCTAATATATTAACCAAATGGACAAGAAATTTATCAAACTATTGTAGAACATTCTGGTTGAAAATAATTCAGAGTATTGTATAGTTTGTATTGTAGTTTTGCATTAAATTCTTATAATCTTAGGTATTTATTAAATATTTTTTTGTCACTATACCTAAAAAAAAATGCCACACATATAATTTCTCCACTTTTTTATCAGTTTTTTTTACCTGCGGAATCATACAATTTGATTATTAATGCTTGCTTATTGCTTTTTATTTATTTGTTTATTTTTTTTTTTTAAACTAACACACTTGTACAAACTTTAATTTCTGTAGGTGACCTACATATATATACACATATTCTCCTGCACAAAATTCTTCGTAACAAGCTCAAGGACAAATTTAGATGCACGTGGTAATTCAATTAGGACAAACAAGAGACGAGACTGCACTACCAAAATGGTTAATAACCGAAATAAATTCCCATAAAAATAAACCAATTAAGACCTTACAGCGTTGAGACACTCTCAAGCTCTTCGTGCATGCAAGATATGAACTGCATCTCGGACCATAAAAAGTAATCCTCTCTCAAAACCTCGATGCGGTATTAAGGATGTTGCTGATAATAGCCTAGTTAATGTGTGTCAGAGTGCGATAAATTAAGAAGAAAAAGAAAACCGTGGTCCCCGGCAACCATTTAAAATTTATTAACCTTTAGGGCAACCGCCTATTCGTTCGTTGCACTCGACGTTGCCGGTAATTGGATTCAAAGTTCTTTGACGTGTTGTTTTTAAGTCCAAGGAACCCATAGCAACGAAGTTCCAAGTGCAGCATATTCACAATTAGATGGTTTATTGCCATCGTATAATATAAGGACCAAAAGAAAATCACTAGAGTTGTTTATGGAAGGTAAATTCACTCGATTCGGTTAGCGAACATCGAGTTAATTGCACGCGCCACTACCGTTCGTTAAATTAATATTGTTATGTCTACCGGTGTTGCAAAAACAATAACACTGTTATTCACTTTGTTCGGGGTCGTTAGAACTACATCCATGCCCACGCCCATTTAAAGGCATATCCTAACACATTTCGACTTTTTTGATAATATTAAATAAATAATCTGTATTAATTTGAGATCGTATATTAGTGGGAAGTTTGGTGCGAGATTAATAGCATATCATTATGTTAATGATATGGTAAACGAATATATTGACTAAGTCTGTTTACATGCATAATTAATCCAGAACGTGGAAATTGCTCATTCAGAATTTATGTATTCATTAAGTAAACAGTCATTGTGTGGGTTTGTTTGGTCAATGTAAAACGATTAATTTTTGGAAGTTTACGTCGCATACTACAAACAAAAAATTATCTACAGCCAATTATAATAATTTATAACGCAACCTACATATAAATTTGGAGAATTGCAAAGCTTTAGATTTATAGAAAAAACTTTAAAATATTGAGAAATTGATTTTCAGGGTTTACTCAGAAGTATGTGATTCATTCGACCAAGAATATATCTATTTTCAAAACTTACAGTAGGTAAACAATAACAATAATATGTCTTTATTGAGATTATATTGGACTAATACAACACAAAATATAAATAAATACAATTAGATAAAGGGCGAAGTTCAGTCATAAAATACAGATGACTCTACGGCTTAACCCCAAACATATCATATCAAAACAAAACAAGAGCACAAAACATACTTAACAGATATACAAAGATCGATTATAAGCAAAATAATGTTACAAATAATGACGAAAGATACACGCACAAGATTATTAAAAAGAAAGAGATATACATGTTTACTAAAAGAGGATTCACTGAGAGTCCTGGCAGGTTGTTATAGCAATTTGCCATGTAAGAAAAAGACCACCTGAAAAGAGTTGTACGGTGATGTGTTGGCGAAAGGAGACCTTTGTAGTGTAAATGCGAACATAGTGAACATCGGTACTCAGAGTTTTAATGAGGCATTCTATAAACTCGCTTTTTAATTAAACATCAAACAAAAAGCCTAAATTATTGAGATCGGGAGATCTCGCAAGTTTTAAGTAAAGTTGGACGATTGTCCGGCGGAGCATATATGCATTGCGACGCGGGCCTCATATAGCCTGTAATATAAATAAAGCAGAGCAATCGTATTATCGTAATTTAGTGTGTATTTATAAAACATAAGTCATATTAATAGACAAAGCGGGCGAACAAACGGGCCACTACATATTTAGATAAAATAAAAATTTTTACATTTTATCAGAAAAACAGGCACTGTTGTTACTGACTTGCAACTCTACGGCTTTATTGCAGTACATCAGTTGGAGCGCATGAATACGCACTTGCCGCGCCGGAAAATTTGCCCAACTCTAGTTATAAGATATAGGACTACCGCGAGCAATCCACCTGTTTAGGAAGTGTTCATTTAACCGCTTTCTTACACTTAGAGCATAGAGTGCAGGAGCTCCATTGGAGATGTAAATTATGTTATGGTATATGTTCAATGGCATTTCGTCAAAAACATGTTCTAATACATTTAGATACCCGTTCGTATCAAGACGACTTACAATTAGTGACCATATTACCGAAAGCATGCGGATTTTTCTCCGTCCAATGGTCAAAATTATGGACATTAAATACACCATCCCCGGTAAACATGTTTGGTTTGCTCCAAAGAATACACCTTAAAAAGTTGCCGTTTTCTTGAATCCTCAAGGTTTTCTCGTAGAATAGACTAAACGGTCTTTTTACCGGGAATATCTGAAGTTGAAGATACCTCTCGGTACTAACGGAGGCATCTTTTTGTGCTGCGTCTAGAATTTGCCTTTCTAGTTGTATTATACGTCTTTCTCTTGGTCGACCAGCATTAGCATTAATCACATTGTAAAGTACGCATCAGGACTGGTAGAGAGATAACACTCAAACTTTTACAATTTGATGTACTAAATTTAATGTAATTTCATTTTTATTGCCCTGAAGCTGAGAAAATTCAGCGAAATTTGGTAGTAAATTAAGAAATTGAATTATGGGTATTTGATCCTTTTTTGGAGTAATTTGGCGTTAAAATTTTTTTTTAGTTTATTTTACTTATATATTGAAATATATACAAAAGTTTAAATTAGGGTATAATTGCAATAAGTTTCAGATAGAAGTGGTTGCAATAAATCAGGCAGTACGTCGTACTAGGCGCGAATGTGAATTTATACGGGATGTGCGAATTATAACTGATAGCTTACCTATCTATATTAGAAGCGTTAAGGAATTTGAAAAATTCGACTGATTTGTTATTATACGCTTAGTATATGTACCGCGAAAGGGATGTACTTTTTTGGACTAGGGCTCACGTAAGTACAATCGTGTGCATGCTTTTATTTGACTGTCCACTCACTGAAGAGTGGCGGGCGCGTACGGAAGTTAGGGTATTAGGTAAGAGGTTAAATTGGTCGGGACGCGAAACAGATATTAGAGATAACTAGTCGGTCGAATGATAAGACATTTTTTGTATGCTGCTAAAGAATTACATAGGTTACTGCGTAATATTTAGATAGTTAATAGGGAAGTACGTATTTATAAATGAATATTTCGTACTCTGTAGTGATCTGAAGTAGTGTTAAATTATATAATCCATTGTGACTGTGTGTGAGTGAATAATTAGGAAGGTAAATAATTGTAAAACAGGTCCACTTTCTCACAATTCTTTAATTAAGGCTACCGGTTTCGCCTGACTATACGGACATCCTCAGGCAAGCTGAAGAACATTGATGAGAATATAATATTAATATTAAAAATTAAAATTGAATGAATATTTTAGGAAATAATAAAGTAATCTTTACAAAATTTATCAATTAATAAAATGTGGTAATGTTAAAGTAGAAAGTTTTTTTTTAATTTAAAATACTTACAATTACTGATTAAACAAGAATAGTCAAAAACAAAAATAAATAAATTATGAAAACAAATGGTACAATTGTTGTACCAAGATTTGTATAAAACTTGTAACACATCAACATTGAAAGATTGAAACACAAATAACCACACTTTAAAAACGGAATAAGTTATTTATAAGATAAACGAGTTGTATTACGTATGGACGTAGCGGCTAAAATGATTTTGGAATTTTGAAAATTTTAAATCCAGTTCTCCAACGAACAGACGGCGCAGCTAGCACATTTCTTTTGGATTGTTCGTTTGAGAAGTAGATTTTAAATCTTCAGATTATTGAGAGAATTTTCTCTCAATAATATGTCCCGTATATTTTAGTATGTTGTTGGAATATTGGCAGCCCGAACAACTTGTCGCGATGAAAATGGTGATGCTTACATCGTCAATCGGCAAGACGCGAATTGCGGACGTGTCAAATCAACGAAATCGCACAAACGTAGCCAATGCTGCCAACCGTTAGCGTTACAGAACGCAACGAAATCGCACTTTTAAGTTTCAGTAAGTTGATATAAAATAATTAGAATAAATAATTGATTTTGATCTTTCGTTCTATCGACAACACTGAATTTTATGTTCAAGGTAAATATGTAGTTTTCTTGAAATGTTACTTCCCATTAATCATCTTATCATTTTTGTTTTTACGATGAATGTAACTTTTTGAAAAGAAAATTGGTCTGTCCTCACAATTTTCTTTAAAAGAATGCAAATAAATAAATTTTACTCGACATTTAGTCACCACATATTCAGCGCATCAATAGTAACTTATTTGATAAAAGACCATCAGGATGTTTCTCCCGTGGATAAGACTATCAACAGAAAGGATGTACGCACAATATATTTTTACGTTGCAAATAACACAATGTTTATATTTGCGCACGGCTTATAATACTTACAATGTCCTGACCATAAACTTTAAACGATCTTTTTATAAAGGAAATTATCAATTACATGTTACGGCCAAGATCACATTGTTTATTTTTTTAAAAATGAAATAAAATATGAAGGGAATATTTTTTACGTTTATATAAAACACGAAATACGAATTCTAAACTATCAAATACAAATTAAAAAATTCCCTTTCGCACAAAATATAAGTTGCAGTTTTAGAACTTGCAAGAAAAGAACAATTGAATACAAATAAGTGTTTTTGGTTCAAAGTAAACTTGCATTCTTTATACATCTGCCCAGAGAAATAATTGGTTCTATGACCGCACTTTTTTGTGAATATGCTTTTCATTCGAAGTATTTTATCTGTATAAGAGAATATAACGCAAAAGGAAATGATTATACTTTTGCAATATCTAAAACGGTTAACGCATAAAGCTGACCTTCATAGCAGACAAACGCCGACGAGTCACGAGAACTGTTTTTTTTCAAACTTGGAGTTTGCTTATTAGGTGGTAAAATCTAGAGACAGGAATCTCTTTGTTGATTCATCTAAGTTACGACAATCCCACAACTCGTAGAACATGGCGTTATTGAATCTTATGAAAAAATAATATAGGTACAAAAAGATTCAGATGGAATTTTAGACAATAGTAATTTGATAATTTTTTAGAAATCTTTTAATTAAAAAATGCAATTCATTACATCTAGGTACTCAGACTCGCCGACTAAGGTTAATTAATGTAAGTATTAATTAAAAATAATGCAGAACGTGGAGTGAAAATAAGCAGTTACTTTCTGTTATTCTCTTTTCGATTTATTTTTACTTCTAATTACACAATACGACTTAAAACTATAGTCACAATGGCTTATAGTTTAAGTTTTAAGATTGAACCGTTCTTGAATATTTTTGAAGTGTGTGAAAACAATAAAAACAAATACGGTTCAGAAATTAACAAATGAATGTATTTCTGCTAATAACTGCAATAATTAAGAGGAATTTTTCCCAAGAAAAATTTTCTCCTCACGCAGGATTCGAATTTACACACTCTCATTTACCGGACGAACGCTCTACCAATTAAGCCAGAAAGGAGCATGCAGATTCGAGCGACAAATCGACATATATCGCTATCAGATCTGGAAAGGTCGGCAGGACGGCGAATATGCAAAGAGTGCAAGCTTTCCTACGGTAAGAAATTAACAAATTAATGTATTTCTTACTGTAAAAAATTTGCAATCTTTGCACGGTTCAGAAAGTTAGGTATTGTTACGGTTTATTATTTTTAAAACTAAAACTCCTAAATGCGCTAGCAAATGGCGCATGTAACAGTAGAGATTGTCATAGATAATTAGACCCCCTCATAAAGGACGCTATTGTATGCTTCATTGATACGTAATCGAAGTTTCTAGTGCGAATGCACTGGAACCCGCTCCAGAATCAGACGCGCCAAATATAAACGCGACCGCCGACAGACATTTTGCTCTTACTGGACAATTCTATTAGAGCAACAGTTGTATTGAAGAGTATATAGAGACAGTTACAACGTTACTCGTTTTAGGGAAATGAGGAAATGTTTGTCGTATCAGGTGGTAGAGTTAATAACGGGTCACGGTAATTTTAAATCATTTTATGTATCACTGGGAGGGTTAATGATTCGCATTGTGAATGTGGTGGGGTAGATATAGGGGAGTATGTTTTATTTGAATATCCACTTACTGATGAGTGGTAGCGAGTGGAGCGAATGCGTACGGAAGCTAGGAGATAACTAATTTGACATGGGTTACGGGATGATATTTAGATAGCTAGCAGGGTAGTACGTATTTATAAACGAATATTACATGTGCTTTAGTGATATGAATTGATGTTAAATCATAGCATTAATGCTTGCACATGCTATTAGCATAGTACGTGTGTATACAATAAATATTTTAAATTAATTTAATTACTACTAGTTAGAGTAATTAGGATTAAGTTATCGCTAAATATTGGAATAAGTATACTGCTGTTGTTTTATTAGCTTTTAGTTTATTACGATGGTCCATCCTTTCGCTGACGGAGGGGGCAGCTTCATGATCTGCCAAGAGCCGAAGAACTGCCTGCCTTTGCCAAACTCAGAATAATAATAATAATAGTAATTTGCTGGCTATCAGTATCAAGTTCTGGGGCTACTTCTCAGGTACTGCTCGCAGAGTAAAGATTTTCCATGGTATTCCGGTATTCCTTGGCGAATGCTAGGAGATAATTAAAGTCGTTCCATGGGCGCAAACATAACAACAACTGATAACTGACCAATTTATTACATTTTTGTTATTATTACTAATAATCATAGGAAGATTATTTGATTGGAGTAGGAACATGTCAATTGTTATCGAATCCATATAGTACTTAGAAAAGATAGCCTCGTGTAGTATCTTTAGGTATGAAGCACAAGGTTTAGGATGCATTGTAATTATTTAGCTTTCCATAAATAAAGTGTATAGTGGATCAGAATCCCAAGATTCGGATAACCAGATCTCAGTTTTACACTGAACCAAAAATGGGTCCTAAAACAACGAAAGATGTTATTAAATGACAATGGAGTTTATTTAGCAATAAATCATTCATTGTATTAATGAAACCAAAATCATTGAAAATTAAATGGTAGCTTGATTGGCTCAATGAAATATGTTGTTGCTCTACGAACACCACTTTTGTTTTAACAAAACTTATTTGGTTTACTGAATGACCGTGAGTTATTAATTTTATGTGCAAACTCCAATAGAAGAATGAAGAAAGGCATCAATACAATGAACATTATCATATTTGTTGATATGCTAATCGCAAATGGTTGACTTAATGTATGTTATTCGTAACCCTACTACATTTTAGTTATTGTTATAGAGTATACTTCTAATTAAAATAATGAACTTAATTCATTGATGCAATAATCGCATTGCATTCACTCAATTCAGTGACGAGTAAGTGTTGCAGCTTATTTCATTGAATTGCAGTAAAAGGTAATATTAAAAATAAGAAGCATTGATGAATTGTATGTAAAAATAACAATAATATATTCGTTCATATTCAAAAATTAAAAATTATTTATTGAGCGTGTAAAAAAAAAATATAGTCACCATAACAAATATTATCCATGGACTAATGTGTAATGATTTGTTATAATAATGAAATCTAATTTATTTCACTATTAAAAATGACACATTACGTTCCGTCGATGAAAATTCACTCAATGAATATTGTTTGCTTTATTATAGTAATTTTCTCAGTGCAGAGGCACGTGATTCAACACGTGCATTCAATATATTACTGCGCAAGACAAATGGTTCCTTTTTTTGATACTTTATTGATATAATGAACGTTTTTATTGAACCTGAATATACGTTAGAAATGTAAATAACTGCACTTCAATGATTTCTATTCGTTCTTGCAATAAATTGCAAACCATTAAAATAACGGAGAGGGTATCATTTAATACCTTATTGCATTCATATGGCGAATATTTTTATGAAAATTTTACGTAAAAATAACAATGTATATTCGTTTATATTGGTACTATTAACAAAAATATCTATTGAATGTATGAAAATATGGTTACCATAAAAATTATTATCTATGCACTAATGTAAAATGATTTTTATACTAACAAAAAACGAATTTATTTCATTAATGAATGTTGTTATTGCTTAATCAACGATTGTAAATAATATTTTATCATATCAATGACACATTTCGTTCTGTTAACGAAAATTCACTCAATAAATGTGGATTATTAATATTACGACTAGTGTTTTTCTCAGTGTACACAGAGAAAAAAAAGGTTTCTCTAATATAGAATTCTTAATTATTTGTACAAAAGAGACGTATAGTTTACTGCGTGCAATATAATTCAATAATAAATGTGTTGTATGCAGCATATTAATGACATTACCATTCCTTGGAATATTAGTGCATAAAAAATATAATAAAAGTTATGGTTGCATAACCTCTTCGCTTTCTGTCCCCTTACGTTTCCTGGAGGAAAACCCCTGCATCGGGATTAAAGTACGTATCTAGGTTGTATGTGATTTGTGGCTTTAACCGAAAAAAATCGCTATAATATAAACGAAAAAAACCATTCTGCTAAATCGACTAGTTTCATCAATTGTTTAATCAAATATATAGTGTTTATCAAACTTATCTAATAAACTAATATATTTTCCAAGGCTTAAGATGTGGCTAATTATTTTATTTTCTTTTCCGGTTCCTTTAACTCCATCGCCAAGTGGATGAAGCTTCAAAGTGGTTCATACGTAAATGTTTACACGCTGTTCCTATTCCTAAATATTAGATAATACCCGATAAAAATGTTAAACAGTCTAGTAGTCGCCTTCCTGTACATTCACGACGCTCGTATTCAAAAGCCGGTGTAACCCAGATCCGAATTTAGGTTCAACACGTGCTTTAAAAGCGTTATTATGAAATCACGCTCGTGTTATAGTCGGGGCTTTCGCCATCCGCCCGCAGTCCTCACGTCTCTACCCACTTCCTTCGCGACCACCTTGCGAACGATCGCATCGTACACGAAACGACCTGAAAAGGAAACCTTTCTAATGCCTTATATAAGCGAGATGCTGTATAGAGACTCCGTGTGAGAAATAATTCGCACAGAACACAAAGGGAAGGAAGGAATGCGGCTACGCTGGCTACGAGCCGAACAAAGGCGATCCAGTGATGGAGGAATGGGTGGTGGAAAAAGGCGCTGGAATTACTTGGCGGCCGCTCGGGCACCTGAGAATACGTGAAAGTTCATGAACTTTCTCGGTGTACGTTCGTTGTCTCATGGAGATAATCATGACGTTGATATACGGCTTTGTGTATTTGGATATGAGAACAGAAATCTAGATTATGTGGTGGAGACAATGAACAATGTGAAAATACATTTTCATTGTTGAGTATTCAAGTGTTACAAGAAATTCATAAAATTATTTACATTTCAGTCACCGTGTCCTCATGTGAGGGTTTCTATAATTTCTTATATTAAGCATTAAGCATTTTACCCGTTCGCGTAATATACATGGGTATATAGGTAGCATGGCACAAAGGTAAAGCTGGACGATTGCCGTATAAAGGTTGCAAGGAGTTGAAGCTGTTAATATATTGAACTTTGCTGAAACCAATTTGTTGGCGATGAAACTACTGCCACCATACACAGAGTATAAAGCAAAAGACTTGTATCCCGAGCGTTTATAACCGGTCCAAATCAGGGTGATTGGATTCACAAATATTTTTAGATTGGTTAGCAAAACTAGCTGTATCTTATTTCATATACAGACGTTTCACAAAAGTAATCGTAGGGGAAAACCAGGCTTCACATTTATCTGTATCGGCTTTAAAATTGTGAAGAAAACAACATTAAATTTGTTTTATTGTCCCCTCACCGCACATACTTTTATCAACCGCTTGACGTGGCCTTTTTCAGGCCTTTGAAAAGATATAGGGGAGCTGTATAAGACATTGGAAGTTATCAAAGAGGGGATGTATTCCAGAGACGGTATTCCCATCCTTATTAAAACAAATGCTGCAAGAACTAGCTCCAGTGAATGCAAAAAGCATTTGTTCTGGATTTCGAAGTTCTGGTTTGTTTCTCCCTGATCGTAACGTTGTCTTGAAGTATATCACTATAAATGAATCAGCCACGATAAATGATGATGTGTTTCTAAATGCTATTCATAATGTAATGAAAGAGCATGTTAAGCCAGTCGAAGCTGCAAGAGGTTTAACAAGAGAAAAAAGACACTGACAGTTCCGGCAGGGAAATCTCGTCGGTTGAAGATATGTTGCAACAAGAGAACACAAATGTAGCTGAAGAAAAAGTGCAGGACTTAGGAGAAAGTTCACTAATGCAAGTTCAAGGTGCAACCTTGTCAACAGAAATCTACGATGAGGAAATTGAAGTCCAAGGAGAAAGACACATTCCAAATAAGCATTGGAAGAAGGAATTTTTGTCGTAGTATAATTTACTTGCGATGAAGGCATGAAAAAAGAAACAACATGTATGTTATATATGTTTGAAATTTTAAAATCTAATAAAGCAATTTATAAAATTAGTTGCTTAAGACCAGCACAGAGAAATATTGATACTTTTATATATTCAGGTGTTATTCAAAAGCGCGTCAGCAGAGTCGTGGGGAATATTTGGTAGATATTCTATTTCGCAAATAATCGGCATTGAAATAAAAATACTTGCAACTTTCGATTAAATGATGTGTTTTGTTGCAAATCAATTAATCTTGCGCTCATTTTGAAACATTCTTTATCAAGCTTATAAATCCCAAATTCTTCAGTTTAGGTCGTGCATATTAGTAATTCCACCTCTTCTAAACCAATGAGTAGTTATATTTATATATTTATATTAGTAATAATTAGGTTGCCGTGATGGTCACACGAAGAATCGTGCAGAATTATATACACAGAAGAGATTGCATTAAATGAAAAATTTTATAACTTCTGGTTTTTATCATGTTCAACGAAAAAGTTATTCTTTTCGTTCACTCAGAAAAGTGTTTATTTTAATTGAAAGTAGCGTGCTATTTTGCCGGAAGACTATTTTCTTCTTAAGTACATGCTTTTCGACGAAAAGTAACCGTAATTAAATGGAATGCACCTTGATTTTGATTAATATTTTATAATGCCTGTAGAAGTTCTGTTTAAGTAAGACAATACATATTACATATTATATTGTAATTATTATGTACATATTTAACAACATATTTTAGTTTCTTTTAAGTATTATTGAATTATAAGCAGTATTTTAAAATATTAAAGCCAGACGTTTTGGTTTATTTGCGTGGACACGCATGCATACATCGATTTAAAACTTTTGCCTTTTAACAGAAAATACAAGCACCTGTATTCAAGCTGAATGCTTTTTTACGCGGGGAAGTATTTTAGTTTTATTCATGTTCCCACGTGCATAAGTCTCAGATACACAAACAATAATGAACAAAAGTGAATATTTTTCGCGGGAGGTTAAGGAAATTTCAGAGATAATTGGAATCTTTTCAGTTAAAGCTGGATTTACTTATAAGTCAAGGAACTTTACAGCAGTATATAGTGTTTGAAGGTTTTAAAACTGTTATACACAGGAAAAGCGATCTTGTTTTCAACCATTTTTCATGCATTTGGTTATTACAGTTACTAAATTATTACTTGATTTAGGAATATTAAAAATATTCCTGTATTCAATCAAACAAATAATTTGGTTAGTAAATTTATTTGAAGCTAGCGCAGTATTTATTAATTTAACTATTTACATGGAAGTAAAAATAAATATGGCATTTTATTTTCGTATAGCAGTTTTCTCCCCAAATAGTACAGCAGATGAGCTGATGATGAGCAGATGATACTTATGTGTAGTAGAGAAATTGTCACATAGATGGCGCATATCCTATTTCATATCAGTAATAGATAATATTTCGCACAAGATAGGCTGGAAACTATGATTGTAACATATTAAACTGGTATATTTACCAATTCAATATCTGATAGGAGTTATCGCCATTGAAAGAACGATTTTTTTTTTAACGGCACACTAGAGTGGTAGGATGGTCAACTGCGACCAACTGCCCCCAATACTACTAGGATTTACGACATTCTTACGGCAAATGCTTCCTTAGTGCATGGGTTTTTGGAGATAATTCATTTTCATTTCGATTAAAAATGATCACAGCATTTTGATGTGTTTACACTTAAGTCTAAGAATAAGAATAAATGTTATAAGAAAAGGAAAAACCTCTTGAATCAAAATGCTTACGGTTTTCTGCCAATCTACAGAGTTTTCAAGTACAAAATAAAGAGGACTTGAATCAACTATCAATATCTTTCACTTAAAAGAATAAACTGTTTCAACGAAAAATATATTATTTCCGAAAAATATATTTAAAGAAATGCGTGAATTTAAAATGATATTCCTTTCCAAGGAAACACCAAATCATGTTGGCCATATAGAAAACGCAAAAACTTTTAGTTTAATGCAATTGCTTCTAAATGAAAAGGATATTTCTCTGTGTAATTTTTCCCCTGTAACATGTATTTTCTTGTTGCACCTAATTTGTATTAATCTAATTACTAGTTAATGTTTACCTTGGAACGTTTGTATGGTTTAAGAATAACAGTAATTCTTTCGGTTAGGTCTTTTATATAAGGAATTGTAAGAAATTTGTTGTTGTTATCTGATTTGGATTTGTAATTTTTTGTGGTAGAGTAAAATTTGTACAGTCTTTGTTTTACAACTTATTAATAAAATGTAAAGGATAATTATTGCTCTTAAGTATATTTTCGATTTTATTTAAAATTTGTGACCTATATTTAGGACTAATTAGTTTTATCTAATGATCAATTAACGCAACGACAATTTTTGCTTTTTTTTTGTAAATTTGAAGCACATTTGCATTGTAATTTAAACATCTTCTGAGTTGTAATCATATTAAGTAGTTATATAATTGTATAATGTTCTATGCCGGCATTAGGTGGCTATAGGGCATGACAATTGATAGACAGTGTAAAAATTGTACAATTTGTATGTAAGATATAATAAACCATCTTCCAGATGAGTTGTTGTCTTAACTATGAACCCCTAAGTTTATTTTGAATTATTTTTCTGTCTCTAAGGTAAACTGTATTTTTGGATGGTAACTATTCAATTATGTGAAAATAGAATGTGTGTTAGTTTCGGGTTAATTATAAATTAAATTATAACAATTAATAAACCTAAACGTAACAACCGTATATATTGAGTTTTATTCCTGCCATATATAAAAAAAAGAATCAATTAACAATAGTATTACAAGTCAGCCAAATTTTAATCCGATCGGTGAGTATAATAGATTTTGCATCCCTTCTATTCCACAAGAATACGATCTTAAAACCAAAGCAATTTACACAGTAAATTTACTGTAGAAAACAAAATATAAGGATTATGACATCACTTAAAGCAAGACAAAGACCAGTAAAAGAACTCACATAACTGAATTGAAAGCAAGAATTTTCACTCATAACACATAAAATTAAGAAATAAACCGACCGGCTAACTGTTCTCTATTAGAAACAAACGTTAAGTCCATGATGCGGGTGTTGTGAACAGTTAGACTATTCGGGTCAACATTCTAGATGCTATTATTTTGAGGCGAATAAGGAAATGTGGAATAGAGGTGACCGTTTCCAATGTACAAAAAACTATTAGCAAAAAAATCATAAATATAAAATTGGAACGAATAAAATTATTGCTATGAGCTCAGCGTAAAATTATTTATAACTGTTTAGTGTGTTATGTTTGGAACAGTTACATTCTATTGTTTATCATTACCATTGATGGTGTAATCCTACGGGTGTTATATAGATTTCATCTCCTTTGGAATCTGGAATATTATTCATTTAATCCTCTTACCGTCTCATAGATCGAGGTGGTAAGAGATTTTGTTTAATGTATCTATGTTTGTATTTATTTTATGTTGTGTCATCAGAAACTCTATATTTTTGTGGCTGGGTAGAGATGGATGTTCTTGGAATTATTAGTACCACTAATAAATAAACACAACAATAACTTTCGGTTATTTTACTCTTCAGTTTGGACTGGATATAAAAAGGCATGCAATGAAAGCGCATTTATTGCCAGTGTTTAATATCCGAAGCGAATTGAAGACAATAAAGATTATTTAACTACATAACTTTAAATCTCTTGATGTGGTTTTCAGTAATTCCTATAACAACACAAAATGTGTGAGAGATTACGACATATTAAAGACCAACGTCATATTTTTACAGTCGGTTTCTAGACATATTGCAGTGGTCGTGCAGTATCAAGAATCAACTTTTAATAATACTTGCTTTGTGTTTGATGTTTATTTTAACATATCATATCTTAAAATAATGTCGTTGAAATTAAATTGAAAAGGAAAAAGTAAATGCATAATTTATAAATACCGCTCAAAGATATCATTTTCAATACATTTTCGTGCCCGGTTGAATACACTTTGAACAGCTTTTAAGATTGTCCTTCCATCCTCCCTAACCTTATTTTGCAATTCGTTCACATTGTTGTACCAGGTTTTGTATATCCGATCTTTTAAATATCCCCAAAGAAAAAAGTCTAAAGATGAAAGGTCAGGAGAGCGTGCTGGCCATCGAACTGGCCCATGTGTACCAATCCACTTCTCGGCCAAAGTACAAATTTTTTATCAGGGAAATCCTCTAGAACGGTATCAATAAATTCCAGATATCTCCCTCTTGTCAATGTACCATTGTAGAACACTGGACCAACGACTGTCGAATCAATTAATCCGCAAAGATTTTCTTGCGACCAATAGTGTTCATTCTTGTTATTAAACATTCCTTTATTGGAGAAATTTGTTTCATCACTCCATAAAATACAATGTGCTCCATTCAAATTTTGATCACAAAAATTAATAAACCATTCACAGAAAGCCAACCTCCTGTTTGAATCTCATGGTTGTAATGTTTGTGAGGTTCGGTACTTAAACGGGATATACTGATGCTTTTTTTTTTTAAATTCTCTGAACTGACGCATAACTTAAACCCAATTCCTTAGTAGCATCTCTAATGGAAAATTCGCAATGGGTTCAAAATATGATAACACTGTAATTTCTACCTCCTCGCTGATAATGATATTTTCTTTGTTCTTTTCTTCTTACATAAGCAATCGTGTTGCCTAAATTGTCTGTAAAGTTTTGGCATCATATCTTTGGCATCAATTAAAAACCTCCATAACTGCCTTATTATTCGTTTTCAGACAATATTGTATTAAAACTTTTGCATCATAAATTAAAATATCATTAATTTTTTTTTAAACAATATACAAGGTGGTCAATTAAAAAAAAATATAAATTTCTCGGAAATGCGTCATGCAATTGTTTTTTTTCGTATATTACATATTAATCAGGGTTAAAAACACTAATACTTTGCTAATATAACCTACTTTCTAGAATCGATGATACCAGATATAGCAATCAATGGTCCGCATTTAATTTGAAGCAGCCTGTATTGTTTTAATAGAGCGGTAGTGAGACGTACCCCGAATACATTCTTGCATCTGATGCTCTTACAGTTTTAAAAGCCTTTTCCTTCCGTGAGAGCCTTTATTTAAAGTCAAGGAGAAAAGAAAAACAAACATGCGGACAGAGTACACAAAGCCGACTACCCTTCAACAGAGAACAATCTTCTCTTCAGGTGGCTGGGTTCATAAGAGCACTATTAACCGGTGTAACATGAACGCTACCGCAAGATTACCAAGAATCTAACAGATATAAGCGGATATAAGTCACGTACCAAGATAACGCTACGGAGACCGTGCGAAATAATTACTTTATATAATTCAGTCTATTTGTAATTACGAATGTATAAACTTGTCTTCGAAAAAGGAATAAAAATTTGTTCTTTTTAAAAAGCTTGCGTCTAAATCCATCAATAAATTTGGCGCAGTCAGTAGGATCGGCTTTACAAATTTGTAAAATCAGTGTTTGCAAAATTTGGTGTATTTCAATACTTCAAGAGCCAACGAACAACAAGCAGACGCAAGAGGACCCGAGTGTTAGGGAAAATATAGACAGGCTACGGCACCTTCAGAGCAAGGTGGGTCGCTATATTCATTGTACCTACACACTCCAACGTCTGAAGCAGAAGTCATCTTGTCATCCCGAAGACAAAGTGAGTACTATTCAAGTTACAAATACGATTCCCTTGACTATTAGAGTCCCAATTTCATTATTTGAAATACATATCCGAGTTGATATACCCAATTATTTCCGTGAAAGTGACAATCCCGTCAAACGTCCCCAAACAAAACGAAACTGGAAGATTTAATAGAAAGATTAGAAACTTTAGAGTTAGAAACAGAAATGGCAATCAATTATCAGTTATTAAAAATAGAATTAGATACTATTCCAATATTTAGCGGCGAAGCAAGTTGTATAAATCTATTTGTAAATACTTGCGATCATATTTGTACAAAATATGCGGCTCGTCCGGAAGTAAAAGACGTAATTTTTAGTACTATATTAGGGAAGTTGAGGGATAGAGCAAAAACATTGATTTGTTCACGTAATGAATTAAATACGTGGGAATTGGTTAAAAGCGCCATTCACAGTTATTTTGCGGATAAAAGAGATTTCGGTCAACTCGTTCACGAGTTTAATAATACTAAAATGTCATCAAAGGAAGATCCAATGTCTTTTGGATACCGTCTGCAGGACCTTTTATCAAAATTAATGACCAAACTAGCGCAAGACCCGGGAATCCAACATAAAGCAGAAAGAGCTCACATTTATGCTCAAACCGCATTAGAAGTTTATCTAATCAATTTGCCCGAAGATATCCAAATCCATGTAAAACCATTAAGACCAGGAAATTTAGAAGAAGCAATGGGTTTTGCTCAAGACGCGATGAACTTCAAAACAAGATCAAATGCAGCAAAAGGATCCAAATTTCAACAAATCCACCAGAAACCTTTCATTATACCACGTCAAACTTCTCCACAATACCCGCCGCACGTTTTAATTCCAAATCGTCAATATCAGCAACCAGCACCCCAAATGTCGAATGTTCCATCTATGCGATATCAGTTTAACCAATCAAGTTCCTTTCCTAGAGGTCCTATAAGTAATTTCCCCAAATCGAATTATCCTCAACAAACGAATTTCCCAACAAATAGACAAGTCTTTGGCCCACCAAAGAATGTTTTCACACCCGGACAAAATAAAACAGACCTGCCAAAACCAACCCCAATGTCAGGTGTATCCACAGCAGTAGCCAAATCAGCAAATTATAGGCCGCACACTTCTTCACAAGATCAACCAACTCAACCAATATCAGAACAGATGTATACGAACGAAGTGGAACCAAATGGAAATTACGAAGAAACTCTACAACCAATTTATAACGAAAATGATGGATTATGGTATATTCCAGTAGCACCACCTATGGAGTCTCAATCCGATGTAATTCCCAATGTCACCGACGAAGAAGATCTACAACAGAAAATTGACGAAGAAGAAAATTTTATTGCAGCTGCCTCGCAGGGGAACTCTCCAACTTAAATTTAAATGAATTACCGTACATTGAAATTAAAAATCCCCCTTTAAAACTATTAGTAGACACAGGAAGCACAATTTCTATGATCGACCCAGCAATTGTAAACTATTATTATCCTAATAACATTTTTGATGAAAATTTAGAAATTAGAACAGCAAAAGGTAACATAGTGATTAATAAAATTGCCAAAATTCCTTGTTTTTACGAGTTGAAATCTAACGGTTATTTAACAATGGTTATGTTTAAATTTCATAAATTTTACGATGGTATTATAGGATTAGAGGATTTAAGAGCGATGCAATTTAACATAAATTTATTAGAAGGTAATCTAAATAGAGGAAATTATAAACTGCCAATAAAATTCAAAAAATCAGAAACTATTAAAATACCAGCAAAAGAAAAGGTAATTAAAGAGGTTTTTATAAATCATATAGAAGGTGATGTAATGATTAACGAAATAAATCAAAATCAAATTCGAATACCTAATTGTATAACAACTGTTAAAAAGGGTAAAGCATTAGTAGAAATTCAAAATTTATCAAACGTAGAACAAGAAATTCAAATTAAACCTTTAAAAGCTATTCCATTAGAAAATTATCATGTTTATCAATATAATATACAAGATACAGAGTCATTACAGAGATTAAATAATATGTTAAGAACTGACCATTTAAATCATGAAGAGAAATCACGTATTTTGCAATTGTGTAAAAGTTACGTTGATATTTTTAAAAAACCTGAAGATAAATTAACTTTCAATAGTTTCTGTAAACATGAAATTAAAACTAAGATGAACAAGCAATTTTTCTTAAAGCTAGACGTTTCCCTTATGTCATGAAACAAGAAATAGGAAAACATATAGGACAACTTTTAAACGACGAAATTATCCGACCCAGTCAAAGTCCATGGGTTCACCCGTAAACTTAGTAGAAAAAAAGTTAGATGCAAGTGGGAAAGAAAAACCAGGTTAGTGATTGATTATAGGGCAATTAATGAGAAACAATTGACGATCGATACCCATATACCAAATATAGAAGATATATTGGACAAATTAGGACGCTGTCAATATTTCACGACACTTGATTTAGCATCCGGTTACCACCAAATTCAAATGCATCCTGAATCTATTGCTAAAACAGCATTTAACACTGAACATGGACATTATGAGTTTCTCAGAATGCCCTTTGGTTTAAAAAACAGTCCAGCCACATTTCAACGTGTCATGGATAATTTGTTAAGAGATATATTGAATAAATTTTGTTTAGTGTACTTAGATGATATCATAATCTTTTCACCGTCATTAGATGAACACATTAAACATTTAAAATTAGTATTTGAAAAAATACGAAACGCCAATTTAAAACTACAATTAGATAAGTGCGAGTTTTTACGCAAAGAAACGGGAATTTTAGAAGTAAAATGTAATATATTGATTAGAATAAAACCAAATTGTTCAGTGAATGTTAATAATGAAAAATTTACCTATCAAGAAAGTATAATCAAAGGACAAATATTTCATTTACCAAAAATTAATTCACATGTTCTTAAAAGTCAAAATAAAATACCTATTAAATTAAATAAAATTAATTTGCAAGATTTCAATCGGATACAAGAGGATCTTCAGAAGGCCGCACTCCCGAGTAAGAAGAGTCAGCGAGCATCATTCATATTTGATACATTTGTCATTATTGTATTGTAATAATTATATTAGTAATTGTAATTTACAGAAAGATTAAAATAAGATATTTTAAGAAGAAAGAAGCCGATAAGCGACGTTCTAGGGAACATAGATCCGGTTCTTTCCGAGGATCGCCAAGAACCTTCTCTAGCGCGGAGGTGTAACATGAACGCTAACCCGCAAGATTACCAAGAATCTAACAGAGATTAAACCGGATATAAAGTCACGTACCAAGATAAACGCTACGGAGACCGTGCGAAATAATTACTTTATATAATTCAGTCTTTTTGTAATTACGAATGTATAAACTTGTCTTCGAAAAAGGAATAAAAATTTGTTCTTTTTAAAAAGCTTGCGTCTAAATCCATCAATAAATTTCCGGCCTTATCGGACTTAAAGAACGAAACAAAAAAAAAGCAAATAAATTAACTGGAAGTCGAGAACGAGAGGCACACAGGTAGTTGGTGATAGACACCGTCGGTGAATATCGAATACCCCCTGTGTACTTTTATGGAACGATGAACTGGTTGGGAGGTCTATGAAGAGCTTTCAGTTTGTTTATTTTGTATTAGATTGGAGTCGATGGTATTTCTAACATGTTTTTATAGCTGAATCGGTTATTGCTTAAACACTTTAAGCCAATTGTAACTAAACATAAAATGAATTGACTTAAGGTGTTTAAGCAATAGCCGATTCAGTTATATCAGCTTATTTTTTCCGGTTATAGTTATTATTCTTGGAAATATATTATTAATATTTATATTAATTACCTGACTTGATAAAAGGTAGCGATCTATTTCTTTGATTAAATGACGATTTAATCAATCTACCACCTCAATTAATTACCTAGCGAGGAAAAAAAAGATTTTAGAAATAAAAACAATTATTTTTCTCCTGGAATGATTGCCATAAATTTGCACAGTGCCCTCCAGATCTAATGTCTCTCCCTTGCAAGGACCAAATATCGAAGCTATTATCCGCATAGCAAGGTCAAATACTTCAGCTCAGCTCGGATTCGCAAGTAAAAAAAAAGAGCATAGAGGTCTATTATCATTCTTCAGCAGGATGTAATTATATTTTCTTAACATATTTAAAAGACAAAGGAATTTTGCCAATAAAACATTTGCATATACAGTAGACTCCCGATTATCCGAAACAGCCGGGACCAAAGCCTTTTCGGATAAATGAAAGTTCGGTTAATACGGAGTTTAAAGGAAAAAAGTAAAGTACATATGCATATATTCATACATAAAACAAAAATATTACATTATGTATTAGCTATTTGACATAAAATCACATTCTCTATAAATGTTTGTTTTAAATTTCTTAAATCTCCACCTTGTTACAAGTAAAGTGTCACTTGCTGTGGCATTAGGTTGTTGCTCTAAGTATAATGATGTTGTGTTTAACGCATCAAACGCTTTCGCATGTGAAATTTTTGTTCCTTCTTCTTTATTGCTTTCTGACTCGTTATCACTCTTTTTTTCATATTCTCTTTCAGTAACAGGTTCAATAAGGTCAACGTCAGTTAGTTCCTCTTGTTCTTTGTTACCAAATATTATCCACTCCTCAACTTCTTCTTGGCTAATATCATCACATCCACCTAAATTTCTCATCATTTCATGGAGCGGAACTACCTCCCTCTCATCGTTATTTTCTGGGGGGAGATTTTCTTGGTGTATTATTTTTGCCCAATACTGTTGCAAAGTTGAACTTTTCACTTTGTTCCATGCATCTGCTGCTCAATAAACCACGTCTATCAAATTTATTCCTTTTAAACAATCCACGAGTTCTTCACCATCGTCTACTCTTTCCAGAATTGATTTCACTAAGTTTTGTCGATAATGTCTTTTGAAATTTTCTAATATACCCTAATCCATAGGCTGCATTAACGAAGTTACATTCGGTGGCAAAAACATAACTTTGAGATTTTCACTTCTTAATTCATTTTCACTT
Source organism: Protaetia brevitarsis (assembly GCA_004143645.1). Classification (NCBI taxonomy): domain Eukaryota; kingdom Metazoa; phylum Arthropoda; class Insecta; order Coleoptera; family Scarabaeidae; genus Protaetia; species Protaetia brevitarsis. The sequence goes on along the minus strand of RXPK01000085.1, from coordinate 1,535,320 downwards.
GCGTGAGATGGTGCATTGTCTGTTAACAGAAGAGCTTTTCTAGGTTGACCACTTTGTCTTAAGAACCTCTGAACTCCAGGAACAAACTTTTCATAGAACCAGTTTTTGAATAATGTTGAGTCCATACAACCACTTCTTGGATTTCGGTAACAAACTGGTAAAACATTTGCCAGCACATTTTTAAAAGCTCTTGGCTTTGCCGATTGGCCAATGCACATCAATCGCAGCTTATGTCGTCCTGAAAAATTACCACAAGCAAGAATTGTTACCCGGTTTTGTAACCGGCTGCAGCATGCTCATCTTTTCCAGCTAAAGTTTTGATGACAACATCTTATAATATTGTATTGAGTTTCGTCGCAATTATAAATTTTATCTTGCGCATATTCCTCTTCTTCCATAATTTGTTTAAATTTTTGTTTGAAATTTTCAACTTCAGCTTGATTAGTATATAACATTCGCCACAAATATTTAGTTGACGTATCCCATGGTGCCTTTTTCACCTCGATAACCAACCGTCACTTGCTGTAGGTGTATCAGGCGCTTCGATTACGGAAAGATTTTCACCAATCTCAATTGCAATAATATAGGGCCCGAAATTAGAATACCACGGTCGCGTTGTTGTGTAAACCATAAATACAATGTCTCGTCAATGTTAATGTATTCGTCCTTTTTCATAGTTTTTCGCTGTGGTGCAGGAGATGCTAACACGCTACACCATTGTTCAATTTTCTGTCGATTTCTTCTCCATTCGGAAACAGTGCTTTTACCTACGCCATAATCTTTAGCAACACTTTGCAATGACTATCCCTTATCAAGAAATTTAATTGCACTATTTTTTTTTTCTGAACACAATAACAATACGTTTACGCTTTTTGGCTTTTATTGTGTTGCTCGTGGTGATGTCAATTTAAAACTGAATAAATAAACCCTAAAATGCGTTTCTGTTACAAATGAAATGCGATTCCGAAGTTAATTCCGGTGAAAACCAGATTTTTATGAATTCTAAGAAGTACACGTGCAAAGTTCCGATAATCGGAAGTTTCATCTAGACTTGTTTCGGTTAAAACGGCGGATTCAAAATTTAACTATAATAATACTATTATATCTACACCTGCTAAATCGGGTCAGGAATTAACAGATGTTAGTATATCGATATAATCTTTGTGAGTCGTTTTTACCCAATACAATTCAAATAGTAGATCGGCAAATAAAAGCATTGGGTTACTTGAAATGTACAGAACTGTTAATAATTAATACCATCGTATTAAAACTATTAAAATATTTAACAGGGTACCCTTCAGAACTGAAAAAAAAAATGATAAAAGAGAACGATAAAGTGGATAAGAATAATAGCAATAAGAATGGATAAGAGAAGGATCGGATTAGTAATCTGTGAACAAGTTCTTAAAAAGCAAAAATATAATTTTGTTTCATACAATAACGTACTATTAATTATAAGTATAAGGTAATTATGATTATCTCGGTCAGTTGTTTAATTTAAGATTTGGTTTACATATAAAATACATAAAACATAAAATAGAGAAAAAAACAGAACTGAGGTCAAAATTTTAACAGATAATAAATCGTGAATGACACGTCTGTTCTAATATCTGCCTATTTAAATCAAAGAAAACTTCTAACCGCTGGCAGTTGGGGTAAACCATTTTTGGACTAGGGTTCACGTCGTTACATCAGTAAGCAGGAGAGTAGCAGGTAGTTAGAAAAGCGTTTACGGGTCAACTTAATAATGATTGACAGATTAGGTGGGATATTACATTAAGTGGAAGGTGGACTAGGAAATTTCTCCGTAACTTTACACGTTTAAGGGAAATGAGGGTTAGTTTGTCGTTTCAGACGGTAGAGTTAATAACGAGCCACGGTAATTTTAAATCATTTTCATGCAGAATTTGGAAGGTTAATGATTCGCATTGTGAATATTGTGGGGTAGATACAGCAGAGCATGTTTTATTTGATTGTCACTCACTGAGTGGCAGTCGTGTGGGGAAACTAGGGTATTAGTTAAGGGGTTAAATTGATTGCGACGCAAAACAGATATTACGTATTGCTGTGGTAACCCATTTACCGCGAGTGTATTTTGTGTTGCATATTTGATTTGCTTAAAATTGCTGAAACATTGTATCGAGATATTTTCATAATTATGTTTATTTTTGTATAAATTTTAGTTAATAGTTTGATTTATTTAATTAAGTGTTAAGTTTTTTAAATTAATTTCACTCTTTAAGATGTCTTTTATTTGCTCATGTTGTCAACTCATCCACAATTTAGTGGATTTTTGTCGGTGATTTGTGCGGCTGCGTTGTACGCAGCGGTAGAGTTTTAAGAGGCAGTTCCTTGGTAGACGCTAGCGTGAGTACATGTATTTTTAAATTGTTTGCTGCCATTTTATTAATGTATTGATATAGAGAATTGCTTAATTGTCTTTTATTTTGTCCATCAAGGAATTCGCTTTATAATAATTATTATTATATTAATGTGTACACATAGATATAAGATCATTTATTATTTTCGTGCAGGAAGATAGATTTTAGTTTTAATTCTCTCTTTATAATTTTAAAGAGTTAATTTTTCCGTTTTCTAGTTTGCTGATTCATTTTTATTTTATTAATCACCTCAAGCTGGGCAAATAGAAGCATTGTTCTTGTTTTTGGTTTTCATTTTTGTATAATTTCTAGTGTTCCACGAATTTAGTTTGTTTTAGTTTAAAACCACGTGGATTGTTTTTAAAAAAAATAATTATCTTCCTGAACTAATTAATCTTTTGTTTTGATACAGGAAATTGCATTGTCCTATTGTAATTTAGAATCACGTGCAGTTTTAAATTTTAAGCCAGAACTCTCTGTTCACGGTTTTTTTCTGCAAATTTGTAATTAACTTTTTTTTTCTTTTTTTTTATATAATAAATTTGATTGTTAATTAACATTGTTGAGTTAAAATTCTGTTATTTTATTTTTAATTAAACCTTTTCAATTTTTTTTTTGGGGTAATTAAGAAAGTCAGATTTCTTTCACCCACAGTTTACTTGTCATGGTTAGATTCAAGTTTTAATTCGCGAGGGTAACTCTGAGGTTAATTGTTCTTTTGCGTCCTTTTAAATTTTTATCCGTTGAGCTAGCTAATCTAATTTAATTTTTCATTTTTTTTAAATTCATTTTGCATTTTCAAATTCAGTCAGTGCACAGCAGTATATACGAGTCGGAGTCTATCGTGCAGACACCTTATTTAGTATTAAATGTTTATGCAAGATTTCAAAACTGTATAGCTTCTGATGTACCTACTTTATTTAGCGGCCACACCTTTACTCTTCAGTCGGCCAATCAATCCATCAACATATTTATTCTTTTGATGTTTTGGTTGGTTTTTGCTTCGCCAGGCCTTCTGGATTTCCCCAATAGAAATTTCTTTACACTAAAAATTCACTGTAAAACATGATGGCGCATATTTCGCATAAGTACCATTATCCTGTGATGTTCATGATAAAACACAAAAGATAAAAATCTGTCCTTATGCTATGTTTAAAACATAACCAAGATTTTATTATTTAGATTAATGATACGCATCGCAAAAGTGGCTGCTATATTACATCCTGGTTCTGTTCACAGCATTCATTTTTGTTTAGATGTATTGTAAACAAATAATTCCAAACGATCATTCACACGAATAATAGCCGTGTATAGAAGAACAATGCACAGCACTTATGCATGACATGACCGAGCTACGTACAATGAATTTTAATTAAGAAAAAAAAAAAAAAACAAAACAAAAACAGAGTAAGCGCGTTTTATATGCTAATTAAACTCGGACCAGTAAGGATTATTCCGCATATTTGTTTCTACCGTACCGAGTGTTCATCCTGAGGCGTAAAATTGTTTCGTAAAGGTCGACCCGAGAGAATTGTGCACGTTCTATGTATGCTACATACGTGAGGCATGAAATCCGTGGGAGTTAACGGATATTTTCAGAAGAGTGGAGTTTATATCCACATACAAAATGCATGGCTAAGAGGGTTATATTCATATTGATAAACAAAAAAAAAATATTATATTATTCTCCAGAGCGTTAAGGCTTGTGATAGATTAGAATCGCGAATAATATAGTATCGGCTGCTTAAAGTTATCGGCGCACTATTGCTAACTTTGTTAATATTGTAGTTACGATGTTGGTTAAATTATCAAAGATGTAGGGTTTTTTTTTCACGCTGATTACAATCGTGTAATCTGAAAAAAACAATTAAAAATCGCGTTTACGAGATATAATACATAACTTTGTTTTTTAAAATGGATCACCTCTGCATTTTGATACCAATTGATAGAGAACCAGTTTTGCACGCAATATTATTGTAATAGTACGACCCTAAAATGAAAAACAAAAGAGCTATGACTCATATAATAATGGATTCTATATAACAGTCAAAACTTCGTTATTTGGCAAAGAAGAAATCGAAGCAAACTTTCATTGTTTAGTTTCAAGACATAATGAGATTATTTTGACAGTTCTGCTACGCTTATTGTGTACTGTTATTGAAAAAAAAGACCATTAAGCCATATTTTACATGTAAAAGAAACGGAACAGAGCCTTGGAGCGTTAGAGATATGTTTCCAAACACGATACTATCAAATAGAAGGCACCTTTTAGTATTATTTCGCAAATTCCGAGAAAAGGAAAATGTTTAAAAAAAAAAAACGAAACCGAACCAGAAAATGAAATGCTGTTAATACAGAATTGAAAGCTGATATTTTGGCTTACTTCAATGCCAATCTTTCCAACTCAATTCGAAACTTATCTATGCAACTTATATTTGTGTTCGTACAATACACGCTGTTTTGAAGAAACACAAGTATGTACTAAGGTGAATCCGATTGAGATTGGTCATAAGTAGTCAGTCGTGGCTACAGACCGCTCGAATTCGATTGGAAAACTGATGACGTCACGTAGTAACACGAAGGCTGTTTGCGAGCGATCGAGAAAGATTTCATACTTTGCGAAGGGTGCAGAATAGTATCCCTGGTTACGTTTGGTCTGCCAAATTTGAGATCGCGCTCGGAGATCGGTCACAAGTGCGGTATGAGCGTCTAACCTCCCGTATTACATGTGGTAACAAATGCAATAAGTATGTAGCCTGGGCAGCAGTTACAATAATTGAAAATACTAAAGACGGTATGTTCAAGAAAATGGATGCTAGTTCTTCAACAACAGTTGCAACAATTCAGCATTAACAGCAGAAGTCCTAACAGGAATCTGCGGAAATAAATGAATTGGTACCAGGAGATCAGTTAATTGGCCTGCACGATCTCCCGACCTGTCCTCAATGGATTTTTTTTTTCTGTGGAGATATCTAAAATAAACGTGTATACAGTCGTAGATATCCAAACATACACGAGTTCCAAAATGCAAAAAGAGAAAGAATGAGTAACAGATCTCCGTGAAATTTCTCACTCAGCAAAGGCAGTAATTAAATGGTGTAGAAAATGCATATCAAAAAATGGTAATGTATTCGAACATTAATTATAATTTCTTGTTTTTTTTTTTTGTCATTAATAAATTTTTGTAAACTCTTGAATTTTCTTTTCTGCTTTTAAAACAAACATCTTAACTTGCCAAACGATAAAGTTTTGGCTGTTATATTGAATCCATCCTTAAATATGAGTCGCAGCTCTTTTGGTTTTCAATATTCAATATTACTTGCAAAAATGAGTTTTCTACCAATTGGTGACAAAATATACAGGCTAATCCATTTAAAAAGTTATCTATTATTATTATTATTGTTATTATTGTATCTGGTGAACCCGATTTTCAATTGTTTTTCTGCTTACACGATTGTAATCAGTGTAAAAAAATCCTACATCTTTGATAATTTAGCCAACATCGTAGCTGCAATATTAACAAAATTAGCAATTGTGGGTCGATAACTTTGAACAGGCTACATATACATTTTCTGTTGAAATTACGAACATGTAAGTTACATACTTACTGGATGAGTTTTTTTTCCAATGTTTAGTATGGCGATCTCAAAAACTAGGGGAGATGGAGAGAAAATCAAATAGGAAAAGAATTTCAGTTTTATGAGCACAATTGAATGAGGCCTTTCTGGAAAATACCTTTTCTTGTTATGTCATTTGGACTGTGCAACTCTATTCTTGTTGAATTTAGAGAAAAGGTGTAAAGAAGAAAGCTGTAGGTAGTTATGTGTTTAACAGGATACTCTAGCCGATTATTTAAGCTATAATTTCTGAGATACAACAAAAAAATATGTTTTACATTCATAGGACAAAAGCGGGTAGAAAGGTCAAATTGGGTATCATTGTTTTATTTTAAACAGGCGTTGCGTGTCGCCGACTAGTAGGTAATATTGTCAAATAATTTGCACACCCTGTCAAATTTCATTGAGATTCTTCAAAATATCAGTCACCATTCCGTTCTTGTGGTTTAAGGTTAAAGCACACGAACAACGGATGAGTGATACTTAGTTTGCCAACAAACAAATTTATTTTCCCTTTTTTAAAACTCATACTTTTCTTCTTCTACTTCTACCGTGAGTTAAGAAAAAGAGTGATCTAAAGAAAATTGGGCCAAAATGATTAGTGGTGTGCCAACGTGTCAAAAGTTTAGTCAAGGCAACTATCGTACCCCTGAATGCCCAAAATTACCGACGAAGATGTTGACGTTTTGAAGCTGTTCGGCCTTTGTTTGTCGGTAATGCCGGGAGGTCTACACCGCTGGAAGCCGTCCGGCTTTTTTTCGGCATAATGTGGACGCAGCTTAAGGGTAACTCATCTCACATAAGTGAAGGTAACGATCACCAGTTAATGTGCTGTCAAAAAATGGACCAAGAGGTCTTACCAAACTTGAATCCAAACTTAACTTGAGGTCTCTGTCCAACATGATGCGCCTTTTCTTACATCCATAAATGTTAGTTGCTCTTATTATACATACTATAACTTGTAATCCTGTTTCATCCGTTCACAAATCTTTACATTTCAACTGGGAATAAGTTTCACACATTTAGTATACGTTGGGCCGGCCGCTTCTACTTTTTGCATGTTGAAGTCCATGAATTTTGGATTACATATGCCAATATATTAATGCTCTTGCAGTCTTATTGAGATTACAAAAAGAACCATAACCAAATTATCATATAATCTCTTAAAAGTGGCTACAAAAGGATTAACAACGATCGCAATACCGTTGGGAATAACAGTTGTTATAAGTTGTATAGCAATTTTATGCTTTTACGCTTTTCTTCACGAACCTCAATCAACATTACATGGAAAGTAAGGTTATTGGTGCCTGTCCATAACTGTTGTTTGCATCTACCCGTACATGAACAGTTCGGAAATTGAAAAAAAATGCTTTCTTTATCTGTAAAAATAAATATGTCAAGGGTTATATGGTTGCAAAACGCTTTTTGAACTCGTAGCCGATTATGGTTTCCATTAATTAGAGTAATGCAATTTTCTTTCGCCATATCCCAAAAATTACAGTTTAAATAAGAAAAATGGTTGTACTGTAACAGAAACACAAGTTACCTACAATTTTTTTCGACTCCACCTGTTCTCTAAATTCAATAATAGATTTACAGGCAGAAAATGAAGCAGCAAAGAAGATAACTATTTTTTAGATGTCGAGTGAGATACAGACTTATTTTTCTAAGAAACGAAAGTTTATTCAATTGAGCTCAAAAAACTTCTTTTAAATTTCTATCCTTTCTCCATTTAATCGTGTCTAATCTCTACTAATTGCTGAGATCTCCATAGGAAACATCGCAAAAAACTTCTGTACAAATTAATAATTTGTGTTAACTCCAGACTTGTTATTTATACGAGGAAAAATTAGTGTTATTTTTATCAGTATTTGCAGGAAGTATCATTTTTATGATGGCCTTGACGCGGAAATGGATGCTTTACATTTTATGTCTAGATAGATGGTGTTAATAAAGAAATCATATTACATTATATATTAGCCAACGACAACCGCTTCTTCGTGTTTACTTTAGTGAAGTTTATGTCAATTGTAAATGTAATCATGAAAAGTATCCAACTAGTGAATCTTTAATTAAAGCAATACCAACATAAATATTAGTTTTGAAAGTTAGAAATAATGAGATTTTTTTATCTTTTAATTAAATAAAACAAATCTCTTTTTTTTCAATTAAATATATTTACAGAAAGCGGGTAATTCAATTACTATCTACAGAATACTCTTAGAGCCGTTTTACACCTACGAGAATTTTTACATAAATCATAAAAAATAAATGTTAGAATAAATTGTTATTTGGTTATGGTTATCATAGAAATCCTAAATAAATAGCAGTTAACCGATAAACCAGCAAAATATGGATCATAATTGTTTAGATTTAGGTTACAACTTAGAAGTGCAAATGGAAGTGACCTTATTCCTGTGTAAAACGACCCGAAAGTGTCGCGACAAAATTTCGTAGGAAAATTCTCACCAAAATTTTCGGGATAATTTTTGTTATGATTTATGTAAAAATTCTCGTACCTGTAAAACGGCTTTTAGCAACAAAAACACAATATTTATGAATTTCCAAACTTTATTATTTTTTTTTATGCAAGCATAATTTTCAAGATTGTTTTAAACTTTTTACCCTTAAATAAGTTTGATTTCTAAATTTTAGTTAACGGTATATGATGTATATTTACGTTTACAATACGGCTAACAATTTGACTTTCTTCGTTTAAAATAGGGTTAGTAATAACCATTTTCATTTGTAATTTCATATTCATTGTTATATTTAATTTAGTTGATTTAATAATCCACAACTGAACTCCTGAAATCCTAAATCTAAAGTTACCTATTTTTTTTTTGAAATTTTATTTTTATTGGCATTTTATTATTTAGTAAATCGAAGTCACGAAAAAGATCCAGATTCCAACTTAAGAAATTCGGGATATAAAGCCAGAATAAGACGTAGATCTATATTTGAAAGCGCTAGATACAACATGCATACAAAAAGTTAGTCGAATTAGCGATAGCTGGGGTAATAATATAATAAGAAACAGATGTGGTATATGAAAAATATCAATATGGCATTCTTTCTAAGTATATACTTAACAAACAAAATATTATGTTTGTGTTTTACACGTTGTAATACATTCATTTAAATCGAATACTAAAGAAAATATAATGCACGTAACTCATTTTTGATTCTGTGTAAGTAATATAATTAGGAAGGTAGGCAAGTCCACTTTCTCACAAAATTTTAATAAAAACTATTCTCGTTTCGTCCGTATATGGACATCTTCAGGCCTCTTTACTTTCTACGGGTTCTCTTAGCTTTTTGAGCTTCATCGCTTAGTGATAATTGCATTTCTAATAATCTGATTATCTTTAAAATTTTTGACATCACTTAATAAATATCCTGCATATGCAGTGAAGAGTAGCAACACACAGTAAAAAAGCTTGTACATCTCAAATATAAAATTGAAGCTGTGTTTTACTATGTACCAGGTTTCAGTGTGTTCTATTTTTACCAGCAATTTCTTCCTAGTTAATGAAGAATTTACATTTAAAGACCATCTAGGAATAATAAAATCTGTACATGGCTAGATCGAGCATGTGTTTTGCAATTTCGAAATTAATAGCTTTCAATTTTTAGTACCTGTTTTATTTCCTTCACGCATTTGCCTAAATATTTTAAGTGAAATAGCAATTTAGGAGATCTACATTAAGGAATAAACAGGAAAGAACAGTTCTTTTTCAACTTTATGATAAGCACGATATTGCAGGGAAAGTTGTCGCAGAGAAAAGGAATTTTGAATTACAAAATTTAAGTGCCATAAAAATAATGAAAAATAGAAGTAACAACCGCTTAAAAGTACAAAACCAATCTTAAACTGATTTCCATGGATAATTATCGACAAACATCGTATACATTTTATTATTCAATTACTACTGGCAATTAGATAAAGCTTCGAATTGTATATTTATTCTATGAAAACCTGATTAACGTAATTGATGCAAAATATTACGCGTTTTAAATAACAAACAAAGACGGTTCAATAGCGTCGAATTTATTATAGCAATGATAAAACTGTGTGATTGTTTTGAGATTCACGTGGTAAGCATAGCCACGCATAACAATCAGAATGGAAAACCGATTACAAAGTTGTATTCTATCGTAAAAACGGCCGTAACTTTGGACTTTACGAAAAGAGCTGACTAGGACTCACTGTATGGTATATCTAAGGGGCTCCATGTCTCGACATCACACGAGAAACGGGATAACCTTAGGTGTAACGGAGGAGCTGATGTATGGAAAGGTCGCGCTTCTTTCGTACGTTCAAGACAACAACCACGGGCACTTTCAAACACGCACGCTCTTCAAGCAGGACTAAATCGACCGTCAGCTGTTCCGCAGTTTATTTGTGTCCGACGCACGCGCAATTAGAAGACGTGCACGTTCAACAAGCGGTCGTGTTTGTGTTTTTCGTAACAAAGAGGCGGAGAAGGACAAGAAGCAATAGTGGCAAAGGATCTTCTCCCTCAGATAAAACAAAAGACGTTTTCTTTTTAATGTATTTCTGCCCAGCTTTCTGTGATCAAAGAAAGAATGGAATACGTTCGGCAGAAGAAAAGGTGGATTTTACTATGAAATCTCTTGCACTATCCCCAAACAATCGTTGTGTTAACATCACCAAGTCGATGGAACGATAATTCTGATGATAAAAAGAATGAAGTCGTATCACAATTTTTCTCCGGCTCACTTAAATGGAATTTATATAACGGAGGATATTTGCATGAATGCCCGGATAACAGAAGATACTCAGACTTATGATCTACTACAGATGCAACTAATATCTACTAACGTTATTTCTCTATTATTCGCTTTTTGGATCTTTGAAATGAAACTAATATTCCAACTTATTGTTGTTTCGTTGCTGTTCTTAAGAAAAAACTTCCATTTTATTCTTTTAATACATAAATAATTTTTTAATCAAATCATAAAATTAAATATTGAAATTTTAAATAATTTTATTTAAAATTTAAATTTAAATATATATTATAATACTTTTCTTTAAATTTATGTGTCATGGTTAAGTGTTTATTTTCATCTCCATCATCAACGTCAATAGATGTATACTGAGTAGGAATATTAATTTCATTTTCAAAATCCACAAAACCAAGAATAGAGCAATAAGGTAGAATTCAAAATAGATACGGAAAATAAATAAATCCGAAAAGTTTAATATTATAGAAGAATAAATATACATAATTAAAAAGCACTAACTTAAAAATATAATACGCTATTAGTATTAATCAGGATCGGCTCCTCTTAAAGAGCCACGGGGCCATGACCCCACCGTTTCAAATCACAAATTCATCTTTAAAAAGCTTTTATTTTCTGTAAAAATAAAAGCACGTAATATAAATACACGTACGCACACACACACACTCTTAAGTACAGAACAAACGTTGCGATTCCCATGATTTGATGCGACAAAACGCGCTTTGTAGTTGTTTTTGCAGATAAGCGGCTACCTGGGGCCACGTCTAGATTTGTCCCGATTTCAGACGATTGTAGGTGTCTACGCGGAGCTAGCGGAAGAGGTTGACTTCGGTTTAGACACTCCTCCGCAATAAAAATTAGGTTCAAGAATATTTAATTGTAGCGTATAGGTTCAAATAATGATATATACTCAACTTAAACTCACCTAAACTCATCCGCGTCTCGAACCGTGACACAACACATACAATTAAAAGGGTTTCAATGGGTAAGGGGGTAGGAAGGAAGGGACACAATTATATGCGGCTATCAACTAATATACTGCGTTTTACTATCTACTACTACTTGCGGATTAACTATACGCGGCGAATAATGTGAACTGTATGCGGCGAGTGAATATCTACAACTTACATACGTTAAAAGGAAAACAAAAAAAAAAGGAAAAACAAAAAATGTTCAAATAAAAATATAAAATTTAAACTGGCGTAATATTTATTAATTATAGTAATAAAGTGTAGTATTATTTTGGGGTGACACCGCAAACTAATAAGTATAGTATTTCAAATCAAAATGAACTACCATTCATATCTTTCTTAGGGTTAAAATTATGAAAATGAAATAATAAATACAATAAGGGAGTTACTCTTGAAAAATACATCAAATGTTTTAATTAAAAAAAAAAACAAGCCATTTGCTTAGGTCAAGAATATCATTAAATATCAATCAATGTGTAGACATTTATTTACAATGCTACCACAGGGGAAAGTTCGATGATTGGTGGACATCTGATGGTTGCATTTTGTTTCAAATCATGCAGAACTTTTTAGGAAGAATGACTTTTTCCCCTAAAAGTGATAGTAAGAAAGCTTTCTGTATGGTTCCTGTTATGTAGGTACATTTTTATATTGTGAATTGCCTGGAAACAGGTTCTTATCATGACTAGAAAATATGTCAGTGTTTTTATCTAACTTAAATATATACTACACTAGAAAACGTAACGTGGTGGCAGCTGGTAAAGCACGCTGAAGTACTGTTGAAACGTTAAATAGAAGCGTTTGGTGAAACTGAAGAACTTGCGTTGAAACGAGTGAACACAGTAGACCCTCGAAAGAATTTCACTTCACTGGTGATGTTGCTGAAAATTGGCGGTTGTGGAAACAGAAGTTTACGTTGTACCTGTTAGCCAGCGACAAATTAAACAAGAGTGATAGTGTGAAAAAAAGGCCTGCAGGTGTACAATACACTTGAATACATATAATGAGGGCGAAAATAAGGATAAATTGCAGACTGTCCTAGAAAAATTTGATCAATACTGCAATCTGATCAAAAACCTAGTGTATGAACACTATAAATTCTTCAAGGGGGACCAACAGCAGGAAGAAACGGTTGACCAATTTACAACATCTGCAAGATGTATTAATCCCTGATCGAATCGTTTTAGGTATTCGGAACCCTCGAATACAAGAGAAGCTTCCTCAAAATCCAAATCTACAGCTCAACGAAGCCTTACAAATATGCAGGTCAGTAGAATGCAGCGCAAAAGGTTATTGTGAAGGACACGGTAAATATAAATTTGGTGAACCATGAAAGAATAAAATGAAATTTAATAAAGTCGGATCATCCGGAATGAGATTTAGAAGCAATAAGCAGAGAGGTAATGCTGAACGCACAATAGACAATAGAAAGAATTCTAAAAAAATTTGCAGGAATTTTAAATCATCAAATCCATGAAGTTGATTTAAATTCTGATTTTGAGTCTGAATCATGTCAATCTCAACAGAATAATGACAACGATTATTCTCAAATAGTATGGACAATTCCAAATTCGATTAAAGTATTGACACAGTAGAATGGCACGAGGTTGTGGATATACTTGGTCACAAATAAAGATGAAGATTGATACAGGGAATCCAGTTAACATTTTAAATGTCAATAATTTTAGAAAACTAAATTGCGATTTTAAAAATGTAGTATTAGTATCATCAACTTTATCTTCGTATTCGGGACATAAAATCGACGTAACTGGCAAAATATCTTTAATAAGACGGGAAAGGAAGCAAGGTATTGTACTTAATAAACCTAGGGATTACGTCGTTATGTCTGGTGATGCTGAATATCGCCGGAATAGGCAGCAGGTTAGACCATTCAGAATACCAGCGGTACCCGTCAGTAATTGGAAATCAAGTGACGCTGAAACTAGAATCACCATTGAGCCTTCACCAGAAAGTATTCCTGAAGCAATGCTTAAAAAACAATAACCGAACTGTTAATTTTCCAACTAAGAACTTTACCAGAAGTGGCCGTGAAGTACAACTGCCGACTCGGTTAAACTTATAGAAACATCAATTTAATTGTAATTAGCTTTTTTCTTTTTTTTTGTTTTTTAGAAAAAAAGGGCGTGTTATGTACGTACATTTTTATATTGTGTGTTGCCTGGAAACAGGTTGTTATTATGATTAGAAAATATATGTAGGTCGTCAAAAAGTACTTCAGTGTTTTTATCGAACTTAAATATATACTATACTAGAAAATGTAACAGTTCCAAGTTAAGTAGACGCGCTGTATATTAAATTGTATTACCTACTCCTTAATAAAATTTAATGTAGGGGAAGGTGGGGCAAGATGGGAACATAAAGCTTTAGAATACTGCATAAGGATTGCAAATTGGTATACAAGGTTCTAAGTACGCTTGTTGTAATCTTTAAACATTTATCTGCTGATGGATGAATTTACAATTTTTCGACGGGTACTCTTGATGTTGTGAGAAAATTTTGAAAAGAAATGTGTAAATACACCATCTTGAACCACCATGGGGGCAAGATGGGGTTCCAGGTGAGTTAAGAATGGGCCGTACCATAAATCTAGGTAATAGGTAAAAAAATAGATTCTTAAAATATTCTTAAAAACATGCAGGAACAAAGCTTAAACTCTTTAAAGCGGAACTAAAGCGGAGACAATAGAAGACGAACTCATCGACGTTATTCGCACAGCCTCCATGTACCAAACCTCGCCATCCATGGCATTGTATCAATACTTCCCATTACAATACTAACATTGAGCGTCATCTTCCTCAACAGAAGAACTTGATTATTTCCTTGACGTTTTGTAAAAATTTATCTCTTTGCTTTCCTTACAAAATTCGGCTTCTTGATCTCTTCTGTTTTTTTCTTTGTCATTTTTTTTTCCTTTAACTCTCCCTCAGCACTTCTAGTTGCCTTAGGGATTCTCTAGACTTCTATTTTCTTGTAGCAGATTTTTATACGTAGTGCTTGTAAGGATTATTGTCTTTCTCTTGTTACGCTTTGATTGAACCTGTACTTAGTCCTAACATGAGAAATAGGCATTATGTTTTCAGAAGCATAATGGCATATCCAGGCATAACGGACCAGACTGAAAGTGAGATAGTGATGTCCCCATGTTGCCCCATACCAATAGCCCATCTTGCCTCTTTGGACATTTTCTGGTTATGTTATAATAACATACTAATATTTTAAATAACAAATAACGCACTATAGAAAATACATGCAATACATGTCAATAAATAAGCAAAAAAGCGTAGTTGTAAATAATTTACTTATGCTTCCGATACTGGCCGTTGAACTCACCATCATAAATATAACGAAATTCTGGAAATTGCAAAGTTCACGCGCAAACAGCAATAACTTTGTTATTACGACTAGTAAAATTTCCTACATTACAACAAACATAAAACAGCACTTGTCAATATTAGGACTGCTATTATTTGACAGATGGTTACTGCCGTTTTGTAGATAAGACGATGTACTCAACATACCTCCTGGCGCCATCTGGCCCACCCTCCACTAATACAAACCATATTATGTTAAATAAAAATACTTTCATCTACTCCAAAAAATTCAATATCCTATATGCATATAGTATCTATCCTTTCTATAATAATTTTTAATTACCTTTATGGATTGGACCCTTGAATTGTATGGATATTACCACGACATAAATAAAATATTTGTGTGTACGCACATTTAATTCTTATTTTGGCACGCAGCAAAAACAAACATTTTTACTTACAGTATTTTATGTGAAATTTACGCATCGTTTTAAATTGAAATAAACTTACGTTATACTGATCACAAACTTCAAAACACAACCGACTTACTATAGGTGTAAGCGATCAACTAAAACTAACGATACGAGATATGGTGATTTAACGTATAATTGCGCAGAAATTTTTTCATCCACGAAACAAAAAGCAGTAACATGAAAACGGTGAGTTATTATTCAATAAGTTACGCACGCAGTTACATCCTGAATTTTGAAATGTACACCTGCGATATACGAAACGGCAGTTGGTATATACAAGTAAGTACAAAGTATGTGAGTAGCAGTTAGCGGTTAGTAAATATATATGAGGTCGTGGTATGGTATGTACGCGTGTGTCATTCACGATACCGCCAGTAAATTCTCAAGAATAAATTGTACAAACGCCTGAATCACGCGTTTTCATTGCGATATCTCTTGGAAGTTGCATTCTAGAGTATTTACATATACACTCACCACTAGATAGACGCAAGAAATTATATTTATGTTAGCATTGCATTCAATCTATACGGTTTGATTCTATTTTTGGTATTTTACATGTTTGTTATTTACAGTGTTCAGTATTGTAACTGCTAGCAGTACAAATATGGATATGATATGGACGAACTGTTCTTTAAAATAAAGTAAAATGTTAAAAGACGTGGCATAGTACACCTCACCCTACTACGTAAATGTGTTAATCGCCGAACAAAGACGGCGCGGCGGTGGTCAATTTTCCCAGATTCGCGCAATATATGTATTTCCAAATAGGAGTTCCACAATTCCTGGAACTTCTGAACATAACTAATATTTACAATAGACTTTTGAATGTTAGCACTCTTAGCCGCACACCGGATAATGGGTGGTCATATTATGGGGAATAAATTGTAGTTATTAGTCTATCCTTGGATATAATGATTTAGCACTTATTCACTAGCACTCGAAATTTAGAAAAGAAATGTTTATGCCGCAACAGGTAATGGATAATCCCCAGCAAACATCATTATTAAAATCGTTATATCTATAAACAGAGAATAATTGTATTGTAAGTATAGTTGTTACTAGTACCAAATATAATACTAGTATACATATGGTCAAAGACGTATAGTTCCGCTGGCGTACTATAGAGCGGCGCCACTGTAGCTTCTCGTCGGTGGCAGTTAAAAAAGCGCGGGGCAAGAGACGTACGAAAATAAGCAGTGGATCAAGCGAAGTATGTACTTGATATGGAAGCACTTGAGTATTATAGCTGTGGGTAATTCAGAAATCTATTCCTACTGGCAAAATTCAAATTTCCCACCATAATTTTCGGTAACTTAAAACACAAGTCTGAATTACCAACGATTTTGTATTACAATGCAATCTTGACCAGTAAATATAAATAATCGCAGTAAATATGAATTCTACCCCCTGCCATATAAATAAGTGGATGGTCTGAGGAACGGATGCTAGGTGTTAGTTCTGCGGTTTATATTTATCCAAGTTATTTTACAGAATGAATGTATGTTTGGAGAGTTGTTCTTTATGATCTCCATCTATTACTACTTATATCGCTATTAATTAACGTACTAAACAGAGATACATCTATAATCGATGATTTATAAAAATTCTAATTTTAGGATTTATTATAAAAAGTCTGCATTTGCACTTGGTTGCATACCTATAAAATTTTCTAGTAATTTCCAAAAGCAATCTGAGATTTCCTAAAAGCAGCAAACGAAAAAAAAAAATGAAAATCTTTCCTAGAAATAAATGCGGGAAATTTAATTCTGCTAATTTTCTCCTTTTTTTCTATTTTTTATCGTGATTTGTTACAAATATATAGTTTGACAGTTCTAACCATTATAAGATATGTACAATAACATAATGTTCAACAATTATATTTTCTATATTGATTCTACAAACAACGAAACAGAAAAAGTTCAAGAGCGACAAAAGCTTATGTCTGATGCTAGCGTACTTATACACTTTGATAAAAACAAAATTGAGGAAAATACATTAAAAGTGCAACCAGATAATAATAATGTTGCAGATTTTTTTTTGTAAAGACCCCTCCCAGTAAACCAAATTCAAATTTCGCGCAGTTATTTTCGGTAACTTCAACATTAAAGCATGAAGTTACCTACGATTTTGTATTACATTAATTTACATACATTTGAATACCTTTAAGTTGAATTTACGAAATATAATTGTGAAAGATTTGAATTTTGTTTACTGGTCTGCGAGTGAAATTTGTACATTTTAAGCAAAATGATAAAAAAAATCTTGTTCGAAACGCCATCGACTATCCTATGAAAACAGTAAACAATAATTTTGGAAACAAATATGAGCTTATGTTTCTCAAACATCATGGTATTTCTGAGAGTGAATTTAAAAAAAAAAAGAAAAATTTATAGATTTTGTAGATACACTTTTTTAATCTTTTCTGATATGTTTATTTCAGTTTTTAGCAAGATAATAGTCTTTCGCTGTTAAATGCAGATATGTTAACAAAAAATAGCAAAAAAAAACATAAATTTATATATCAAGAAACAAAGATTATTTTAAATGTCCACTAGTCCACTAAGGGCAAAAATATTTTATCACCGCAAATAAATCAACAGTGGTAAATAAGATATAATATGTCTATGAAAAAGTTAATAGGTATTTGATGAAATAAATAAAAGCAAATATTCCGTGTGTAGCTTCGTTTAACACAAAAATATGTTTTAATTTCATTATAAAACGAATATTAATCCATTGAGCCAATATGTGTGTTTTGGCTTTTGTTTTATTTACTAAACTGTTACTTGTTTTGACTCCTTTAATATTCATTATAATTTTGCGAAATGACAATTCATTTATGAATGCTCTACCTCTTCGCTGCGTGCGCAGTTAAACCACTTTCATTCGTCTCGCATGGACTCTTCGGTTATCTTATATTTTTACGCGTTTGTGCAACGGAAAATTCTCACTTACGTTTAATCACGTCAGATAACGTTTAATATTTGTTTGGTCGTACACTTTTCTAGCTGGGACATCTATAGTACGCCAGCGGAACTATTCTTTGCCCGTATATATATTTATATTGTATTTGCTAGTACTGTGCAACCGGATAGATTTCATAACCTGTTAAGCGTATGTGCATAACCGGATAACCGGTATAACCGATTATTACCGGCGTGACCGGTTAATCGCCATGACCGGTGGAGAGGCGTTTTTGAAGAACTGCTTAATCACGATCCGCCTCAGGGACCGCCGGCAGCTCCATTGCCCGTCGATCCTCCTGAAATTCCGATGGCCGATGACGAGCCCACGCCTGTGGAAGTGAAGGCAGCCATACGATCGCTGAAGAAGGCAAAGCACCGGAGCGGATTAGGTTACTGGCAGAAGTGATTAAAGCTGGAGGAAATACCTTTGCTTACAATCGCCTTTCACTCCTCCGAACTATCTGGCGTACAAACAAGTTCCAATCGCATGGAAGAAACCCATTATCGTGCCATCCATAAGAAAGGCGACAATCGGGAATGCAAGAACTATCGGCGGCATCAGTCTTCTCTTCCATCGTTGGCAAAGTCTTCATGAAGATCATTCAGTCGAGGCCTACAAAAACATCGAGAAAGACCAGCCGAGAGGAGCGGCCGGATTCAGACCAGGGCGAGGATGCTGCGATCAATTTTTGACTCTTCGACAACTAATGGAGGACCGAATCCGTTATGGGCGGCGAACAGTTATTGTATCTCATCGACTTCAAATCAGCTCGACTGTGTGCATTGGCCTGCATTATGGAGAACATTGGAGATTGAACACGTGCCCAAAAAGTCGTCACAGCCTTCGAATAGGTTCAACCAAGCCAGGTGGGAATCCGGAACGATCTATCTGAGGAGTTTACTATTCACTTGGAGTCCGACAAGGCGACGTAGCCTCTCCATACTCTTCACATCGTAGTCGACGCCATTATGAGAAAAACATTCGAGGACAGACGTGGAGTACAGTTCGACATCGATCACTCAGTGACCGACCTCATGTTCGCCGACGATAGCGCCTTTTTCACAGACAACGGACGCCGACGCAACGGATACTCTTTATGATATTGCTCGCATCGCTAAATCGTACGGCTTGAAAATCACGTGGACAAAGACAAGGTGCTGACAAACGAATGGATCGCAGGCTACGTTCACCTCGATGGTGTAAAGATCGAAACAAGTGCGGAGTTCAAATACCGGGTCACTGTTCAGGAGAAGAAAGTGGCTTCTACACGCAGAGATCCACAGCAAGGATTGGACAGGCAGCCGCGGCGTTTGCTCTCTCAAATGGTGCCTGTGGAAGAAGATCAACATCTCCATGAAGACAAAATTCGCCTCTTCGGACGCTGATTTTGCCAATTCCCTCTAGGAACAGAAACATGGACCTGCTAAACTGGATTTGGACAAACTCCGAGGTAGTTCCAAATGCGATGTCTGCGACAGATCCTGGAAATTTCATTGCGCGATCGCATTACCAACGAAACCATTCGGACAATCTGTCAACAACAACCAGCCATCGGTGAAGTAATCCTGCAACGACGATTGAGGTGGTTTGGCCACGTCTGCAGAATGGGCGCAAACCGAATACCACAAAGACTTCTCTGGCAACAGCGACTCGTCCAGTGGAAAGTACAACGCACCGCGCCAAAGAAAACGTGGACAAAACATATGGAAGACGACTTGAAGAACCGGCGTCTCGACCTCAATCAAGCTAGGACCACCGCCATGGACCGGAAAGCGTGGAGAGCGATCATAGAAAAAGTCCGAAATCCTGCGGCACCTACAACAGCGTACTGGTTGCGTGGGCAACCTCCGTCAGCCGCCAGCTAAGGATCATAGATAGATAGATAGCCATGACCGGTTAACTGTCATGACCGATTAACCGTCTTGACCGATTATCTGCTTTGGTCGGATAATCGCCGTAATCGATGAAAAGGCAGTTTTATTTATTGTGTATCTATCGCTCTGTTTTTCAGAACAAAATGCTCGGGATTTCAAAATTTTAAATTCTGTTTAGTTCAGTACAAATTATATTATTCTTAAATTCAGGTATTCAATTTATTTATACATTGTTCGTCCCTATACCAATTTTTTTCTTTTTCTTTTTTTTTCAATAACAATAAAATAAAAATATACAGTAGTTTTTATCCACCCAGCGACCCTTCTGATAAGTGAAAGAATACTGTGAAAAGTGACCTTCTACTTTCTAGGTGACACGGGACACTTCTAGGAGCACCAAATCGCCTGTCAAAATAGTAAACCAGGCGCTTGCTAACGAATGGCGCCCCCAAAGCCCCTTCCCGGATTATTTAAAATTTTTACAAAATAGTAATTGTCGAATGTCGTTGTCAACATTGAACGTACAAATAAAAGAATGTGTTAACACAAAACAAGCTTAACTCTTTATTTCTTTACCAAAATGCTATGTTTTACCACTTTTGAGACTCTTAAATCACAGGTATGTATGTTGGAATCGTAAATACTATATAAAGCAATTTATTTAATACAAAAATACGTATTCGAACTTTCCTGGCATTTTAAATGAATATGAGGTTAAGGGAACGTCAAAATAAAAAGAATTACTTGAACATATTTTAAGAGCTTAAATTTATACACAATAGCAGCTGCTTATTTTCTGCATATCAATAATTTTGGACATTATAAATTTACATTAAATTGCGCTTTTCATATCAGTTTATGTAAGGCCTTAAAAGTATACTTGCATTTACGTAAAAAAAAAAACACTTTTTTTTTAATGTTGTTTTTTTATTTAGCAGTATTTTTGATTTTCTTACCGATTTTGTGAATCCCCGTTTGCTTTTTTTTAATACGATATCTTGCTAGAACCAGCTTTAAGCCAGTGTATCACAAGCATATTCCCTTACAATGCTTAAATAGCTACTTGTTAGCGATAAGTAGTTTGAAGCACAACTTATTGATTGAAATAAAATCCATACGTTCTAAATGTACTCGACACTTCGCAAGTAAATAAAAATGTATTCGGTTAATAAGCGGCGAGTACCTTACCCAACAATGCGAGTAGGTAAAATACTTAATAATAATAATACTTTTTTAACTAACACCTAAATACGGTAATAAATTATTAAAAGCCCTGACAATTAAAAGTTCTCGAGAACAGCGAGAACTTGCAAGAATCGAATACTTTCAATTTCTATAGTCCTCGAAAACTTCTATCAGGGGTATTTATTTATTCTCGGTACCTAATTGGTTTTTGTGGCTTTTATAAGACACACTTCTTGTTCTTCGGATAATTTGCAGCAAATTTTCCGACGAACGTTTATCAGGATGCTGCCTATTAGGATTTCTTCGAGCATAAATGAAATGTTAGCAAACAATTTTCTTCACAAAACTGCATCTTTTTTGAATAGCTTTAAACAACAATGACGCTTTTACTAGTAAGTTATGTCACTGTCACATAACTTTAGTTTATGGTGAATAGTAAGTAATATAATCAGTATCGTCCAAACCACCTACTCTTGAAAAAAAAATGGCTAGGAATTAATATTTGAGATAGAAAATTCTAACTTCCCAAGAAACTATAGGAGGTAGGTCTAAGGAACCTAAATACAATAAAAAAATTAAGGCCTTTAAAATCAGCATCTAAATAAAATAATAAATATAAGGTGTTTCGCTTGAAATAAGAGAATTATTTGCCTTTAACCATACTGAAAATTAAAAGCAGGCTTTTTATTCACCCTACAACATTTTTGAGCATTATTTTTATTTTATTATCAAGGCTAATGCTTAGCTTAGACAATAAAGACGTTTTAAAACATCTAACTTAAATATGAAAGTCAGGCACGCCTCTTAAATTTTCTTTTTGATTTTGCAGAATACTTAATTACCTCAGAAATAGGTTGAGTTAAATATAGGAAACATAACAGTAACTTGCCTTTATTTAGCCTATACTATCATAATGTATACGGTGTTGTATTTAAATTTTCACAATATTGCTGTGTAATAATCTTTTGGGTCACACTGTATATTTCGAACCAATTTTAAAACATCCTCTTTATAAATCTACATATATAACCATTAAGAAAAAAAATTCGAAAATACCTGTATACTCACTAGTGATGGGGCAATCGGATCCAAAAAGTATTCAATAAGCGTAAACGGATATGTAGTCACTACGCTAAGAAAAATCGGAACTTTTTCTTAACGATTCTGATTCTTTTGCTAAACGATTCAAATATCGGTTCATACAGATACCGATTCTTTTTAGTCGATAAGGAAAAGAATCGTTAAGCAAAATGTAATCGATAAGAAAAAGAATCGTTAAGCAAAATGTAGCCGATAAAAAAAAATATTCGTTAAGCATCACATAGTCGAGCCGATGTATGTATATGTAGACACCGAGGCCGAGGCGAGCATATTTGCGGCATATTTCTTTTGATTTTTTTGCGATTTCTTATACGCTAGCTGCATAATATTTGTATAGAATTGTCTTAATACACACGCATACGTTATTTTAGTGGAACTAGAATCTTATCCATTGGTTTAATATGATTTAGGTAAATTTTAGTGGTGGTGCATTTGCATAATAAATACAAGTATTTTTTTGTTCAGTTACGAAATACATAATAAAATAATCAAAGTAATATTAATGTATGCTAATAAACTGACTTTTGTTGTTTCTTATATACAGGTGGGCCACCACATTCGCGTCGGTTTATATACGAAAAGTGGTAACATATTTTCAATTTTTTTTGTTAAGGTTATACAGGTTCAGAAGGACCACATTTCAAAATTATTTATACAGGGTTGACTCAAAGAAAAGTTACACGCCAAAGTTGTAAAAAAACACCATTTATTATGACATATTTTGATAGTACAGACTAAATAAAGACAAGTTGGTGTTAGGTTTCTTATGCCTAACTCGACTCTTTTACGAGATAATTAACTATTCTTCAAAATGTAGATCAAAATTTAAGAGACATGCCTGTCATGCATATTTAAGCAAAGATATTTAAACTGTATTTATTTTTTAACTAAAGCATTAGACTTGATAATAAAATGAAAGTAATGCAAAAATATCAAGGGTGAACAGATACATACTTTAATTTTTCTCTGTCTTTAAAGGCAAGTAAGTTTCTTACTGTAAATGGAACACCTATATTTATTACCTGATTTAGATTCTAATTTTAACGGTCTTTAAGATTGTATTAATGTTTCCTATACCTACCTCTTGAAGTTTCTTAGTAATTTAGAATTTTCTATTTCAAATAATTAATTTCTATCCATTCTTTTTTCAAAAGTAGACTTAGACAAAAGTGCGCTATTATCGATTATACACAAAGTTTAGTTAAAAAATAAATACATTTAAAATATCTAGCTTAAAATATGCATGACAGGCCTGCTCTTAATGTCGAATACAACGAGATGTTTATTTTGTTTTCATGCACGTGTGCGATAACGATTTTTTGCGGTTTATAGTAATCACTATAGTTAATTACGTACCGGCTTTAAAAAGCATATAGAAAATATCAATATTATACATATATTTTATTTGCCGCTTTCCCATTAAAGAAATATATTTAGTTTGCCCTACTGATAAGACATAGAAATTTCAAATTACCTGTATATGTCCGTGAGTTTTGTTTTAACAAAAAACAGGGTTTCACATTATGTATATACTCTATTATAGTAAAGACTTCGGTGTTTTGTTCGGCGTTTTTTGTTTGATTTTTCACATTATAGGAATTACGAATATGAACACTTTTTGTTTGTTTATTTTCTTTCAATGAAAAAAGCAAATGTCTTAAAAAAGAACTGGTGTTTGTAAATACAGGACTCCACTAATTTACTTTCATAATAAATGTGTAATTATCACCTGATTAAGCCATCACTTATAAAAGAAAAAAAAAAAGATGTTAGGTGTAAAGCAACTATCGTTATCCTTATTTATGAAGCAGAAAAAAGAAATTCCCAATTCTCAGTTTTTTTTTTCATTTTTATGTTTACTTTCTTTAAAGACTAAACAGAAAATTTTATTAGCATACAGTAATATTACTTATTTTTATTAATTTTTATTTTTTATTATTTTATATGTATTTTCGTAACTAAACAAAAAAATACTTGTATTTATTATGCAAATGCATCACCACTAAATTTACCTAAATCATATTAAACAATGATAATGTAATTCTAGTTCCACTAAAATAACGTATGCGTGTGTTTAAGACAATTCCAACACAAATATTATGCAGCTAGCGTATAAGAAATCGCAAAAAAATCAAAGGAAATATGCCGCAAATATGCTCGCCTCGGCCTCGGGGTCTACATATACATACATCGGCTCGACTATGTGATGCTTAACGAATATTTTTTCTTATTGGCTACATTTTGCTTAACGATTCTTTTTCTTATCGACTACATTTTTGCTTAACGATTCTTTTTCGTTTATCGACTAAAAAGAAATCGGTATCTGTGATGAACCGATATTTGAATCGTTTAGCAAAAGAATTCAGAATCGTTAAGAAAAGTTCCATTTTTTCTTAGCGTATAGTGACTACATATCCGTTTTACGCTTATTGAAACTTTTTTTGATCCGAAATTGCCCCATCACTAATACTCACTAGCTAATATACACTACCATATGCGATTCACACCTAGAGTTTACATACAAGTATAAACATAAAAATTAAGAGCTAATAAAACTCAACACCATCATTTCTCTGATCTCCTGCCGTCACATATAAAGTGAATACACTAAACCCTTATACCATAACCATACGTATTGGTTAGGTATACCGAGAACATCAAACATAAAATAACGATTAATGTTATCGCCACTATCACATACACCTAAATAAAAGTATAGAATACTAAGTACCGCTTTAGGTAGAAACATTTTAATTGAATAATAATTAATTAACTCATAATAATTATTATTCTGTTAATGTTTAGCAATCGAATTAATAATAGAATCGCTAGGCTGACCTTAGAATCATTTTCTTTTTATTCTCTTAAGCAGGGCCGTGTAATCATTACCGATACAGTTAAGCAATAAGCCGACGTGACGCGTGATTAGAATTTTAGAAATGTCTTCCGCCTGTTAACATGTTCGATACTAATTTTCAATGCGTTCTATGCAGAGTTTTACTGTCTAAATGCCGTTAGAAACAATTCTTATGTGCTTGTTTTCAATATAAACGTTCCTTTCAATTTGCATTAAAAAGATTAGTCTTATACAAGGGCTTCCTAATTCATTAATTTTTCAGTAGTTTAGTATTTTATAGTGATGCGACGAGTCTGTGATTTTGATTTGAGTAACTCGCATTTGGTTGGCAAAAGAATCGAGTCCATACTCGTATGTTAGACTCGATTATAGTGGTGAGTCCCTAGACTAGATTGCAGTAGCCGAGTTCCCAGACTCGATTCTAATATTCGGACATTCAGACTCGATTCTATTGCTCGAGTAAACAGGTTCTAGTATATACGTAGATTAATTTACTAATTCGGGTCTGTGTAATGGGAAAAATACATACACTGTGTATCGGCCAAATGAAATAAATTCGATAATAAATAAATGGGTGTGTGTTTGAGGAAACGCTCAGACACGTCGATTGGTATTTTTAGTTGGCCATATGTTGGCCATATTGGAAATGGGTAAAATACAATGTAAAATTTAGGTACCTTGCAGTACACACCATGTGACGTCTAGCTAACTCGAAAATAAAATATGTGGAGAAGATGAATTTGTAGAACTTCAATTCCTTTAATTTGGTTTTATCTCACCATATTGACTTACCTAGTTTTTACATTCCAGCGGTGATATGTTCTAAATAAGATGTTATTGTATACGTCATTTTGCAGAAATTTTCTGATTGGAAATATTACAGAATGTGAGCCGTCTCAGCTAATAGAACAACAAAGCAAATTTGCAAACGTTGACAGATATTTTGCATTGTAAGTTAAAGCTAAAGATTTTGAATTCACGTAATTTATTATTTCTGTAATAAAAAACACCTTTTCGGAAAGAATATATTTTAGTTCTTTATATTTATTTGTGTTATAAAACCCCGTCTTCCTAATTTCAAATAGTTCCTTTCCATAGACCTAAAGATATACAAATGTGTCTACCATCGAAAATTATTAGTATACATACAGGGTGCGTTTTTTATCTTGAGACAACGGAATATCTCTCAAACACTGCATTCGGTACCATTCAGTGAGCCACCTACATTATAACAAATCTTATTAAGATCTTTTTTTGATTTGATGCAGTGTTTTAGAGAGTATTCCGTTGTTTCAAGATAAAAAAAACTCACCCAGTATATACCAGCTATACTCATCTGCGTATAATAGACAGTTCATTTTTACTGGTTCCACTTTTCTCCACCAAATTACTAAGTTCAGATGCTTCATTTAAGTTTTAATTTATTTACATTATTTGTACTGTAGTCCCCATAGTTTCATATACACTTCTGATTACTTTTTTGAGTTTATTATATTGGGCATCTTATGTATACAGTACGGTTTAAAGCGACCGCAACATGAGGTTCATTACCTATCTGATGTACTATAGGGGAGGAGCGAAACAATTTTGCAAGCTTTTGGCGCAGTGAATCAATTCGCGCCCTTTCAAAATAGCTCCTCGATTGTATAGTAATCCAATTTACTCTAATACCTAATACCTATTGCCTTCTGATTGCAGCTAACCTACAGCGTATGAGCGTACCCCTCCTGCTATTGCATTTTGCTATACCAAAAGTGGAAGGGATTCCAGGCAGTAGCACAAATATTTCGTTCTACAGGCATCTCTTTTTGTTACCTGTATTTCTCACATTGTTTGCGTCTAGTATTCGGAATTTTGCTACAATGCACTCGCTTAAAACACCACAGTATCACGGTACAAATAATACGGTATGTTCGTTTTGAATCTCAAATTCGTCAAGTCCGGTCAGATGACGTAATTAAGGAGCGTATCGAAAACAATAAAATACATGTATGGTAAATAGCAACATGTTAAAATCCAAATTATTCACAACTACCAATTAATGTAATTCAAATGCAGCTTTGCTTTAAAAAAGCCCGTTTTAAGTTGAAATTTACTTTATCTATCTTGTCGCCATCTAGTAGCGCTCGTGTTTATTTCTACGATTGTAGCGACTTTCGTGTGTGTTTACAAAGTGTTTTCGTGGTTTTTCTAGAAAATTGAATCGTGAAAACACCTTAACGCTTTTAAAATATGTTCTGTAACCCCGTCCAGATTTTCTAAACTTACCTTTCGCATTAACAAACCCTCACGGTCGAAATCGATTTTAATATAATAATAATTATATATGTGCCATTTATGCTCCTATCTGACGTAATTTCGATATGCGCGTAAGCATACCGTATTATTTGTACCATGCACAGTATATCATTAAAAGTATTCGTTATGTGATCTCTCACATTTTCTACAGTGGTAGCTTCTTCACGGCACACAAGCCCGTTTGTGTCTCCACAAATAAAAGTCCATTTTGGCAAAGTCGGGAAATTTAAGATTGCCTTGGTCTTCTTCTTTCGATCTATTTGTTTGTGAACCTTTGATTTGTTTGAAATGTTCTCTCACACGCAGTACGAAATGAGCTAGTGCGACTATATTCTTTGTCGCTCAACAGGCGACACTCCCAGAAAGTTTGGTAACAAAGTTCTTAAAAAATAAAGGTAAGATTCACCATTAAATGCCCGCCAAATAAGTAGAAACCTACTATTCGATCATCAATAATACTATTCCAAACATTTAATAACCGCCTGTGCTGGAGATCTATTATCTAAGAAGTCGTAGATTGTGATCAGAATAACTATGAAAATTGTCTCACAATATATTTGAAGAAGTTTGGATCTTTCAGATGTTAATTTTGTATTTTAAGTTAGAAAATTCTCACCCGTTATTACTTATAAATTATAAATTATGTAATCTGTTTTCGGAAACTCTTGGTGAAGCTGAATGTGATATCCATAAAAATAATTTTATGTTAGAATTCGTTGACTCCTAATTTCTTTTTGACTAGAAGTAGGATTTTCTGTTGCCACCCATAATACTGAATACTCATTATCCTCAATTCTTGCAGGTTTTAAGTTATTTAGTGCTTTGTATTCTAATGAAATAATAAATATAATAAGGGAGTTTTTTAAGTAAAAAAAAAAACAAGCCATTTGCTTAGGTAAACAAACAAAGAAAATAAAAAGTGTGTTTCCCTTTCTTTAAAAGAAGTACGTCGGCTTATCCATAAAATATCCATTATATTTTACTCGACGGTCTTCGCTTAAATAACTTATGTGCTCTATGTTGTGTTATGTTTTCGTCGATATAAAATCACAAAACACCTGAACTAAACAAGTGACTCATGTACGTGCAGTTTAAAAACTAAATATATGAAATTCTGAAGGAAATACGTTAGTATTTATGTTTAGGTAGATAAGTATATCATATATTTTTCACTTTAATGGCTTCTAAATTTGTGTACATTATTTTTTTTGTGTCGATACTATTTTAGTCAGAGCCATTATAGCAATCGCGGTTTAAACCGTAGATCAATAATCTTCGGTTTAAACTTCACTTTAAACTTACAACCGATATAAATAAAGAAAAAACTCGATCTTGCCACTTTTAAACCATAAATCGCGATTGTAATAATGGCCCTTAGCAATAAATAAGGTAATAAATTACTACAAGCTGAGATAAACCGATTCAAAACTTTGTAAAAGTAATAAAATGTAGGAGGAAGTGAGAGAGGAGTGGGCGCGTGATTGGCCCCACCACTCAATATTGTCACGAGCCGCCACTGTAAGAGAATTAGTCTCTTGTATTTCGCGATTTTAACATCGTCTAAGTCATTTAATTTTAGAAATCCTACCAAATAATCCATAGTTTCAGGTCCTCGGTGCACTTGGGAAGAGTGAACAAACATCGATCGATGCCAAAATTTCACCATCTTTCAATTCAATATCAATTTTTATTAATAATAATATTGAACGATTGCTTGCGCTAAGCATATCGTTCCGTAGTTTTCACATTGTATTTGCTCGATTATTTTACATATTGAGATCATTAAAATCTCTTCCCATTCCTTGGTATTTTCTGTTAATTCCATTTGCCCCTTTGAACATTTTCAATATCCATTCTCTTCCTCTTTTCTCCAACCATTTGATCATCTCTGACGCTATTCCAACTTTCCCACCTGTTTTTCTTAGTTTAATATCTTGTACTTCGATTTTCTCTGTCTTTATATCGTGTTGCAAATCCTCTTTTCCTCTACAGGTATTCAGTTAAAATAGGTATTTAATTTGTTGTCGATTTGTGGTGTCAACGTACAAAAAAAGGATGTAGGATATTACTGATGATGTAAACTGACTGCTGCTATTTTAGTTTTCCTTTGTCTGCGGCTGTTAATAATATCCGCTCAATTTTAAAACTCCGGAGAATTATAATTGACCAAACGTTTAATAAATTTAAAAATTGTAAACTACATACCAATTTCTAAACGTTCCCAGGAACGTAACATAATATGGATATAGATGAACGTTTTGTGTATGTGCTATTGTAGATAATACATAAATTAAACTTATTATGTATAGAATTCGAAGTGTTCCACATGGCCGATCAAGTAAATGCGTTCTATCGTCGAATCCAAGGCTGTTCAAGTGGAATAGTAATAATAATTATTATAAGCAATAGCATGCGTATGTGTATCCAACATAAATATTTGAATGTCCGTGAAAGTGACGGCGGTTCTAAAAAGTCGTATTAGTGCAAAAATTAACTCGATGACTGAAAGTCTGTTTATAAACAAAAGAGGCGCCCGGTTGACGCAATGTGGCCTGCTGCCTGAACCAGTCGGATCCTTCTGCTATTATACACAAACGTTCGGTGTTCGGTTAAATATAGGCTCCATGCCCCTGATTAAACAGCAGTTGTTAATATGTGCAGTCGAAAAATCATTGCGAGAGGATTCTAATTTGGCATTCTAGTATACTATACAGGTATAGTTCATTCACGCCGAGAATGTTCTATTCAAAGACATCGAAGGTTTATAGGTATTTTGCCCCTAGTAACTTATCAACAATTTGTATAGGGTGTTTCACTAGAAGGGAATTCTCTATATACTCTACAAAGATACAAAAAAGGTTTCATAATTTTTTGTAGGATTATGTTTTTATTATCTAAAATTATCGGCATTTGTGCAGAGGGTGTTTCGCAACCTCAATACCCTCATTATTGTTCATTTTTCTGAAATATCAGTAAATTTCGAATATATAAGATATAATTACCTTAGGCTAAACTCGGTAATTTCGAAGATATCTTCTTCTAAAAATTATGTCACTTACATTGTGTGAGCAAGGCAGTGACCAAATTCTATGCACATCTACTTATCTTATCACTAGATGACAGGATGGCCATCAGGAAGTTTTACTGTTTTTAAAAGGATTTGAACAATGGAAAAAGCAGTAGCAACAAACACTGTTTTGTGTTTACAGTGTGAGTCGTAAAGAATGAGAAATCCGGAAACTGGGAATAGTAGAGCCTAAAACATGAGGATTGTTAATTGATAATTCCCCAAGTTTTCGTAAAATCAACGTGAAAATTGGTATTACTATGTATGCTTTTTAGCATGATGAATAGGAATTTGTCATCACTTTACCGTTGCTCATAGAGGGCGCTAGTAGTTATTCACCAGTAATATAATGTGCGGGTGCTTGTAATGTTGTATCAGCTTGCTACCCTTTCAGAAAGTCGATTTTATAAGACATTATTTTTAAACATATGTATGTTATTACTCTGCTGATATATAAAGTATGATTGAGAAGAAAATTTTGTTCTTAGCCGATATTGTAATTTCTTTCCTATTTCTCGCTTGAGTTAGCGGCTTTTCTGTATATGTATATATTAATTTAATAATTTTTTTTCTTTTACGTTTCGACAATTTTTTTATTGTCTTCTTCAGAATTTTATTTTGGTTACAAGTTCTACAAATTAACTATTAATCTACATGCTTAATAATTCACAAAGGACATATTACATTTAATTTAAATTAACGTCACAACACAATTACATTCTTAAAATGTTACATAGTCACTTATGTTGCTTACTTTTAACATTAAAATGTGTGGGGATCCTTATCCTTATCGCTTTTAACAAAACTGAAGTTGATAAGCCTTTTACAAATTTATTAACTATTCAAGGGAAGTAAAATTTTACTCCTGATTGAATTTTTAACATCGATGAAACAGGAATCACTACTGTACACAAGCCAATAGCAATAATAGTCCCTAAAGGGCAAAAGTAGGTTGGAGCTGCTACTAGTTGGGAGAAAGGTAAGACCATGATGGTTTGCTGTGCTATGAGTGCATCGGGATCATACGTGCCATCTCTGTTTATTTATGCAAGAATGCGTATGACAGAAAGTCTCAAACGCGGTGGTCCACCTGGCAGTATCTACGCATGCACCAAGATGAAGTTTTTTTGTTATATATGGAGCACTTTGTAAAGTTCACACAAGCTTCAACATCGAATCCTGTTCTTGTGATATTAGATAATCATGCGAGTCATATTTCTTTAGAAATATACAACTATTGCCGCCTTAAAGGAATTACCATGCTATCCATACCACCTCATTCATCGTCATCGCCTTCAACTTTTACATTCTTTGGACCATTCAAGAAAGCATACAATTACGAATGCCAATTATATATGAAAACTTATCCAAACCAAAAACTAAGCCCCAGTGATCTGCCAAGTCTATTCACAAACGCATATGGTCAAGTAGCAACTGTTGAAAAAGGAATAAAGGGATTCCAGGCGACGGGAATTTTCCCAGTGAATCCAGAAATATTTTCTGAAGACCTGTTTGCTGCATCTAACTTGTTGGAACCAAATTTTCGGAACAATGGTGCAGGAAGTAATCAGATAAGGCACGCGTCACACCAAAATGATTCCGCAGGTAGTCAGTTCACTAAAATCAATGAACAGCCATCTACGAGTTCTACTACTGCAGAAATCTCGACAAACTTAGCAATAAATAAAAATTCTACAGTTTTAAATGAAAATACTTTGCACAGACCTTCAAAGAGTGTCCATCGGATTTCGTCACCATCAAAAGGAAATCAACAAGAGGCAACTGTATCTGTTGCAATCATTTCGCCTATTCCTCAAGTCTTCCTGACTGGTGTTACGGAGAGAAGCAAACGTCAGCATTCTGAAATCTTGACGTCCTCTCCTTTCAAAATCGTACACCAAGAAGCAGAAAAGGAAAAGAAAACAAAGAGGTAGCCCAAAACTGTAAAAGGTAAAAACATTCAGAGAAAAAAAAAAAAAATAAAGTAGGGAAACGAAATTTAATGAAAGTTAACGATACATCATCAGATGAATCTGCCGATGAATTACCAATATGTAACGATGACAGTGACGATGATTTAAGTGCAGCCGCTTATTTTTTACCTTCAGAAACAATGAATAGTGCTCCTTCAACACACGGGTGTGTATGTTTTGTAGTGTATGTTTTGTAAGGAATTTGGCAAAAACAATTAAATTTGGTACCCTTGTACACTCTGCGATTTAAAATAAAATAAATATATTTAAAATTTTGTTTCTTCATTTCCTTCTAAATACCATCAATTATTTTTCCTGTTTTTACTATAAACTAAACTGAGTGCAATTACCCACATACTTGTGGGAGTGCGCACACTCGTTTTAACTTTAAATCTTAATAACTAAGTTACTAAGCTTTATAACCAAGCTTTACGTATACAAATTCATTTAGCAATAGCTTTCAAATAAAACTACATATTATGATAATCTTAATCTCTAAGAAACGGAAATAGTGTGCATTTTCTCTTAGGTGAGCGCCATTACCCCTCTCTCCCCTACATACTAAATATAGTACCGTGCGTCCCTGGATGAAGTTGACAAGAGGAAAAAAAATATTTATTATTGATTTTACGACAAAAAGTCATTCTTTATAAAAAGTTCTGCTTGTTGAGTAGATAAATTAACCATCGGAAAATTTAAGATTAAATGTACAGAATGTCCACAAATTAAGATAACATGAAAATGCTTCAACATAAGAGTATCATTTATTGTATGTTTTGTAGTTTAAGTACAAAATTTCAATTAATTAAAGTCAACAAAAATTACTCTGTTTTCTTTAAAAATTCTCTGCAAATGAGATTTACTAATATTCAGTCTTTGTGATCGTTTCCGTAAGGATAATTTTGGTGTTTCTATCACTGAATCTTTTGCCAAAAGTGTAGCCGTATCGTCTTCATTGTATTTTTTCTTGGGTTTCTTAACATTTACTACAGAATCAAACTTATGCACAAGTTTGCGCAGTGCTTCGCGCGATACTGCAGTGTTTGGGAATTTTTCGTGAAACATGTCTATAGCGTATCGATAAGATACGTTTCAAATTCCAAAACATTTAATCAAATAAATACGTTCTTCGATAGTAAACATTTTGTAACTCCAAATGAAAAAAAATGACAAATCTACAATTGATGACGTTTTACAGTTCAATATTATTAGACAACACAATAACCTTTGATTGCCAAGATTAATTATGATTATCTACATTAATTTCCAGATAATACGTAATCTCAATTAAACTTACCAACATACAATCATAATACTCAAACTTTAGACTTAAAATTTTGTATTTTAACTAATTTTATGTTGTTAAAGAACTTTTTCTGATAACAGTAAACTCTAAATTGCAATAAATGATACTCCTCTCTTGAAACATTTTTATGTTATCTTAATTTGTGGACATTGTCATCATGCGACGCTTTTGGTACGGCAGTAGTTGACAGATCAGTTCGGAGAAAGATGGATGGGAAGATTTGGTTCAATAAATTTTCCTGCTAGATCACCTGACTTGACACCTCTTGATTTTTTTTGTGGGGTATTTTAAAGCAAAAAGTTAACGCAAATGACCTGCCGCATGATCGGCAAATACTAAAAGCACGAATACAGGATGCGCTAAATGAGATAAATATACCACAAACCATACGCAAAGTTTGTGGTGAATTTATTAAAAGGGCGGAGGTATGTGTGGAAGTTGGAGGCTGTCTCGTAGAGAAATTTTTGTTGACTTTAATTAATTGAAATTTTGTACTTAAACTACATAACATACAATTTTCCGATGGTTATTTTATCTACTCAACAAGCAGAACTTTTTATAAAGAATCACTTTTTGTCGTAAAATCAATAATAAAGATTTTTTCCCTCTTGTCAACTTCATTCGGGGACACACGGTATACAACTTATAACAAATAACAAACAACAATTTACGATACTTCTTATATTAGCGCCACTTAACTTCTGTTAGTTACAAACACGTTCGGTACTGATAGAAAACAGTATATGGTCGCCTGCATAATGAACTGTTTCGTACTGTGAGCGCCGTGCGTCGTTAGAGATTTTGACAGTGTTTCCAAGGAGTATTAAATTAAAAAAGTTGTTGATATGTCTGTTTCAAAAAACTCAAGTGTTGTTTTGTCATATTTCCATATCCTGATGCTCCATTTCATATCGTATTCGTGCATTTTCAAACTCCAACCTAAAATTTTCCGGTTCACTTCCTTACGAGATAGAAGACGGACCTTGTGCTTGAAAACGGAAGCATTGAGACAATGCTCTGTCAGGAGAGGCCGAGCTGTGAGCGCCGTGCGTCGTTAGAGATTTTGACAGTGTTTCCAAGGAGTATTAAATTAAAAAAGTTGTTGATATGTCTGTTTTCAAAAAGTCAAGTTGTTGTCATTTTTCCTATCCTATGCTCCATTTCATAATCGTATTCGTGCATTTTCAAACTCCAACCTAAAATTTTCCGGTTCACTTCCTTCTTTTGCAATGTTTGTTTGAGTGCATTGCAATCAGTAACAATTTTAAATCTTTTCCCCAGCAAATAAACACGAAACTTATCGAGAGCTTTAATAACAGCTAATGCTTCTAACTCAAAGCTGTGCAGCTTTTCTTCAACTTCCGAAGTCTTCCAGCTTGCGTAATATACAGGATGTAACTTTCCAGCATGCCTTTGAAGCAAACATGCGCCTAGGCCCTTAGAACAAGCATCGTGTGCAGTTCAGTTTCCTTGTTCTATCGTATAGTTTCAATACAGGTTCATTTTGCAATACCACTTCAATTCATCAAAAGCGCGTTTCTGCTCTGCACCAAATACAAACAGATTACCATCTCGTAACAAATCAGATAATGGTTTTGCAATCCGGGCGTACCCTTTAATAAATTTTCGGAAGTATCCTGTAAGACCTAGAAATCGTTGCATCTCGCGACATGTTTTAGGCTCAGGAAAATTTTCTATTGTTTTCATTTTCACCATTCCGGGTCGAACTTCTCCAGCGCTAATGTGGTATCCTAAATAGTTTATCTCGTTCATCCCAAATTCACATTTATCTAACCTTAATTTCAAATTGAATTCTCTGATCCTAGCCAGAACTTTTTCCAACATTACGATGTGATCTTCAATTGTTTTCGTATGAATCAATAAATCGTCCATATAAATTTCTAAATTTTCATCTTGAACCAAATCTTCAAAAATGTTCGACACAAATCTTGCAAATGCTGAAGGCGCACCAGTTAATCCGAATGGCATTTTCAAAAACTCATATTGTCCAGACGATGTTACAAATGCTGTATATCTTATAGAAGCTTCATCCACATCCACATGATGATACCCATTTTTCAAATCTAGTAATGAGAAATAATTTGAACTACTCAAGTTGTCTATCAACTCTTCAATCACAGGCAATGGGAAATTATCTTTGATAGTGTGCTTATTTATTTCTCTATAATCAACACAAAGACGGTATTCATTGTTCTTTTTTCGTACTAGAACTACTGGACTGGCGTATTCGGAATTGCTCGGTCGCACGACACCTTCATCTAACCATTCTCCAACAATTCTATTAACAACTTCTTTTTCATGGTATGCTAAACGTCTAGGCTTCGCAGCAATAGGCTTCATTGTATCCAGCTCAATTGACAACTTAGTCTTGGTTTTCACGTGCAACGGATTGGACGTTTCTTTTGGCTCACTGAGTAGGTTAACAAGTCTTTCAATATAAGCTTTACTTCACCGGTAAGGCATGTTAATGCAACACTCGCTGCACTAGAATCGACCGAAATTTGTAGTAGTTCTGAATCAAATTCAGAAGACGAAGTTTGCACTACTACATTCGTAGGTATTTTTCTAAAAATAATACTGTCAGCAGTGACATTCCAAATAACCGTATCTAGAAATGTCGTCCAATTATACGTCAATGTCAATCGCATTATCCGGCACTACAATCATTGTAAGTTCATACGAAATATAGTCTATAACGGAGTAAACTTAGCTTCTAATGAACTGCGCATTTGATGTCGATTAAGTCCAACTAAAACACTATCTTTCGGAACACAGGGCAAATTCAACTTCTTGACGCAGCTATCTTTTATTAAGTTAGCATTTGAACCAGTATCGATCAATGCGGTGATCGCTTCAGTACCAACTAGCAACATTTTGTGATATTTAGTTAAGTTCTTACTAGTTATCGTATTCACTGAATGACGTTGCTTTTCTTCGTCCCTCGTACGAGATTCAGGGCACTTACGCGATATGTGACCCGGTTTACGACAATTGTAGCATAAAATGTCTTTAACATCAGTCGGTCGCGTCGTGGTTGTTTTCGAAAATTGTCTATCTCGCGCATCCTTTGAATTTCCCGCACTCGGTAACACATTACGGTTTGTATGTTCAGTCTTTCGCGGCGCACGTATACCAACCTCAGATTGTAAAAGTTTCATTGTCGCGAATAAGTCTTTTAATGTAGTATGCCTAGCCATTACAAGTTGCGTTCGTAATGTAAAATTGTCTATACCGCGAATAACATGCGATATCGTTTCAGCTTCGGTCATGGTTGCCTTCTTGCTAACCGACAATTTCTCATGAAAATAGTCTTCAAACCGCTCTGTACTTAACCATCTTCGCGCGCGTACACGGTCCACTAAAGTTGCAATGTCCTCTTTGACTTCAAACATACTAAACAAAGAAAGTTTAAGTTCATCCCATGAGCAAGTTGTTAATTCACTAGAATCATAAAATTTCCTCGCGTTACCGCTTAGTTTGTTACTCGCCAATATTTGATTACACGGTCGGTACGTTGTAAATTTCACTTAGACCATCTACACACTTTACCAGTCTTCAATGTCTATCTGACCGGATTCGCCAGTAAATACAGGAATTTGAGCTCCGATTTCGCTGAAGGGAATAGATGTAGAAGTACTTACAGTTTGCCGGCCAAACTTTCTTTTAAATTAGCAATTTCATTGTTTTTTTCCTCAACCGTTTTGTAAGGGCATCCAATTGCTTCCAAATTCTTTGTAAGTCCATCGCTGCTGCTGATTCTGCTACAGCCAAGTCTCTCTTCTCCTCAGCCTCTGTCTCACGTGTGTTTTGCAAAAGCTTCTCACCTCTTCGACTCATTTCCACGTTAACGCAGGAAATGTTCCCAATGACAAAGCTACACAAACACTGTTGTCCGATACAAAAAACCCTCACAACCACGGATTATCTATATCGGGTTCAGCAACCAGTATTCTGTGTATTGTAACAAACTATTTTACTTGTGTTCGTGGATCACTTTAATATCCCACTTCTGAAAATCTGTAGGCCGATTATCTTTATTTTTTTATCGGAAAAATGACAACAACAACTTGACTTTTTGAAAACAGACATATCAACAACTTTTTTAATTTAATACTCCTTGGAAACACTGTCAAAATCTCTAACGACGCACGGCGCTCACAGTACATTGTTTCTTGCCATGAATCGGATGTATAACACAGCGCTTTACATACAATTTTATTTCTTTTTAACCTGGTACGTCATACCAAATTGGGATAATTTTTTACACAATAGCTAGGTTATAGACGCATATCCGAGGAAACTTTGGTGGGTGTGTTACGAAAAAATACCTTCTTTCAAGGGGTTGCAAAAGAATCTTTTTTTTACTGGTTAAAATATCAGCGAGGGGTCATTGATTCGTCCAAGTGCTATACCAACCTGATTTTGATAGAAAATTGATAGTAGTCAAATGAATACCAGCAATGGAGCGAAGAGAATCAGGCTTCTTCAATAAAATATTATTTTTGTGAAGCTTCCTTTCATAAAAATGTCCACATTGAGGGATTTACTAAAAGAACAACAAATGAGACTGTTTGCGAAATGGATACTTTGAATTTAATCTCATTCAAGAAGAACAGTTTTTCTTTGTTTCTGATAAATGACATACGATTTTCTTTGAAAAGCAGTATAAATCATTAGAAACTATGGTCAATTAATGTAGAGGGAGGGTCCGCACTTCTTTGGTTACCCCACATTTTCTTGAAAATAAATTTAGAGATTTGTTGGATAACTTATCTCTTGATAAAAGGACAAATTTAAATAATTATTAGCCTGATAGATGGATAGGAAAATAAGATCCAGTTAAATGGTCGACAAGACACGCAGACCTGATTAAACTTGATTTCTTTTGTGGGGATATAAAGGTGTTTGCTTGCCATTAACCCCAATAATTGCAGATGATATAAACATTGTATAATTGAAGACACGAGTGGATGAAGGTGTTATGTTACAAAATCATACTTTTTCAGAAATTAAGTTTTTTTATATAATTTTTCTCAAAAGTAGTGTAACATAACCCCTTCATACTCGAGTGTTCTTGAATTTCTGGAATTTTCGATGGTGTTATATGAAAGATGGGTACAAAACATCTTGATTCATGCAAAAAAGACAGTTTTTAAAATGCGACATAACACCTTCATCGACTCGTATCTTCAATTATAAATGCGTTTGACAGTGCCTGTGAAGAAATGTTGTTGAGCATATCTAAACATAGCTTAGTGTTCTTATGTTATGTGAGTGTTTGTTATGTATTAGTTCTTGAGCTTCGTTTTTAGAATCGTTACCTACTACGATCATAAATACGATTAAAGTAAGTAAATGAAAAATTAGTAATTAACCATAATAACTCGAAAACTAGAAGAGATAGACATAGAACATGCTTAACAAAAAACAAAGCATTTATTAATAGGAATACAATGATGTAAACATATACAAAGTGTTCTATTTAAAAAAAAAGGGAATTGAATTTTCACTTTGGTGACACACATCTAACATATTATAGTTGAAGTATAAACACATTTGAAGATGTAAGTAGATCTGAATCAAAATATTTCGAAAGGTTCACTAATTAGATTACAATGTATTCAATTCTCTTTTTCTCGTGTTTCGTGGTATTAGCAAAAAAACTTTAATTCGACGAACAAAAATTATTTATTGTGACATTTCGCCTTTTTTAAACTATATTAATTGTAACTGTAAACAAAAAACCCACAAAATGTTTAAATAAAATAATGGGTCGAAATAAGTATTGCACAATGGAGCAACGCGATTCACGACCGCAAAATTTACTGATTTGTGCAAAATATTACAAGATGTTCTGCGAAAATTATTTCAAATGCCTTAAAATGGAAATCCCGAGAAGAGAAGACATGCTTATCGCGCGGTGTGCAAAAAAAGGAACCCTTTACAACATCCAGACAAATAAAAAATTTATCTGAATTTCACTGTAAACACTGTTGCTGTTAGAAGACTGTTAGCAGAGTAGCTAATCTTAAGGCAAGAAGTCCAGGGAAGGTCCCATTATTAACAAAACGACATACCCATAATCGTATTAATTTCACCGAAGATCATTTGTATTCTGCGTGCTGCTAAATGGAAAAAGTTTCATGGATCGACGAGAGTAAAATAGTTCTCCTTGGCTGTAGTGGTCATCTGCTCCCTGACTACCAAACTCAGCATACAAACCAGAATTCAACAAAAACCGTAAAATATGGGGGTACAAAAGTCATGGTGTGGGGAAGTTTTTCTTATTAAGAAGTGATGTTACCACATGCAGAAGACAATATGAGCTTGAAATGGATCTTGGTGCAACACTGAAATCCTAAACATGCGAGTAAGATAGTTAAGCAATGGTTTACGGAGAATAAAAT
Organism: Protaetia brevitarsis; assembly: GCA_004143645.1. Taxonomy (NCBI): domain Eukaryota; kingdom Metazoa; phylum Arthropoda; class Insecta; order Coleoptera; family Scarabaeidae; genus Protaetia; species Protaetia brevitarsis. Next base: position 1,494,723 of record RXPK01000085.1, on the reverse strand, counting down.
CCGCCTGCCCAATCACCAGACCTCAACCATATTGAAAACCTATGGCCAGATGTCAAAAAAGCAGTTTTCGATGCTAAACCTAAAACTGTGGCTAAATTATGGAAAGTAATTCAAGCGTCATGGTTTGCAATACCATCTGAAAGTTGCCAACAACAATCATACAATGCTGCAACAAAGTATTAACTAGATTCTAAGTCAGATTTGTTTATTTACAATTTGGTAATATTGTTAGTTACTTTATTTGTCTCAACTGCTGCTATTTTATTGTACAACTTAAAAATGTAATAGTTATTAATTTTTAATTTTATTAAGTGACTGAGTTTATGTTTCTGTTATACATACATAATGCTGTGATATGTACTTTCCAAATTAAAGAAGAATAATTTGTGTATAAGATACAGATTTAATCTAAAACAAAACAGAAACGATCTCCGTTAATATAAAAATAATATGAACAGGTAAATGTAAACGTGTTTGGGGATTTCTGTAAATTTTTTTGGTTTACTTGTTTATCCAGTCACCGAATTGTAGTAAGTTATTGTTATTACTAGCGAAAGAATTCTTAGTTATTTTTTCGATTGCATCAATAAATTAAGTTTTCGCATTATATTTTCTAATTTAATATGATGTTTCACATGTTTGGATTTACTCTTTTTGTATTGACTACCTGGTCCGGTTCTTTCTCGGTACGTGTTGGCCGGTGAAGTTCAGTGTTCCTAGGGTTTTCGGTTAAACTTGTTTGTTGTGTTTAATATATATTTGAATTGCGGAAGTAAATTTACGTTAGATTGTATTAGAAAAATTATATTAGAATTTTTTATTATTTTATTATTTTTAATTAGAACCTAATTAAAAACAAGAGACCTGTATTTTTTTTGTTTTTTTTCGAATTAGTAACTTCAAAATTTTTAAATTAAAAAAAATCTGATGTTAAATTGTTTTGTTGTTCATTAATTTTGCAATACTTTATTAAATTCTTGTTAATAAGATACTTTTTGATTTTATTTTAAGTTTTGAGAACTCGCTAGAAGACGTGCTTCGATCAACCCCAAGGTCATAGCAATAAGTTATTTATAGTGCTTTAAATAAAATGAAATCTTTAACTGTTTTTATTCGTATTTCTAGCTATTTTGAGGTGCTGCTATTTTATTTAACACAACTGTATTCACGCAGCCGGGGTTGAAAATTTGGAGTTCATCAAAAAAAAAAGTGAACAAAAATAAATACCTTGATATATTGCAGAAAAATTTCAGTCTATCAGGACAACAACTCGAAGCACAACTCCAGAACAGTGCAGCCACGGCTTGTATGGACGGAACTGTCCGCACATAATGACACTACCGACACAATCATCGGCTTCAAACCCAATTGAAAATCTTTGGGCATTGTTGGGCCAAAATGCATGTAAGCATAATGTATCGAACAAAGAGAGTTAAAAAAACAGATCCTGCTTGAAGAATAGCAGAAAGTAACTAACTCACACAAAATCTTGTGGACTCGATCTATGACTCACACCAGTCCAAGGTGGCTATCCAAGCTAAGAGCTAATACCATAGTAAACACTAATTTTACGAAAAAAAGAAGATTACTTCATAATATACTTAACTCTAATTTAAACAACAATTAAATAAAGTCCCCCAAAACTACAATCATTATTCTGCAAAATGACGTTAAACTTTTGTGGACACATTTTTTTAGATTTTAAATTACCGCTATTTCATTCTGATACGTGCGCCTTGATTACTACAGGGTTGAGTCCTCAATATCGTGCAACAACTTAAAAGCTGATTCCTGAGGTTGGTTTGATCATAAAAGTTCATATGAGTATATGTTCAAAACGGTTTGGTTTTAAAGTTATTGAATGTTTAATAATAAATTATGAACTGTGACTAACACGATATAATATCACAGTTGGCTCTTCAACAACTATTGTGTTGAGAGGGAATTCTTTATTTGTCTTTCAATATTTGTCAATAGTTGTCAGAGTATTCATTCAGTTTATTGCCAGTTTCTGTTTTCTAAAATGAATTACACGAATGCTGAGATGTGTGATATGCATTTCGTTTACGGTCTTGCCAATGGAAATTCGCGTACTGCTAGACATCTTTATGAAGAACGATACCCGAACCGTATCATCCAGCATCATTCAATATTTGCCCGTCTTCACCAACGTCTTATTGAAATGGGAAATTTTAAAAAACGGACGACTGATAACGAGCCCCCATCTACAGTGAGAACTCCACAAGTTGAAGAAATGGTATTAAATGAAATTGAGGAACATCCTACTACAAGCACCAGAAAAAATATGTTTGATTTAAACAATAGTCAGGCCACAGTTTGGAGAATATTGAAAGATCAACTGTTGTATCCATATCAGATTCAACGGGTGCAGGCACTTTTGCCGGCAGATTTTCCGCAAAGAGTGGCTTTTTGTTAATGGATGCAACACAAATTCACACAAAATCCTGACTATTTGACTCAAATATTCTTCACCGACGAGGCTACTTTCTCTAGAAACGCGATTATTAATTTTCATAATAATCAACATCAATTCTCTGTCAATGTGTTGGCCGGAATTGTTGGAGATTACTTGATAGGTCCACATTTTTTACCGATGCGGTTAAATGGCGAGGTATACCGCAATTTTCTTGAAGAGGAGCTACCACTACTACTGGAAGAAGTTCCTGTTGCAATTAATATCACAAATGTATTTTATGCATAACGGTGCTCCAGCGCATTTTAGTTTAATTGCTGGCGAGTTTTTGGACAATACGTATCCAGATCGGTGGATAGGACGAACAGGTCCACAACCTTCTTTGGACTTTTTTTCTCTGGGGTCACTTTAATCATTAGTTTATACGACTCCCATTGAAAATGTCGATGAACTGAGAAATCGTATTATCGCAGCTTTTCAAACAATTCGAAATACCCCTGGTATTTTAGAACGGACTCGCCAGTCAATACGACGGAGGATAGAAACTTGTATTGCAATTGGGGCGGTCATTTTCAACAGTTAGCATAAGTTAATTTTGTTTTACTAATTATTTTATTAATTTATAATAAAAACATTAATTATGTTAACTTACTATTAAACATTGTACAACTTTAGAACAAAGCGATTTTGAACATATATTCTTATGAACTTTTATGATCAAAATACCCCAGGAATCAGCGCTTAAAGTTTGTCGCATATATTGAGAAGCTGTGGGTCACTGTATTCGATTGATAAGGACAGCACTCTAATAAGTGTAAAGATGAAGTAAAGACGGTTAATTGCTTAATCGTAATTCGTACAACTACAATTAGTTGTCTGATTTTCATTTTTATGTGCATACTTTAAACCAAAATTAAAGGTAATCAGTCACCAGGTCAAATTTCCCGTTCGTAATTTTTAGCTTGTCTGGACTAACGGTATGTGGTTTGTTGATTACTAAAATCCGTATTAATACTGCAACCTATGTCTATGACGTATTTATTATATATTGAAGTTAAGGGGTCACTACATAATTTGAATTCAATGGAAACCATAGAGATAATCGGCAAGAGACGAGGAACATTTTCTCAAAGATGTGCCAACCGATTTGTTTCAAAATTTCTGAAGCATGTTAAGTAACGTTACTTAAACACACTGAATCAGGGATTTCAAAAAATAAGCTCGATAAGAAATTTAGGACTTACTTATGTTGCAGTTTTTGGAGTCCTTTTATTTCGGTTTTTTTGATTGTTTTTACACAAACTATGCCTTATTTAGTAAAATCCCTCATTCAGTATACCTTTTTGACGATTTTACATTTACTCAAAAAAATTAAGTAGCTCAATTGAACATGAACGGAGAAAATGTACCCTAAAGGTTAAAAAACGTGATTTTACAGGAGAAGCGAATATACAAGAAAGCCCACAAGTGGTAGTTTTCGTGACCGTGGTCAGCAAAAGTCATTGTTACTAACTCTGTTTTAGTGTAATTATTCCGTCAATTTTATACAAAATACTTAGCGGCTGACAGTAGGTACACAGTTAGCATAGTTCTTCAGCAAATCCGCTGAGCAATTGTCTCAGTGGTTGGCCGCGTCCCCTATTTTCCGCGACGCCAAAGAAGGTTTTCCACAATCAGCTGTTAGATTTGATGTATTCTTAGTATACACAATTTAAGTTATAAAATCTTTAAATCATTACATTGTATTGGTGTTGTGTTGTGTTTTATTGTGTTGTGTTATATTGCGTTGTGCTATATTGTGTTGTTTTCCATTTGTTTTTATTTAATTTGAATATGCTTCGTTTCCCTAACAAACTTTTTAAAAAAAAGAAGAGAGTGGCAATAAAAACAGCTTGAAAAGACATCGAGACGCAAAATCTTATGAAACGCCTATACCTACGACTTTGAATATTGTTACTCCAACTTCATCAGATTTTACTTCTTCTTTCACACCCCAAAATATAATAATTTAGAGTACAATTGTTTTGTGTCAGATTACGAATTCAACCTTGTCTATATCAGCAAAACTAAATCTTGCTTCAATTGCGATTTGCAAAAATTTCCGCGGAAAAATTTGTTTATCGGTAACGAAAAGTACATAGATAGCATCCACTATCCAAACTTGTTGTCCTTTGTGTGTCTCTTTGGATGAATTATGTCCACATTTATAAACGCTCGCTGTGGCGAATCTGTAACATTTTCTAGTGCTGTTGGTATCCGATAAAGTTGAGATCAACTGTTGATTCAAACTATCCGGTTCTCAGATCCGGATCCACTATCCGATTCTCGGATGCAGATCTGGAAAAATATAAATTGCCGACCAACTCAATGTTAGTTTACGCATTACATTTACTTTACATTACACAGGTGTTCGACAACTGTTAGTGATTATTGCACCAGATACGATATTTCAGACAATGGATATGGATTCGAGGTTACGAATAGCAGATCCGGATCTGAGATTTCCGATAGTGGATCCGGATAACAGCACTATATTTTACTGTATCGTAAATAACGTGGCAAAGCGTTAGCGAAATGCCGGCGTACGATTATGAATAAGAGGGGAAGAGACGGACACCTTATGGCCTGTTTTAAACGAGGCAATTAGTTTGTTCCACTAGTTGGACGATCGGTTGTCAAGGAACATACTGATATGAAGGTTCAGGCGGTTGCCAATCATTTGCTACATCAGTATACTCCTTAACAACCGCTCGTTCAACCAGTGGAATCAACTAATCACCTCGTCTGAAACAGACCTATATCGCTTTATGGGCGCCGATGTAACAATAACTCATTAGTGACCCATCCATTTTTGTTCTTGATCTTTATCTTCGCTCAATCATCTCTTCACCCATCATAACTTTTTTTTATCTGGCTCGCACAAACTTTGAGTATATTCCAGATGGGGGCAAAAGCACAACCAGCTTTGTATCAATTATTAATTTATTAATAATATTAATATTAAGTCATTAATTATACAATATAATTATTGTATAATAATTGTACTGTCAATTATTATCCCTTCCGATGTACTCCCGTCCCCATTATAACATTTTCGCTGTAAGCATGTATTCAGTTCCGTAGGTCTCTCAGCCATGGGTCTTTGTTGTATATTCGTTTCCATTCTGTTTTATTCCTTGTAATTATAATTATTATTACTTTTATGATTAATTATTATCGTTTTAATATTAATTTTGTAAATAAAACTGTACATCTTGTTTTTTCTTCTGTTTGAGATTTGATGGTGTTAAGTGGTTTCACTAATTTATAAAAAATAATTGGACCAGTTCTACTGCTCGGATTTTCGTGAAACTTATTCAAATATAACTACAAAACCCTCTATTATGATAATCAAAAAAAAAAAAAATATTTTTTTTGATCCAAATTATGTAGTGACCCCCTTAAGCCACCTATGAAGATGTGTATATTATTCATGCAAATTGTTAAGAGGATTTATGGACGTGGGGAAAGTATCGTAGATAAGTCGCTAGTGTGTATCTAAAACACTCCTGGGCTCATGGGGTTTCTTCCCACCAGTGCGTTATTTGTCATTTTCCGTATGCAGTAATACATTATTATACCACCACTTCACTGTAAAATATGACGGCATAGCTTTCCTGGCGACATTTATCATGCTGTCATAAATTCTTGCGTCTACTTTTCTTTTTCGTTAAAAAATGAATGGCGCTTCTGTTATTTGTAATTGATTTTCATACTTTCTTGTTGATATAACAGCAACACAGCCTTTTGAATATGATCGAAATCAGCTTCTATCAAAATCACACAACTATTTGACGAAAGTTGCCAAGGTCTGGTAGATAGGCTACACAAAAATATTTGAGCCTGTTTTTCTTTTGTTTGCTAAGCAAGTTTCCTATTTAGAGTATTCAATTGCTTCGGAACCAATCAAATTTAATGAGATACCCTTTCCTATTAGCATGAAACAAACTAAATCCTTACTGTTTTAGCATTTTTTTTTACATCGCTATCTATTGCGTAAGTTTGTAAAGGAAAAAAAGTAAATTATCTATAGGTAGTAAAACTTTTAAGATGTAGTTATTTTTTCAATTATCGCCATTATTATCGAAATAAAAAAGTAGGTCAATTCACTTTCATAAACAAACACCAAGATATCTTTGAATTGTATTACTACCAATGACGAATGGAAATTGTAAATATGTTGTGTAAACATTGATTCTGTTATGTTTTGGAGACTTTTCTGAGTTTCCCTTTAATAAAATTAGGTCAGATTTGATGGCAGTTCGTTCAGTACATAAATATTAGTTCTTTCAACATAGAGATAAACTATCGTACGATCACAGATGCTCACATACATGTTTCAAGTTATTGCAAAATGGTTTGGTTTTATAATATTGTATAACGTCATAACTGCAGAAAAAAATATTTGCGTCGTAAAATGTTAATCAATAACTATATTTCGCAAACTTCAAAGGAGATATTAAATGAAATAAGGTACTACACAGATAAAGCAATTCTTCGCCAAAATCTCCTAATGAAATACTCACAGTCCGGTGCAGCAAAACATGTAAGGGACTGCTTCTTCAGAGGTGACAACAACAATTAAAGTCTGTTAATAATATAGGTCGTATTATTAAATCAATTCAAAGTATCGTTACACATTATCTTCTTTCTTCAACACGCTCGAACAAAAGCGCACCCGATGGCGAAACAGCGACAAAATCGATGGCTCACGTCAACCGATAAGTAAACACAATCTACGGGATTGATTCGCGTCAAACTGGAGGCGCAAGAAATTACTAACGTTACAACATCTAACGACAATTGCAAGACAATTATTAAATAACAAAATACCGTTGGTTTTGGCGAACTGTCGAGGCACCGTTATCTGCGAAATTGTGTTCTTTGGCGATGTCACTTTTGTTTGTGTTTTGGTAGCGAATCTCCAGCTGTTGTGCGCGGAGCAGCTGAGCAACAAATACAGAGAAGGATCAATAGACAGCGACCTAACTCCTGCTAGCCTGTGCAATGGTCGTAGAATAATGCGATTTTATTAGTGGCGCAAATCTTGTTGAAAATACCATAAAAAACGCTAATAATGTGGGGAATCTATTAAAGTTTGCTATAGAATATACGTAGAAGAAAGTTTTCGGCAACCAATTATATCGATTAAAATTTCACCAATATTAACCGATATGGTTTTCTATAAATTCTCCAATTTTTCAAACGGAGATAAAAGATATTACTTAAAAAAATTATTAAATTTCTTATTCATAATGTTTCTATAGAGATAATTTCGAAAATGTATGTTTGCTTCCAAATTTCCTAGTCAATCTCCATAATTGCAGCATTGTAATTTACACTAATTTCCTCTCTTTTTAATTTTTAATTAGTAATATTTAATCTTTTTCATAAGATATTTTTAAATTACACCTTAAAAAATACCGTAGCGTGGTCGGCCTGGATATCAAGGCATCGTTACAAACACAATCCTTTATTTAGTACAAATATAATTACGTATTTTCATTTCTAATAGGCTTGGTTCATAAAATTACATACACAGATATAATTTCAATGTTCATTAGTTTACATTTTTTCAATGTTATATACTAGTTAATACTAACGCCAAATTTACAAACATAAAACGATGGAAATGCCTAATAATATATAAAAATTAAACGTGTACTCATCATATTATCAATACAGAAAATATTGCAATTGTACTTACTTAAATGCTGGTACTTTCTCACATTTTACACTCAACTGGTAACTATAACAACACTCAACAGCGTGTTCACTTAAAATTTACCTCCTAAAGCGAGATAACTGCTGTCAAAATAAGCAGAACAACAACCAAGAAAAAAGCGAGGTAGGGAAATATATTGTTATTGGGTTGGCTAATGATGGTAACATCGTTTCCTGTAATCTTCTGTCATTATTGCTCGTTTTGACAGCATAGTTTGACATTGTGGTATGGTATGATAGTGATGTTTGGTTGTACACGTCATTCGTAGACCAATAATTATTAACATTATAATACTGTGTGTTTAGTTTTATATTCCCTACTTAGTGAAAGTGGATCAGTTCAAAATGAGAAGGGCTCACGCCGGAAATTATTACGAGCCCTTATCACAAAATGCAAACGAGCTAGAAGATGAAAATGACCGAATGGCAGACGAGCTAAAAGATAAGATACATATACTAAAATCTCTTTCAATAGATATTGGAAATGAAGTTAAATATCAAGATAGAGTGCTGCGAGAAGTAGATGATGACTTAGATCGAACTGGAGGGTTTTTGGGCAACACAATGAATAGAGTATTACGATTAACAAAGGGGTCACATAATTATTACATATTGTACTTGTTCCTATTCTCTGTATTTGTATTCTTTATTTTATATATAATCCTCAAGTTTAGATAAGTTAAATATATTTAGGTCTGTTAATTTATATTTTGTAATCAAGGTGTATATTATAGTGCTGTAAAATATGTATTTTTTTTGGTTTATATTTAAATATAAAATATATTTCTTATACTTGCCAGTTTCTATTATTTCAAAATAAACTCATACTTTCCATTTATTTAATATATTTATCATATAGTGCACTTTGAAATATCTGAAATAATACTGCATATGTAATGAAACTATTTATTCAACATTGTATTCTGAACACAATAACATACAAAATGGATAAATGTATCCAATAAGAATAATACAGTAGACATTTGTGGTTTATATAAGATTTAGGTGGTCCCGTTCTTGGGAATAACATTCAAAGTATTTCTATATCGAGGTTACCTATTAATTTCCTTGACTCCTGGTGCACACTTCAAATTCAGGTGTAGGAAATAATAAGCACTATGGTAATTAAAAAATCAATATTTATTAAAAACTTAATTAGTCTGGAATGTCGAGAGATTACATTCACACATGAAAAAAGTAATATTAAGTGATAAAACAATAAAATTTTCTTGTTAAATGTGTGTACAGCTTTTCCCTACAATCTTGTATAAAAAAAATTGTACTCGGTTCCAAATTTGTCATATTCCTTCAATATAAATTAATATTTGTCAGCAGAGTCAAAGATAAATTTAATGTTAATTGTTGTTCTTCTGTAATGCGAGCAAAACTATACACGAAAGAATCCAATCTACAAGCTATATATTAACCAATAACTATACAAATAAAATCGAAAATCACAGTAAAAATAAAACTTAGTACATTGTATACTGTGTGCAACATTAACCATTCAAATTTAATTTCCTGGTAATAATAAAAACAAATACATAACTGGTAGATAACGAAATCCAAAAGGAAATAGTTATAAATTAGGGAAATCATCTTTGAATGATTGAATGTTATCGGAAAATAGTTATAATACAATTATAAACAAAAGATACTCGCCTGTCAAAGAAATATGCTTTTCATTCATTCACAACTTTTATACAAGAATACTGTTTTCAGTAATTAAATTTAAAAATAATATAGATGTACATAAGAGTTGAGAAATCATGTTAATATAGATGTATTGCCATTAAAATAAATAATTTTGCAACAAATATAATTTACATGTATAGAATTACTTATTATTAAAAACATTTGTTCATAGCTTTTTACACAACATTAAATGTTGGTGGAAAGTATGTACATAAGTAATCATATACAGGAGAACAATAAATATCGCTTTTTATTCAATTTTCCATAAATTTAAAGTATTTTTTTTCTTTATATGCAAACCTGTGCTTTTGTTTTAAATATTATTTGTTTAAAATATCACAAAAGCATAGATTTGTATCACATCCCAATGTAACTTAGAAGGAGATTGAATAAATGCTATTTTTTTAGTCATAATGTCTATTAATTTTTGATTTTTTTTTCTCCTTGGAATAAACGTAGTACGATTATTTTTTTTAAGAAAAAGGTGTGTGCTACAACACCTGGTGTTGTAGTACAACAATGGAAGTTTTAATTTAAAGTTCAACACCAAAATCATTTTAATCCTTCCAATATTCTATTCAATGTCAGAATAATGGAAATGTACAAAAAAAATTGTCAATCATTCCGTATAAATACATGGCAGCTTATAAATTATTACTTTTTCTTTAATTCGAGTAATTTTTTTCCTAGCAGTATGGTGAAAAAAAAAAATTAAATAGAATTGTAATTAACTACTTAAGAAAAGCCTAACGACGTTTTCAGAATAACTATATTTACATGGTGAGAAAACAGAGAGAAAAGATAAAGAGAGAGAGATAGTACGAGCACATGTTCAACCTTCATCCATGATCTCTAATAGTAATCTCTTTAAGCTATCTAAACCCGTTAAAAATCCCCCATCCGGACCTTGATGGACAGTAGCTGCCGTAGAAGTGTTTTGGTTTTTCGTAACAAAAGAAGTATGGGCAAAGTCAATCATTCTAACGTCTACTTGCACGGGAGTCGGAGATTTTGATCTTCTCGCACTACCAGACGCAACAGATAGATGAGAATCCTTCACGCGTAATCTTTTGGGTACGTTTTTATGAGTGGGATTTAGTTCTTCGTCCTCGTCTTCCAGTTCTAACTCTTCGAAAGGTAATTGGCAACTACGGCTCGTTTTTGATTTTGATGGGGAGTTTAATTCGAAGTCTGAGGTGTCCTCGTTGGAACTGTGCTCGTTGTATTGGCCACCGGAGAGTGAATATTCGTCACTACTGCTGTTTGAGAAGATCATCCAACTGTCGACAGACGCTGGACTTGAATTGGTAACTGTTTGCCTAGGCGGGGAATCCATAAATATCGTTTCCTCTGAAATTGGATAGAAACTACTCAATTTTGCTCCTCTGGCAGCAGCTTCTCCGAATCCTCTATGGTGACTATCCTGACTGACATCTTCGTGGCTAAAATCTAAGGATGAATTGCTAGTATCAGCGTCGTAACAACATAGGCCGTCTCTACTACTCTCCGATTCTCTTGTACAATCATTTACGCAGAATACTGGACTACTGGTTCTTTGTCCTAATTGTTTTGGTAATAGAAGTGGTACACCACCGTTACCTTCGTATACTATAAGTAGGGAACTGGAATATATAAGAAATTTATTTAAGTTTAAATAGGAGGATACGCCAATATATTTTCACTTACCACGAATAAAATCTATAGTTGCTTTGTTTCTCGATAACGTGTCGTAATTGTTCTAATTTTGTCAGCACTTTTTTCATGACGTACATTCGTAAGCCGAAACCGTTGTCAAAAAATTTGCACAGAGCGCTTTTGAATCCCTCCTCGTTCAATTCTCTGCCCCAATACTTGTCACGTTTATGGTAAAAGTCCTCGTCAGCCTGGTACACTTGCATTCCGCAAAGTCTTACGCCCAATGACGCGGACGTGCTAGCCGCACATTTGGCCATTTGCTTGGTCCTCTTCTCAGCGGTAGCGTCGTCGCCATGTTGTCTGGTGCCCATCTTCAGGTCGAGTATGCACGGATGCGTGTAGCTCGACGTTATATTCTCCAACATGAGGAAGTATTGCTTGTTGGTGTTGTCAGATTGGGAAATGCTCTTCAAGACATCTTTGGGGGTGCCTGTATTGTGAACTTTCATTCTGAAAAAAAAAAAAAGAAATATGTTGATTATGGAATATGTATGATTTAAATATAATAAAATTGATTTCCAGTAAAGCGTCATTAGATAAAATATTAAAAATTTAAAAACAATTCACTTGTTGAGTGAGTTTTAAGCAAATATTTTATCGCAGACTAATACAACTTAGAGATAGGGGAAATATTCCATTGTAATAAATAAAGCAAACATTTGCTTGGGATATTACAAGTCGAGTCGTTCATCTTTTTGTTGGCTTACGATTTCGCCGAGTGTAATAAACTACATTTTTTTATCACTTCTAATGTATTTTTGCTATTATTACGAATCAACAATAATTGGGTGTAATGTAACAATTTTAAAACAAATATATTATTGTAGAATCAGTGCAATAATCCGCACTAATATCAGTAAATGCGAACGCGAAACACAGTACACGAAATGATTTTATATACATTAAGAAACTATAGTCCATTTTCTGCCAACGTCCTATGCGACTAATTTTATTTTGGTTATTTTGCTTCATTTTTATGTGAAATCTGTATAGATCTAACTAAGGAGTTGTATAATGTTATAAGACAGTTTATCTTGGTGAAGTCTCTACAGTTTCTATATACATATAAATCCATATGTCTAAGTGCACTTGCTACAATCCCATTATATAATGTGTTCTACGAAGCAAGTTGATTATCAAAGGTAATGCCCAGATCTTTTATAATATTACGTCGTTGAAGTATAGTGTTGCATGCGTCGTAGTCATGATTTATAATATTTTGCTTGCGGATATAGGTCATAGCCTCACATTTATCGATATTCAGTTTCAAGTGATTAGATTCACACCATGCAATTATGGAGTCCAAATCTGCTTGCAATGATAGGCAATCGTTCAATGATTCAGTGCTGCAAAATAGTTTCATGTCGTCTGCATAAAGTAAGGCTTCGCATTGCAATGAATAAGTAATGTCGTTTATAAACATTACAAAAAGAGGGCCAAGATTGAACTCGGTATACCTGACGTAGGAGATATTGCCTTAGCCCTTATTTCGAAGAGATAGCGTCAGGTTGGTTCCGTATTTTTTTTTGTGTATTACGCAAGATGTTACAAAAATGTTACATATGAAAGTTATGTTTTTGTAAATGGAACTGCTGCTTCATTACAGCTGCATAAAAAAACTGTATTAATGTCTCCAAAGGTTGCCTATAACTAAGTCTTGTCCTTTTCCAAAAATAAGCCCAAATGATTGTAATAATACCATATGTATTGTTTTTCTGACTATCATTGGCGGCTGATGCTTACGTCACAGGCGGGACCAATACAATGATTGAAGTTCGTGTGCTATCGTCCGAAATACGAACATATTACGAACTTATACGAAGAAATTAGATCATTGTAATGGCCCTTGTACAACATAAGCACCAGTCGCCGCTGCTGACTAGTGTTCTTGACATCATTGGCTTATTTTTTTAAACTTCCTATTGACTCAATTAAAACAAATATTATTTAACGTTCCGACGCGTTGAACAGTCTTAGACACAAGATATTGGAAAACTCTGTGCTACACTAGTTTATTAATTCTGAACACTGAATAATCTTTCCAAATATCTTTGTATTTCATAGTCTTTTTAGTTTTTTTTGGTTTTTGTTTTAGCAACAACGCTACCCAATAAATTCGTTATAATTTAATACAATTTTTTACACATGTTCTAGATACATAAAATGTTTTACTGAAAAGTTGAACAATACCTGTTTATTGAGTCGCTAACGAAATTAAAAAAAAATAGCGTCTATCAAAAAAACTAGATAACAAATAAAAATACGGATAGAAAAAATATTATAATAATAACAACATTTTTTCACCAAACCATTTTCTTTCTCATCGCTAATTTTAGCTGACCTTTGCTGTTTTAAATGAGCAGCACGATTAAGTCTGCTCACGAAAAACGTGAAATAAAAACCTTTTAGGAGAAATTAAGTATAAAAATTGATTTCAAAACAACAGGCAGCGAGTAATAAACGAAATTGAAGCCCAAAAAAGTCTCGAACTTGGTTCAACGTCATTAACCCCGAAAGCCATGATTATTTTTTGGGGTAAATGCCTCAAAATTTCCAATTTCACGTTTTGAGACCGTTTATTACCGGAATTACTACCAGTAGTCCATTGTAATTGGCCCGTATACGAGTATATACGGAATAATCGTTTAAGGGGTTAAAACAGTAAGTAATTATTTTTAAATTCATCGATGAAACCATGGATAATACTTTATCATTGTCTAAATAATGCGCTAAACATCTATATTTCTATATATCCACGAAAAGATACCAAAGTGCTAAAAATATTCAATATATTTGCTGTAACATCCTTCTCAGGTGATCAAAACATTTTAAACGTATTCAAATTTTCGTATTTTTTCGTTTAGAGATAAATCGCCCACACGGTAACATTTGCTTGATAGGGAAACTGTTGAAGAAGTGCTCGATTTTTCATTCATTATTGTCGCTTAGCTCAATAACTTTTTATTTTTATTTAGAACAACATAGCAATAAATGATATGAAGAATTTTTTTTTTAATAGGTACTGATGACAGGTCGCTTTGAGACTTTAATTAAAGAATAATTTTCAGAATCTTTTCTTTTTATGTATAAACAATTTATGCCAAAGCCCATCAAAAGATTTTCCTGGTTTTGAGACGAGGTACATATATTTCCATTATCTGTACTCTCGCTTATGTAGGTTCAAGATTCGCTACGATTAAAAAAAATTGATAGATAAAAAACTTTTAGTAGATGCAAATAGTTTTTCCTTTTTGAAAAACATTTTATTGTTTATGTATACATAATTATTCTTACGTGTAGATCTGGTACAACAAATTTTCTCAAGAGTGTTTTACTCTAGTTTGTGCCGTTTATGTCAAAATAACGAAAATGACAAGAAACTTTCTTAGGATAAAAAAAATACACACTAGGCAATATTAGCAAGTTATGTTAAAGTTATGTTGTACTAGATTTATGTGGGTATAACAGTACAGTGGTTATACACTGAAAAAAGTTTTTTGTAAAATTACCACGCACGTATGTGTAAATTACCAAAGTGTTTTATTTCTACAAGATAAATATAAATTTACAATGCCGCTTGTAATTTCTCTATCTTGTAAATTACCAAATTAAATCCGAAATTCAAAGCATATTGTAATGCTTTAATATGTAAATTTACAAACGTGAGGTTGCTTAGGTAAATATACAAGTCTATCGTAAATTTAAAAGTATCTTGTACTTATATAGAAGGCAAAATTACAAAAGGTAGGTAAGTATACTTCGTAGAATTACAACCAACAGGATTGATTCCTTTGTCACTATGTTAAGTAATAACGGCCGTTACGCACGACGATTCTAGAAGTTATACCGAATAAGTCATCGCACACGTGTTTAAAAACAAGTACCGATTGTTTGCATTTCCGTTCTTTTTGTATTTTCCAGAAATCATTTGTAAACACGAATCTTAGTTGCATTCGAGCATGTAATATAATGTTATTTGACGTATAATTGCGCGCTTAATGTAAAAAAAGTAGCGGTATTACTTTTCTTCTTATAAATTAAATACAATATGGTTGTGAAAATTCAAAATAATTTTCGAATTACATTTCAGTACAAGTAATAAGTACGTTACATGTGTATGCATGTAAAAGTACAAAAATATTTGAAGTTTTTGCATGTTCAGCTATGTAAAATGTTTGTAATTTTATATCTACTTTTTTCAGTGTAGTCTAGATTTTTTGTTTATTGTATGGATTGTAGAATTATATAAATTGAGAACAATATCCACCTAAATAAAGTAATAAATTATTACACAGAAAGCTTCTGGCAATTAAGTTCTCATCGAGAACTTTGAAGGACTAAATATGTTAGATCCATTTGTCGAGAACCATCCATCATCAATATGTATGGTTATCATATTAAATAATGCAGTAGTTTCTCCTTATGTAAAATTAAATATATTTTTTGCAATACACCTACTTCATCTAATTTAAATGATATTGATGATCATTAAAATAATTACTTTTATTTAAATATAAAAAAAGATGAAACAGAAAAGGTATGTAAGTGGAATATTTAGGTTAATTCATGTATTGTGTAACAGAAACAAATTATTTTTAACACACAATTAAAAACTGGTTTATAGTTTTGACTGTAACTGTATACTACCAGTAAGGAAGGGAATACCACAAAAGGCTGTTAAACGTGTTTCAACCTGCTAAAACACGGACGTTAACCTCCCTTTTGTGTCGGAATGGGGCCGGAGCAGCAGGTACTACAGCAAGTAATCCAGTAATAATTAGAAACGGTTATAGTCCTTTGATTCTTCTTCATGCCTATTGAACGTCCTGTCAGATTGTTTATATGTTCAGTTTAATAATCATTACAGTTACAAAGGTTTATAAAAACAGTTAAAATTGATGAAAAGAGTCTATCGAGTAAAGCGAAGTACGCGAAGAGTATATAAAATAAATTTAAATGTTTTCAATGGTGTGCGCTAAACGGCCGATTAAAACTTAATTAGTTGAATTTGGTAACCATGTTGTCAAATATAAATAATGAAACTTTGACGGCGCTTGTGAGTTTATAAATATAGATTCGATTGCCATAAAATTACGCAATCTGTTTTCTTCCTTGAACATGTAAGAATTTTCTAAAAATAATCATCTATACTTATCCTTCCATCGTTTTAAAGTTATAGAAAAATATATAAAGACTACATAAAAATATGTTACGAATAAACATCAACAACTTCCGGTACATGCAGGGTATAAGTTCCACCCTGTATGTTGATATTAAATCTTAATTGAAAATTAGGATATAATCGCATATGGATTTTGTATTTTATCTATTTATTTGAGATACCGTTGGTATTAACTCTGAATTCAAATTTCAATTTATTTTAATTGACTATTGATTGTTACCTATAGAAATTCGTTCAGTGAGTATATAAA
Organism: Protaetia brevitarsis; assembly: GCA_004143645.1. Classification (NCBI taxonomy): domain Eukaryota; kingdom Metazoa; phylum Arthropoda; class Insecta; order Coleoptera; family Scarabaeidae; genus Protaetia; species Protaetia brevitarsis. Next base: position 1,477,704 of record RXPK01000085.1, on the reverse strand, counting down.
AGCAGTGTGTGCTCAAAAATTTTGTTATCTGCGATTTCAAGCAATGCAGCTTCGTTTAAATTGTTCAGTAAAGATTTTTAGATTTTTATGCCACTAACTACGTGCCATTTATGAAATTTATTTGACTTGGCCATCAATATACTCTTCGGAGCTATAAGTGTTGCAATTTATTGTAACTGAACACAAAGGGAGAAGCCTGACACGTGTACCTATTTGTCATTTTCTGCTTGTTTATGAGCACCCTTAATTTTGACAAAAATATTGACAACTGTGGCACTGATGAAATACACATTTTAAAACATTAAACTTCCATAGGTCAAAGGTGTCAAGTGTGTAGTGAGATTTTACTATTAAAAAATTATAACAGTGGATTTAACTAATTATTAAATTATAAACAATCAGAGTAATATACGGGTATTCGGTCTGTCAAAATAAAACTAAATATATACCTCGATATTTCGTTTTAATTTAAAACATCTTCAGAGTAAGGTTTTTGCCATGGTTTTCCCTTACTCCGTGGCCATTGATTTTATATAAGTATATAATCAGTGTCCTTGGCGAATGCTGGGAGATAACGAAAGTCGTTCCATGGGCGCATTTAATAATAACTGATAGCTGACCGATTTACAGTCCGGTCGATATTCCCTTTTATTCTTATTAAATTATATACATATAAGTATTTCAAACTAACAAGTGGCCTTCGTCATACCAACTATTTATATGCTAAAACGTTTCAATTTTCAATGTAAATAATGCCTGCCCTGTATCTTTTCTCAGCTGTATAGGCAGCGTTGCCAAATTGGGCGGAAAACTGCTCTGCTGGCACCCATAATCAGTGTTTACTTACATAATTTTTTTGAACGTGATAACTAAAGTAATTTCTGAGAAAAAAATATTGAATTTTTCCACCCTTATGCTAATATCTCGACTGGGGTGGCATCCATTGAGCTAATTTTTGGTATTTACAGTGTATGTGACATTATTACTCATTTGCTTTAATTTCAGCCCGGTAGCCTTAGAGGCACTTTTCAATGGCTTATCGGAGTAGAACCTTTGTCACATTAATTTTTTTGTCTCTGTGCTAGAACCTGTATAACTATAATTAATGATATAGTATATGTAGATGATGCATGCAGTGGTATAGTTTGTAGTGTAGTCGGTACTAGTGTGTTTTAACTATTTGTCGAAATAGTTTCATTATTATTATTATTACTGCATACGGATTAGTACCATACCTACAATACATCTTGATCATCACACGGCGTCACAGACACTTGCAGAAGAAAAGACGTATTTTAATTTATTATATACCTGTTTTAACAAATTTAAGCAAAACAGTTTAGTTTTAGCTAGCACTTTTGTTGTTTTGATAATACAAGTGCTCAAATACATAAATCTTTTCCTAATTATTCACTTATTCACATTCCACAACATAATATACGTATATTGAGATCTATGTAACCAAATTTTTTACTTTTTTTTATATACTTACTTTAAAACTTCCTCCCTTTTACGTTTGTAGCCGCTCTTCGACCTCAGACTGTCATCTTTGAAACTCGGACTGTAACGTTTCTCCAACTTTCCGCCACAGAGTGTCGCTTGCATAACCCCTGAAACAATTCGCCTCGTTTTTGAATACCTGCTTTTGGTTTAACGGGAGATATAATTGTTACGTTTGGTTATTGTTACTGTATTTTAAATCATTTCACGTATTGAATTTGCACCAATATTAAATGATTTTATCTTATTGTGCTAATTTTACTGCTAATCAATTACTTTGGACAATAATAAAGAAATAATTATAAGAACTTTGACTATCTAGAGCAGGATTAAGTATATAGTGTATTTGTTAATTGGACAGAACAAACGGAAACCAAACAAAAAAGCGTGCAACGACATAAACTGTTTATGCATGTTAAAATTCTATATTATAATTGCTAATGGCAGAAATGTAAAGAAAATAGTGAAAGCAATGAATTTCTTTTTCGAAAATAGGTGTTCTATTTATATTCTATCTATTATTGTATTTATATTAAGATATCATTACAGTAGTAGTGTAAAAAAATGAAAATGGAAAAATAATAATAAAGAAATTAAAGGTTGTTTATATTATGGTTATATAAAAATGATTGTGTTTGAATAAAATGCAATTTATTGAGAGTAATTCCCATAGGATTATTTATATTTATACAGTACGTCTAATTAAGTTTATATTATCGGTAAAATTTCATCACAAACAATTCTATTTGGATTAGATAAAAAAATGATAAACACCTGATATTTGGCTTAATAATAGCATGTATATCTTTATTAGTACTTTCATTTATTTGTCAGCCAAAAACATAATATTTTGGACGTATTGCACAAATATACAACCATTGCTCATATATCTGGAATTGCTTTATTGCTATTATCAAGGATGTGACCATATTTTTGTTTTTTTTTTTAAATGTAGGATCTTTTCAAAATTTTGTGTCAAATCAATATTTGCTTGGCCATTTGTTTGGAAGTGTAATTTTGAAAATCCTTTTAACACCACAATCGCGAGAAAAAAAAACATTAGAATAACAAAATATTTCGGTCTCTAAATAATTACATGTACAAAATCTATACTCCAGACATATGTTCAAGGCCTTCAATTCCCTCACTCCCTCATACAATACTTTTTGTTTTTTTTTCTCATAATAAACAAAAATAGAATGCCAGCTAGGACGAATGCATATATTACTTCCTTGTAATCGCTATCTTTAATGAAATCCACACATATTTCATTAAAGCGGTAATTGTTTGAAACGTCCTGTCAGCATTCCATTTTGAGGAAAGATCAAGTGCCGAAATTTCAAAATTTCGTGTAAATTCGTTCGTACAATAAACAAAAATAATAATAATAAATAAAAGAGCCTTCCAACCCTTCGTACAAATGGAAAATGTATACGTCCATACAAACCCAAAAAATGGACGAGAGCGTAGTAGCAAACGGGACCAGGTCAGGCAGCAGGCAGCCGACTGTCTGTCTTTGAGTGTGCCGGTCCATCAGACCCGTAGGAGGACAAGGAGCGAAACCCTCGATAAAACAAGTAAACGATGTATATACCAAAGCATTCGCACGCCATCATTCATACAAGGATATATACCATATAATATCATAGTAACATAATAATATTTCTCTCATACCTCTTTTTCCAGCATCATCGCGATGATGATACGATAGTATTACACCTAATTTCATACGGCATTATTTGGTTACAGATATCATGATCTGGATCATCAAATAAGTTCATACTTACCTTATAACACTAATATTGTAAATTCTACTTACTGAAACTAATCGCCCTAATTTAAAGGTAATATATTAATATAATAATTATCTATTTTTATTTACTTTATCGTGATAAGATTGAATAATATAACATGTCAATAAATTAAACCATAGAACTACCTACGATGTAGTATTAATCATAAAAAAATAACTGCAAAATATGCCACTTCAGCATTTCTAGTACAAAAGCCTAATAGTTCCGTTCATCTTTAAAATCGGTTTATAAACGCCAAAAGGCCTAATATATTATTACTACATAAGTTACACTGTTTAGATTGCAGAACATGTTATTACATTTTAATGGTGATGATAAAGTGCATAAAACTTTGCTAACTTACAAATTCAGTTACTTGTTTCAGAATAAGTTTATCGATAAACTAACATATTGGTAGCAGAATTGGGCTTTAAAAAAATAGTCTACAGGATTATGTAAATAACCAAATTATACACACATAATACTTATAAATAATCTCGGTTAAGATAATTTTATTCCAAAAAGTTTCTGCCATTTACTGATAACATAGGTATACTTATAGTCAGTCTATTGTCAGTCATCTCTATTAAATTCATATTATAAAGGCAGATTTAGGCACTGCGTTTTTTTGAGCACACGAAATTATTTTCGGTTGTTTAATTTAGTTTGTTTACCAGATTCGTTTTCAATTGTGGATTTTGTTGTGATTTTGCTTTGATGTTAGTTTCTGGTTAGGAGTGGCGTTGTTTTGTTCGACATATGAACCGTTGTAGTATTGTATTTTTAAATATAGATGAAAAGCATTATCACCACATCATCTAGGTGAATTTAACGATTATAAGAATAAAAAACAAATAATGTTGTTAGTGCAAAAAGTAGCTAAATTAGCGAAGAGATAACACAAGAAGGGTCACTTCATCAGTTTTCAGCGGATCTAGATATCCGTTTTTGGTATCCTGACATTAGGTACTGTCTATTTACAGAAAGGACACCACTCTAGTCATTGTTCGCTTTACTTTAATTACTATTTTTATTTAATAATATCAGTAATCATTTGTTTATTTTATTGCCATTTAAATTCCATAAAAGATTAACACAGCTGATAATGAATACACCCGATTTTAAATTCAGATTTAGCTTCTGTCCTTAACACACATTCTTTTAGATTAGAGTAAATAAAAGACGAAAGCTGAAGTATCTGGTGCAAAAATAATGAAATAATCGGTGACGCGATTATTTTCCTGGCGATACAAGATCAAAGGCGCCGACAGAACCGTCTTGTGTTAATCCTTTCGCTGGTTAAACAATTTTTTTTCCATAAATCTCATCGATGTCTCATCGCATGTGTGTGAGAATGAGAATTATTTGCAACTTTTCGCACAGATGCTTTTAAAAATATGTATTTATATCTCAAAAGCAACGGTATGTTGATTTTAGAAGTATACAGCCCTTTCAATGTAGCAAGCAACCCACGTGATATGCGATGTCAAATTCATACCAACTATTTTTATGCCAAAATGTTTCCAAATCTATAGCAGTAGTAGCAAGATTTTTGAGTAAAAATGCCTATTATCTACACGAGTTGTCTTTTATGAAGTGCACAACATACAATATTTTCCACTATCGCAATCGACTATTGAAATTGTGACAGAATATTATGCAGTTTAAATTTTTTTTTTTTTTTTCGTTTGGTTGGGACATGGAACACCATGTGTAAACATTTATCGCCAGAAATGAAATCGGTATAACTTCTATCGTGTGCTTTTATAAAGAAGAGCAGCTAAAGCTTTATTTTCCTATAAATTTGAATAGATATGCTTTAATACTTTGGCAAAGCGTGATGTTTATGGCTTTGGTTTTTTTGTAACGCATCTTCATTTTCTGTGTTAATAATTTACAAATTCACTTGTCTTCATTACAAATGGTTAATTGTATTATAGAATGCTAATATCATAATTTAGAAATATTAGTAGATATTAATAAGTATAAACATAAAATTATATGTACACTAAGCAGTTATAAGTTTATTCGCTGTTTACAAGAATTGTTTATCTTTATACAAAAAAAAAGTTAAATGAAAATAAACAGGTCCTCGCATTTGATACAATTTTTAATAATTTAAAGATTGAATATATGCTTTCATTTAATTTTTTGAACAAATTTGTTATAAAATAACTCTATACTAGCCCTGGAAACTTAAGTAAATTTATAACTTAAGTTCCCACTTGAAAAATAAACTGTCATAATAGCAAATATTCATAATCATTTATAAAATTATGTGTTGTACATTTTTTTAATTTTATTCTGGGATAATAATAGTAATGAGTTTATTCAAATATTTTTTTTGTCCAACTCTGATAAACTGCTAAAATTATTTGATGTCGAGAAAATATGAACTCTTATTGCTAATATATATTCATCTAATTTTCCTCTTTTCATTTTGTATAAATGCAGCATTTCCTATCTTTTTCCAGGTTGCTGTACTTTTTCTCACTATATTTATGTTAGGAAACTAACTATTCCGTAGTAAATGTTATCATCGTGTTTCTGAGGTTATGTTTATATATAATTTTCACCGCAACGACTTACCAATAATTTCCAAAGCAAAAGTATGCAGTCTATTAACTACCTTTGGAGTCATGTGCGAGAATTTATGGCGCAAAGTATATCAAACTTTTACAAGGTAAAACACCAATATATAAAACAATCAATAATTTGTAACTTGAAAAAAGGATCAATTTGTCTGCGCACTCCATTAAATACAATCACAGTATCACCTAAAAAAATATTTATCAAGGATGTTACTTTCACAAGGATTCGATGTAATTCTATGGTTTATAAAATGCTTTTACATACGAATATTGACAACAATCTGTCACAAAATAAATTAAGAAAAAGTATTTTTTTAAATTTTAGCATAAAATGTTCAGTTGTGTTCTCTTTGAAGCCGATTTTCTTTCGTTTTTAGTAAAACACAAATGTGCATTTATATTTTATTTTAAATAATCTGGTAGGATAATTTCTTCTTGAGTGAGAAAAATCTTCCATATATACGAGTTCCTATATCGCATTACGTGTTAAAGTTCCTTATTCCGATCCTCCTGCTTGTGGATTGGTTTCTACTCTCACGAGGTATAGCTAAAAAATATCACATAATTTGTTATTCTTAAAACTAGGTTATACCACCTAGCAGCTCGTGCAGGAGGGTTCTGATGCCGGCGAGTTTATCTTCCTGTTTGTCTTCATTAGAGATCAGATAGGTATTGTTTTTTTTATTATTGAGAATCTCTAAAATGTTCAAATGGTTTAGAGATTTCACAAATAAACGTTAGTGCATCGAAAGAGAACACAACAGAAGCATTTAAGTAAACAAAAAAAATATCACCATATGTTACTTATATATAAAAAAACGAAAATTTAATTTTCACTATAATATATATATTAGGAAAGGACTTGGATTATAGGTCAATGAGGTCAACACCATTCATTCAACACAACTATCCAGTGTATATTATCGCTTGTTTTCTTTCATATGTTGCATTAATTACAAAGTAAGATTCACTTTAATGCGGCTGCATTATTCAGATGAATTATCTGATGTCATCTTTGGTGTAAGAAACGTTTTAAAAATTGCTTCGATTTGTAGATATGGTTTAAGGAATGTATTCTGCTTAGTCTGATGAAATTAGAAATTATACAAGCAAAATACATTTCTCACCTCGGATTATTACGTGTTTGTTAATAAAAATAATAAAATAGGGGAAAAAATATGATGTTGATGAAATGAGTAGGTTCTTTCATTTCTTTTTATTATTAGATTTGAACATGAAAATAAAATCTATATAAATATATGTATAAGTAATATGCTAAACATCGAAACAAAACCAAAAGGAACAAAAAACTCGTGAAAAACACATGCAGCATAAAAAATTTAAAATTCTAAAACGTACGTAATTATTTATTCAAGTCAGTTCTAATTAGTATACAATTTCCAAAGTTTTATCTACCCTAAGTACAGAGATTTTGTATAAATATTGTATATATGTATTAAATTATATTAGATATATAAAAAGATAAACTAACCTTAGAAAATATCACATCGGTTCAACTTTGGATTTAATTCACACTTATGACCAGATTTTTATTTTGCTACAAATCCAAAACAATTCTAAGATAGAAAAGAAAGAAATACGTAAATATATACAATACAATTAAGATGTCTGCCCTTGGGAAAAAAATTAAATATTTCTTTAATTAATAAGTATTAATTCAAATTTATGCAAGAACTACCGACTGCATTTTAGTTTAAAATATATAAGACGTAAATACATAGATATAAATAAATCGCTAACAATAACTACTCTACGCCCGTTTATTACACAACCATTTTGAATCACTTGTCCTTTATGTAATAATCATAACCGCGATAAACCGTTATTGTATCTTTATATAATTACAATGATCACAGGAAATATACTGTTTAAGTTATTATGTAAGAATACACCCATAAGACTGTAAATTATTGATTATTCAGTCTTCTCTATTTATTATTAGGGACAAGAATGACGGAGTATTTCTAACGTAGGCAAATACAGCGGTGAAAAAATGTACCACTGTTTAGCAGCCGAACAACCCATCGCTGTAAAGTAAATGATTGGTATATTCTGACTCTGTCCTAATTACCAACACCTTCCCTGTATTTTTTCCTATAATAGTTTTTTTTACTGTGTTTTAGCGTATCTTTCGATTGAAAATAATCCCGCAAACATTTTTTTTTTTCAGTTTAAAAGTCAAAATTGTTCTTCTAGTGTCATCTTGGAATCTTGACATCATTCTATCTCTTAAAGTGTCAGTAATTGGAACCTCTACCTTATGCGATAAGCGTCAGTTTACTCTGTTATTCCTGACCCTTCTTCTTACACATACAGGGTTTAACAAATCATGTCGTAACGTAAACCAAAATATCTTTAATATAAGACTATAATATACATATCTGAGGTTACACACTAACATGTTTTATTGAATTTGAACAGACGCGCTATTTAGGTATTTTTAACGATAAGCTAACCATCATTTTTTTTCTAGTTGGGCATTCTGTATAAAATTTAAATTGAATTATCGATAATCCGAATGATACGAGACACAAAACAAAAAAAAAACTATCGTGCAGTGAAGATCAGATGTAAAATGGGGTGTGTAAGATAGCGTTTTAAAAGATTGACGAAGTTATAATTATATAAAGTACTACGTCAAACATCAGTGCACGTCAGGGAATAACGAAAATCTATATGAAAAACCTTTTATTAAAGATATTTTTCGTTTCAACTACCAACAATCGACCAAACCTTGCATGTTTCTACCTAAAATATGTATAAAAATTTGTGCGTTTAGTGTGACTTAGCTATTTAGACATGAAGGGATGCATTTAATAGTATCCCTTACGCGTGTAAGAAGTTGTAAAAAAAAGAATAATATAAAAATAAATATGTAGAGCTGATGACTCTAATAAATGTTAATACCACGACATCAAACAAAGTATGATTGAACCTTCTAATAACAATTAATCCAGTTAAAACAAACATTGGATTTTTTTAAGGGACTTTTTATGTTTATCAAGCACCTCCGCTGAGCCAAATGTCACACCATCATAACTCCTAAAAAATCCGATATCTTAGCTGACCTGAACGATATTTGAACCGGCGGCAATCTGGGGTAATGGTTAGTCCTTCTAAAAGCGATCACAATAGCATTCACGAGAAGGAAGAACATAGTTGGTTTTGGAACCCTACAACTCCGTAGTGAAATTGTTGAATATGTTGGCCATAGGCGAGGCCGCTATACAAAAACATGAGGGCTAAAAGCTAATATGACGTACTAGACATACATCACAGTGGTGAGACCCATGATCACTCTGGTGTGGTGGACAAAGATGCAGCAGCTATAACTGAACTTAGCAAGATACAGAAGCTTGTGTGTTTAGGAATAACAGAAGCGATGATAACGACTCCTATAGCAGTAATAAAAAATTCCCTAGACCTTCATGGGCATTTGAGATTGCAAGAACTGCCAAGTAGCAGATATGTAGGATTGCGACAAAATAATATTGTCCATCATGTGCAAAACAGCCTTTTGGGAAAGCGATTAGACCACATGATTTCGACATATCCTTTTCACAGAAATTTCGAAGCAAAAATTACGAATCGCATAAGCTGGAATCAATCCAACTATCGAAAACGCAACTGGAGTTGAAATTTACAGTGAGGTGACAAACACAATGATCAACCTTTCACTAGGAAAATATGCCATGATATTGCGAGCAGAGGCATACGCAATATTGCATCGTGCAGCAGAAATCAATCAGAAGGCTTATAAAAATAAGCGGACCTATGTTGCAAAAGACAGGCGAGTCAGGCGATACCAAAGGCACTAGTGAAGACACAATCAAGACTGGCTTGGGAATGTATTGCAGAACTGAATAGCCTGACTTTTTGTGGGTACAGATGTTCATAAAATCCCACCATAAATGTGCATATGTATACAATAGGAAGTTAATTGTAGATTCCGATAAGAGGAAGAAGAAACTCTAGCTCCAGCTTTATGTCAATGAGATGGCCTGACAAAGACAAGGTGTTTATTATCGGACACGAAAAACTCCAGAGCTACGTAAAGAAAGAGTGACAAAGCTAAAGAATGCTAGGATAAAAAAATCGCCAATAACGAAATCTCCATATCTGATCTCGTGGTATCATAGTCATTAATAAATGTGAGTACGATTACATGTGTATAAATTATTACTATATACAAAATAGTTTATATGTATGTATTATTATTTCAGCGTTAATGTTTTTTTTTAAAGATATTTAGAATAGAAAGCAAATATTAGCAAAAGTATAGTAAATGAAAATGATCTGGCGAGTAACTTATTATTGAAATAATTCATGTGAATTTCTCCTAAAAACTTGAGAATTGAATAGATGTGGAACTTCCAACAATGTAAACCCATGTTTTAAGAAGTTTTGTTTGTTTCGTGTTTCTTGTACCTAAGAATTTTACATTGCAAGAATAATTAACATGGAACTATTTGAATAAAGCAATGGCAGTCATAAGTACTGTTTAGAATACTGTTAATACTTAAACTTCCTATTTTTATTTTTGACTATTTAAAATGAGTATTCTTTTAAAATAAAAACCTTATAAAACAGAAATAAATTTAGAAATGATATTTATATTAATATAAAGGTCATAGCGCTTTCATAATACGACAGATGTAAGCAACCTTAAATTCAAAATAGACGTTTTAATAATATGCAAAAAGCTGCGCTAATTTTAAATGAATCAAAAGAACATTGACGAAATAAAACGAACCCACGCGGTGTTGTAATTAGGAGAACTGAAAATAGTATTTTCTACGAGCCGGATTGTTGAAATTTCTCTGCGGGATTTAGTTGTAAATAGGGTTCGACCCAATCCGAAGTGTAGACATCCCAAAGTATTGCACAAGCGACAAATACAAGCAGCTTACCGCCATTACGTACACCAATATCTATCTTAGAATTGCAAAATGATCTCAGTGAAAACACTTGAAAATCGTACAGAATGAGTGCGACATAAGATACTAATCTGGATATAAGTGAAAGTCTTACCGTTATATAAAAAATAGTGTTCACTTTTACGTTATTTATGTACTTGAAGTAGGTATGTATATATAATGTATAGATGTATATAAGTTTCATATACAAATAATAATAATAATAGTAATATTAGTCTCTCTTTCGCTCTGAGTTGCTTTTTCTCTGTGAGAACGAGCTTTTGTTCACTGGCTTAATCTACTCAGCTTACCTTTATACTTCGGTACAAACATTTTGATATCTTGGTCTTGTATATTTTGGTAGAATTCTAACTCCCTGATGTTCAATGGTTTACATATGGTGCTAGGATTTAGTACCATTAGCCTAGTATGACCACCAACCTGTAAAAAGAATTTATTTAACGTAAATTTATCCAGGAGTATATATACATATTTTGCAATTGCCACAGTACAAAGCAAATAAAGAAAAATAGTTTTAGTGTAGTCTTTCAAAAATATACACACTTATATACATTATAAACTTTCCTCGTTATGCAAATCGACACATTATTGGAAACTACCTCGGTTTAGCTAGTGTAGATAATTTAAGAAAGCAGTGTAGTTTGAATTTGTTTTCTGATGCAAATACAAAAATTGACAACGCTGCTAACTGCGTGCTCAATAATTCAAATGAGCATGGTGATGTCAAGAAATATTTTAGTTATTTCTAACTTTCAAATTCACCTAACATGCTTTGTTATTTTGTTACATTAAAGAAGAATATTTGGAATTATGTTTGCTAAAATAAAAGTATTTCAAAACTAATACTTCGTTAATTCATATATTTTACACAAAAAAGAAAAACAAAAGTAAGAACAACCAAATGGTTATCTTATTTTGTAACAGGATAAATGATCCTAAGTCCAGCCACTTCTATAGTAGTCAGCCAGTTTGAAAAAAAAAAGCAAACACTGAACATATGAAACGTGTAATATTTTATAATATATACCGTATGTTTTTTTGTTACCAGCCACCTTTATCACAAATTTTTACCAATTGACTTCTACATTCAACCTAGAAGTAGTCACACTTTGTCGGATGGTGGTGCTTACGGTAGTGAGTTTAGCAGAGGCCGTAAATTGGTATGAAAAGTATGTATTATCTAAAATGCATTCGTTTCGTAAAAGCGAATAGAACCTACTATATATTAGATTACATTAGATTGGATTCCTCATCACCTACAGTAATGGTATAGCCAGAATAATGCAAAATTAATGTAAAACCATGATAACTCAAAAGTGGAACAGATAGACATAACACATACTTAATAAAAATCATAGCTTTAATTAATAGTAATTCAATGATGTAAACATACACAGGGTGTTCTATTAAAAAAAAATGAGATATCTCCAGTTAAAGTTGTTTGAGTTTTCACTTTAAAGACGAACACCCAGTATATTAAAGAATAAACACATCTGAAAGTGTAAGTAGATTTCTAAAAGATATTTCAACATTCGGTTCACCTTATCCTAAGTAGTAATCAAATTACTACCTCTTTCTCACACAATGTAAGTCACCTGATTTTTAGAAAATCAGGGATATCTTGAAAATTAACGGGTTTAAGCCTAAGGTATCTTGTTTATTTACTGATATTTCTAAAAATAAATAATAGCAGGGGTATGGTATTAAAGAACAAAGCTGAAAACTGTACTAAGGTTGAGAAACACTGTGCAAATGTCCATAATTTTACATTAAAGAGAAATCTTGGTCCTGCAAAATTTTATAATTTTTTTTTGTATCTATTACTGTTTACAAGCTATAGAAAGATAATCTCCCAGTAAAACACCCTGTATAATTACAGATATTTAGTTCGTATTTTAACCTGAAATATGATTAGTTAACTAGTTAGTGTTAGCTAGTGTATTTCATCTTTATTAACAGTTACCATGGCATATTGCTGTGGTAGATTCACAGTATGTGAAAAGAACAAATATTTCCAGAAGAAAAAGAAATATATAAATATGTATGTTTATTACACAGAAATTTTCAACATTCTTATATGACATAGCATCATAATTTCTACTGACGTTTTACACCTGAGGATGGCGTCACGCCGAAATCGGTCGTAAAAGATGGTAAATTAAAGATTAGATACAGAACAACGTTTTATTATTAATATTCTACATTAATTCTACCAATCTAGAACTTACAATAATCTACAATTCCTGTATGAATTGCTACTTGACTAATATTAGTATAATTACAAAGTAAATATATTTCGTTTCTAAAGTAATTACCTTTGGAACGATATAGGTATACGATAATACAGCGTTTATTTACAATTCTCCCCTTTTTACTGTTATATACCTACTAGTGGTAATAAAAAGAACAAAGGAAAATGTTAATCTCGGATAGAGTGGTGAAGAAAATAATTTGTGGTTTTACCCTACTATTTGTCGAATAAGGTTTATTGTTTAGAGAAAGTTCAGAGACATAATAATTACTTGTAATTATACGCCACCGAGCTAAGCCGATTCGGGATGGGAGAAACTATCCATAGGCATAGTTGCCAACGCATGCTTTCTCCACGTATTATCTGAAAAGCATGGTAAAATACAGTGCATCTACGATGCAACGACTTGGCAACATTACGCGTAAAGTAGGGTTAGCGGCATCCTGGATCGTCTACGTCCATCTCCGTATATTTGCTACATACGTATATCAAATTACACCTTACTAATCGTGAGATCGCAGCTTTCATTATTATTCACGGCAGATCGTCCGCTTCATAACGACTTCAAGTAGTCTATTTCATTCATTGCATGAATGAAACGTTTGTGTTTGAAGTAAATCTTTCACATTGCCTACAGGGGAATAAACATGTAGCAACGTTTTTTATTGTAAACAAATTAGTATTTAGGGACAGAATAAATTATCAGTAAGTTATTAGTTTAAAAATTAAAATGTAAACTATTATAAGCGATACCGTGAACGATATGTACGATATCACGAAATGTATCCGTTTACGTCGTGAAAACAACCTTGGACATTCGCTTCATTCATTCTCTGGCTTCGCACTACAATATTAACTCGTAACTATACAGGTGAATCAAACTACGTTCATTAACGTTAAATACATTAAAATAATTTGTATTAATTTGAAAAAAAAAAAATGCAGTGTAGGATAATAAAATATTATAATTATTAGTATTATTACGAAATTTTGTATTTTATTGTTAATTGTCCATCTTCCTTGGTGTGAACAGGTGTCCCACCGAAGACTGGGTCTGTGATTACAGCTCTATTTTTGACTGTACAAGGTGTTCCAAAAAAACTAGGAAATAGTACTTACTCCGTTATTTTAAATGGAACACCCTATATAATATTCCATTTTTAAATTCTACGAAGAAATATAACAACATTTTATATAAGCTACTTTGTATATGCATTTGTTTTAGATATTAATATTATAAATATCAAGTCCACTATAGTCACGAACATTTGTTTAACTTTAGCCCAAGGTAACTTGTTTTTTTTTTAAATAACAGCCTATATCTTTGCTTATGCTAAAGTAACCCTTACGAAAGCTCTTTCAATTCATACTAAACATTAGTATGCATTTTATTCATAAACTATTAAAATAAGGCTCGTAATAAAAAACGAATGAACATTAAACCACAATAAAATACATCCTTAATTGGAAGTATTTACATGTAGCAATCATCTTTAATTACCAACATTTATAGCAGATGCTCAAAAATATATCGTTTGTCTGTTAAGCATATTTCTACCCTGTTTTACAAATTTTGCGGTAGTTTTTCCAACAATTTTACAAAATGGATGGAAATGTCTCCCTCATTCTATTCTTCCTATTTTCCTAATATGGATGGCTCTTTCTTATACACGAATTCCCTTAGGTAGCCCCTTCCCCGTTCCCCAAAAAAGGAAATCACGGAAAACGTATTACGTAAAACAAATATTGTTTCGATAGCTTTAACTTTTAATTATTATTAATTAAATATAATGGTTATTTAATAGTTAAGTTAATAATCAAACATGGGTAATTTAATTTCTGCTTACTAATTTGCGGCTTTATTTAGTTATATCGCGTTTATATATTAAGCTGACTTATTTGAAAATTAATGGAAAACTTATTAGATTTATTTAATTTACAATCTACAGCATCCATCCTGTACGAGTCGTCACGAATGTTTAGTTGAATTGAAAGGGGTTTCGTAAGGGTTCATTTAGCATAAGCAAAAATATAGGCTGCTATTTAAGCAAATGTTCGGGACTATAGTGGACACCTGTATATGATTATATCGATTTTAATTTCACTTTTGTATCACGCTAAGTATGTATGTATGATATTTAAAATATGAATATATAAAACAAATGCATACACAAATTACGCCGCTTAACCGAAAGCTTGTAGTAGGGCTTTTTTTGCAATATCGTAAATAATCATTTGGAATGCCTTGTATAGTTAAAAATATCTTTAGGTTACGCAGTATTGAAACTTTTGTATACAAGACTTTTTCCTAAAATCAAAAATAGAGCTGCAATCAAAGACCCAGCTTCGGTTGGACACCTTATGCACGCTAAATATGTAATTTTAATTAATTCCTCCAAAATTTTAATTTTATATTTTATTATTAATTATGTGTTACGTCGACGACATCAATTTTTATCCTAAAAGACATAAATTGTATTATTTTTTGCTTAATCCCCAAAGAAGGGGGCATGGAGACGCCCGAAATGTGACCTCATGTGAAATGAAAATATAGTTAATATAATTTCTGTTCAATAATAGCCGGCTGTTTTAAATCACTTAATCATATCAGAGCGATTATCAATTGTTACCCATAAACGAAGAAAGTAAAAAATTGTCAGATACGCAGTAAACAAGTAAAAATGGAGTTTTTCGCTATGAATTCACAAACAAATAATAAAAATGTACAGGATTGTTTATAAAACTGTTATTCACGGAATGTTCGATATAAAACTTCTAACAATCGAAAACAATTATAGGTATTAATTTATTAAATCAACTATTTAATTTATGATAACTATCAGACAAATAATAAAAATGTACAGGATTGTTTATAAAACTGTTATTCACGGAATGTTCGGTATAAAACTTCTAACAATCGAAAACAATTATAGGTATTAATTTATTAAATCAATTATTTAATTTATGATAACTATCATACAATCATTAAAATGTTGTACGTACATATCAGGCACCGTTTACATAATCGATTTTTATGCTGCAAGGAATAAAAAATAAATAAGATACCGTATTTGCGGTAAATCCCCCAAGGCTTGAGAGAAAAGCAAATATCACAAGTCGTCATAAAAATAAATAAAACGAGGACGGATTTGCTGCAGACGTTTTCGGTATACACTTCTCAACGCAATCGGCTTTACCGGTTAAGGTCCGACTGGGCGTTTATTAAACCCATGGGAATATTAAAAGCGAACGTCCTAGACACACAAAGTGCAGTGTACTTCGGTGCATGGCTTGGCATATCCCTCAATCGTAACGGACCGGGCACTTCACCAGGCAGAAATGTTCTCACGCCAACTTTCCCACAAATATCGCGTTTGTTATATAAGGTAGAGTGAGGTAAATTGCCAGGATAATTCGAATAAGTACTAGACGGTTATATCCGACTGCGAAACGACGTGATTGCATACAGTCAGATACAAAAGTAATATTATCATAAATTAATCGAAAATTAATTAAATTAAATATTAATTAAGATATACTACACATTTTGAGAAGTAAGAATCTAGGCAAAAATAAGGAGAGATATAGAATGTTAAAATGTTGATTTATACTTTGGGTTTTACATTTATTTCCATTAGGGCTGTCGTAAGTATAAAAACACTGGATACTAATTTGATGATTGTGTTCATTACAGCTATTCTGTGGGAAATTTCGTTAAACTCTGAACAAAGTAAACTCAGTCCTTTCATCGAAGTCTGCGTAGAGGAATGATGCGTAGAATTTTGATTTTTGTTCTCCTAAGTTTGCTGGATTTTGTAAACACAATTTTCTACACACTATCATTATTTATACACTTGTCTGCAAATCGCAAATTCACGCAGTTTGAGTCGCGAAGGAACTTAGCTAAAAATTAAGAACAGCCACTATCGATAAATTTATTACAAAAAATTATCAAGATATATCAACACCAACTTTTGAATTAAAAAGTAAATAGAAATCTTAAAGTCTTAAATACTTAGAACAATCCCCCATGTTTTGAGCTTCTTTTCTGATGCAACTATTTTTCGATGGAAGCTCACTAAACATAGGCCGCTCAACCGATTTTTAGTTATAATAGACTGTCGCCAAGTTTTCACTCTGGGCAAAGTGCGGGAATAATCGCTCGATTGTACTCCTTGAACAGAACTGTGAATATCTTAGAAGTGTTTTCTTTTTATTCTGGAAAAAAGTGCATTGTCTCTTTAATCACAGTTCTTACTGACTGAGATTCCTTTCTTTCCATGCATTACATATGTATAACATTAGTTCTCGTTTAGAAGTCTTTGAAGGTATAATAAAGTATCAAGAAGGGATGTAAAGATAATATAGAAAACGCTGGTGTGTTCTTAGAAAATCTGTTTTCCAGAGCTGATGTGAAAGAGTCAAGATATGGTGTAAGTATGGGTCTGGTTCAATACTCGTTAGATGTATTTTCAGGTAGCTTCGAACGATGTTATTGAGGTTCCGTAATTCTTGGTCGTGTAAGCTGTTGCGCGATTAACTCTTACATCTGTCAAAATTTTCTTAATGTGGTTTACAAACTGAGCGAGATCTAAAGTTTTCGATCAAAGTGTCTGCTATCGGGTTCCGATAAAGCGGAACACTTAGCTTAACGCTTGTACAAATAATGAATAAAACAGTGCAACTGAAATACTGTCTTTCTCGTGGAGACATTTCGTTCTTCAGCCAGTTTTTGTAAACCTTTTACGATTGCGACAAAATTGGTTTTAAACACTGCTTTTTATATTTTTGCGAGCATCTTGCCTAGCACAAACAGACATGATTGGAATATTCTTACAGCCTTCTTAACACTGATTCCACAAAAGAAAAATATGTATATCCTACAGCAGTGCTCCGCAACCGGTGTGCTAAGAAGCCACTCTAGGCGTGCCGTGATGCGATATCTATAACTTGTACAAATTTTTGTTTTCCCTATACATATATATTCCAAAGGAAAAACCTATCCATGCATCAAGTTAATATGTAATAGGTTCTATAAGTGGCAAAATAAGAAAGTCGAAGTTTGGATGTCAAAGAAAACGTTATATAATATCGCTTTTTGTTTCGTTTTATTTAGTTCAGGTATTTTCATATATACATCGATAACTTTGTTTATATTTATCGTATACTATTGTAGTAATGGACAAGTTTTTAAAAAAGAGAACGCTCAACGTCACTCACAAATGAACCCAGCACGAGCGAAAAAAAAAACGATATGTGTGAAAAAGGCAATACCACGAAGATTACATTCAGTACGGCTTCTCATGGTGTGGCAAAGAGACGAATCCGAAACCAGAGTATATAATTTGCGACAACTTTCTAACGAAGCAATGGTCCCAAGTAAACGAATTCGCCATCAAAATTAAAACATCCAGCTGCGCCAATAAGGACCAACAATATTTTCAGCGAATTTTTAATCAGAACTTAGAGCAGAAACAATATATGAGGTCTTCGGGCCCATTTCTTAAAAGCGTTAGAAGCTAGTTGCTATGTTGCAAAATTAATTGCTCCTCAGAAAAAAAAAGAAACCCACATACTATTTGGAGAAAGGCTTATAAGCCTGCATGTATGGAAATCATTCGATTAATGTTAGAGCTTAAAGAAGTGAATGAAGTGAGTAAAGTTCCACTATCAGCTGATACAGTTAAGAGACGAATTACTGATATGTCGAGCGATATTTTTGCAACACTTATCAAAAAATGAAAACAGCTGATAAATTTGCACTTCAAATCGACGAAACAACAGATATTAGAAAACGAGCACAAATAATAAGTATTGTACGTTTCGTTGATGAGGATTCAATAAAAGAACATTATTTATTTTTTAAAGATCTTCCGGAACGAACTACCGGCGAAGAATTTTGGGAGCAACAAATGATTCCTTGAAACTCATGATATTAAGTGGAATAAATGTGTTAGTGTGTTCAGGGACGCGCTGCAGCAATGATGGGCAATAAAAAGGGATTTGTCTCGTGTACAACAAGACAAAATCCAACAGTACAAATTATCCATTGTTGAATACATCGTAAAGCACTGATGGTCAAGATATTACCAGCAGAACTATTGCAAACTATGAACGAATGCGTCAACATTAATATTATTAAAACTAGAGCCCTAAATTTGTGAATTTTTGAAGCACTCTACCAAGAAATGGGGTCAAATTATCATTCCTTATTGTTTCATACTGAAGTGCGTTGGTTTATCAAAAGGCAAAGTTCTAGCAAGATCATTTAAGCTTTGAGCGATGAGGTTAGTCAATTCATGTTCAATCAAAACATGCTTGAACTGTACCACCTATTCGAAGATCAGCAGTGGATAGCCAAACTAGCAACATGGCTGACATATTTGAGCACCTCAAATACTGTGAGCGGTTTGGGTGTGCCGAGGTTGAGAAAGCGTTGAGGAGCACTGTCCTATAGTGGTAACTGTGCTTGAATGGGTAGCCCCATTGTTCCGATCATTTACCAGATTCATTCATTTACTTGCACAATGGAAATATAGAGGCCGGTGTGAGGAAGCAATGGATTTCAACAATAGATATCTTGGCGACGAATATCGACTTAAAACAACACATAATAAATCATATTAAAAGGACATGATTTTTATAAAAAAAAATACTAGTAATTAACCGTATGGTATTCAAAAATAATCACATTAGTGGAAAGCGTTCTGCCGTCTGAAAATTCTTACACTGGTTCGAAAAACATTGCTATGTTCTTAGTCACGAAATTTTCCAGATTTTTTTTGCAAATTCTTAACGAGTACAAAGTAAGGAACTTTACTATTTTTTTAAGATTTTTTTATGAAGTATTTAAATTGGACATTCGTCGCAAAACGAGGACACTGATTTCAGTTTTCTTCTTTTGCAAATTCTCAACAAGTGTGAAGTAGAGAAACATACAGGGCGAGCATAAACTGCACCTATTTTGATAATTTTTTTATAAAGTATTAAACTTGACATTCGACACAAAACGGGGACACTGATTTAAAAAAAAAAAGCATGTATTGCTATGCTGATGGTCACCAAAGACACTAGATTTTTTGTTTTGCAAATTCCTAACAAGTATGAAGTAGGGAACATATCGGGCAAGTATGAATCTGCATCTATTTTTGTAAGATTTTTTTGTGTTTTCCGAACCGATGTAAAAATTTTCGGGCGACGAAACACTTTCCACTAATGAAAGTAATTTTGAATACCATACGGTTAATTACTAGTGGTTTTTATAGAAATCATGTCGTTTTATATAACAAAATACGGTATCTCTTGCCAGAAATCGAACGATTGTGTCTGCTATTATTTTTACATCCACAGCTTCTTCATCATGTTGTCCATTTTTTAAATTTTTATTCTGTTCCTCCCGAAATTTGGGGGTTCTCTGACCCTCTGTCCTCTGCGCTCCTGAAAATACGTATTGTTGAGTACCTATTATCTTGATTAACGGTTGACTCCCGCAAGATTTTAGTAACAACTTCACCTTAAGATAACCTAACAACATAACTCGACAATATCTATCATGCAAAAGTGGAATTAAAAATAATAGCACCTAATGAATATAAGTACTTTTTCAGAGAAAAGCTCTGCTAAAAAGTAGTTTCACATCCAAGCAATAGATTTGTTTGAAGAAAGTAATCCAAAACTTATTAAATGCCGTGCCTCCCCACTTCAATGTTGAAACATGAAGTTTTTATAGCTATTTTTTATAATTGCGCAAAATACGAATTTGATTATTAGAGCCAACTGTTTTACACTTAAGTTTTCACATCGTTTGAAAATATTTTGATCTTCCAAAAACATTTTCGTTGTTGATTGGTATAGTAACTTATTTCGATATATGTACACATTATTTACAAATGTATGTGTATGTGGTACGGTTTAACATGTTTAAATTCAACTGTTTTCAAGATATGTACGATTTCATCTGTATTTTGACATCTCCATCTCCTTGGAGCATTGGCTTTTGTCGTGTACGATAGCTACATTTTTCTTATCCTTGATATAAATTCAGAAAATATTGTTTTGATGACATGTTGTGATTTGCTAATCAAATAAATATTTACTTCACAGATACATTCTGTCATGTTTATCTTCAATTTTATTCGTGCGCTCACTGTGGTGCAACTTCCGGTACGTATATATATTAACAAGAAAAATGTATTCAACCATAGGCATCGATATGAAGTCGGAAACAGGTTACAACGACAGCAGTATATACAAAAGGACTTGTATATATGTTACATACAACACTACATGTAATCGATCTAGTGATATAACGGACAGAAGTCATTGCCTTTTGTAATTATATTTTTTCTAGATTGTTTGTTTTATTGTGGAAGTTGTAGTTCGTGATCGCCATGCGTAGCTGCATTGCAAAGAAAGTCGATAACGTTTAATAGTTCAATATTTATGTGGATAAAGAGAAAGGTTGCAATAGATTGACAACCCATAACAGTAAAATATTCAGGTTTATGTTATATTACAATAATTATTATAAACTTAATTGCATCAACAGTGTTATCGTCACAGTTTTATTACAATTTATAATAGATACTTGTAATAACTTACTTTCACTGTTAATATTAACATATTTCTTTTAATATAAATAAATAACATACACATGACAAGTTTCTTTTTGTTTACAGTTTAAAAATAATGATGTGAAGAGCTTATTTTCTTTGTATGCTTGAAAGATGGACAATAATTTGAATTCCTTACAATCTTATTTCTATATCGAAATTTCATCTTCTGGAGTTTAGCCTTGCTCAGTAGAAAGTAATTTGTGGCTTACTTTTAGTTTTGAAAAATCAAGTATGCCTTGGAAATTTACAAAAAGGTGGTTCTTCTCACTAATAAAGTGACTTTTTATAGGAGATACTACAAAATGTTATTAAAAAGTAAATTTTTTAAAATAAAAAAAAAACACAAAATCATGTTTGCTTGCGTCTCTTTTTTATGTATTTTTTCTAGACGTTCACAATCATGTCTTTTTTTTGCAATTACAGCGCAATCTGTTACGAATAGAAAAAAAAGTTTCAAACGAAAACTACATACTTGATGGTGTAGAATCCGAATCTGCAATACAAAATGGGGGTTCCCATTTAAGATTTCAAAATTGTCCCCCCTCCCCTGGTGAGGTGGTGGATCGAGTTCAGCACCATTCAGTGAGCCCCCTACATTATAACAAATCTTATTTTGATCTTTTTTTGATTTGATGCAGTGTTTAGAGATATTCCGTTCCGATATTTCCGTTGTCTCAAGACAAAAAAACTCACCTGTAAATGTATATGGACATGTTATGGTTATTAATTTGATAAACTGTTTAATAAATATGTGGGTGAAAATATCTTCGTTTATTATTTTTCAAATAGAACAGGGCATTCGCCGTTAAAACTACAAAGAAAGGTTTTCGTGTTACCTGATGGTTATTGATTTTTTTTATAAGCAAATTCTTTTAAATTGCTGCTAAGTTAGAGCTATTTCAATTACTATATATGTAAATAATTCGTTCCTACTTAGAAAACACTATAAATCCGGTGATTAATCTCATCTTTAGTGGTAGTAATCTTAAAATAAATCAATGCCATTGTTTGTCACGATGCTGATATTGCTAAAGGATAATTAGCAGAACTACATGATCTATAATCGACCTTCATCTTAATGTAGCGATAATATTCAAAAAATATTACATTTTATATTTACACGAAAGCACATACCTCATTCTCGTAGATTTAACATTAGTAAAAATATTTCTTCAGCTATATAAACTAGTGTAAATGTAAAATCTCAACTCTTCACTTCTGTGAACGCAGTGAGTAATACAATTTGCATCGTAACTTTATCGAGAATATTTTTCATCCGTTAGTCTTTCCTGAACAAAAATGGCACATCGTGACATAAATATACATATATTTTGGAACTGCAATCGCGATAAAATTAACCGAGGTCGCAACGCTGTGACATTATTCGCTATTATTTCGACATAAGTTACTCATCTTTTGATAGTGACGTTACAACTCACGAAATTGTCCAATGTCGGGTATTAAGTCGTCTTGTTTTGAAAACGCAGATGGTGGTAATGATATGACATTTTTGCCAAAACAAACGATACGTTTTTCTACGAGCTGTTATTTTTTTACAAAAGCTTTTAATAGCTATTAAATTTAATGATGTGTGAACGGATTTTAGAACAAAAACAAAATGGGAGGAAAAAAATGTTAAGCTGGCCAATCAATTTTTATAGCTGTTTGTGGAAAATATACATTGGCAATAAATTATTAATATTTTGCAAAATAAACAAAACCAATGAATCAGAGATCTTGACGAACATACATAAGGTGTGCTACTCTACACGCCATTAATGATGTTTGCACATGTTTCTCAATATATGCATACAAATGTCACATTTACTTCATTGATATTGTTAAAATACAGAAAAAAATATTTGGAGCGTTATAATTCGAATAAACAATATGCACAACGCTGCCCTGTCTTATGCTAAGTGTATGCAATTGTAGTGTTCTTAAAGTGTCACTTTTGGTACAGGCGGGATTATAGATATTTACTGCTTCGGATATTTAAAGGTTATGTCGAGGGTGAGGCTGCTGCAATCCATCATTGTGTCAGAGAAATAGAAAGATGGACCGAGATAAGTAAAAACGTCGCTATTTACTCTGACAGCCAGTCAGCACTTACTTAAACCGTTGCGTACGTGTTGACATTAAGCTGATTTGCGCTCTAAATGACATGGTCACCCAAAGGAAATTAACATTTTCGTCAGGCTTAGTAAATATCATTATAGCTGCATTTTTTCTTCTATAAAGGATAAAAGCTCTTACCATTGCTGTTGTCGATATGCTGAAGATTGCATAGTGAATGCTGGACTGTAGAATGAACACTCTAGGATTACTTATATTCGAATAATTTTAAAGAACTAGCGAGGTATTCTTTCAAGCAAGAGACCTTTTGCTAGGCACTTCCAGTTTTGACTTAAATTAATCTTTAAAAATACCGTATCAATTACAACAAGCAAGTAAAGCAACAATTAGGAATTTGAAAAGTTACTTTGCCGTTTGTGACGTTTTTAAGGAAATTAATGTATTGCAAATGGCAGGTAACATTCAAATACGAGCAGAAAAACGTTTGTCTTGAAAAAATCGTACCATTGCGCGTGCATATTTGCTTTCGTCGAGAATAACTGAACGAATGGAACTGATTTGTTTATACACGTCAAGCGATAGTGAATGGTTGCTCTCTCGAAAGGTTTTTTGAAAAGAATATCTCGAACCAGAAAAAAAAGAATTAATATAATAAAATGTAATAGAAATATATATAAACTTTTTTTCACAATTTTCTGTACCTATATCATAAAACGTGATTAAGTTCAAGCAATGATAAATTCTTTCGGGGCACCGTTCTTTCAATTTTTTAGAATAAAACAAAAGATGAATGGTTCAAAAATATTCATTCGTTCCTGAAGAAAGGGAACATAAATATCAATAATACTGTAAAACACAACTTCAACAGATTACTCAACCGTTTGCTTCTTTTAAATGTTTTTTAAAGATAAAGATATATTAAATTATTCAGAAAACTGAATGTTTTGTTGAGTTTGATTTTGCATATATAAAATAAGAAAGATTTTGAAGGTGTGAGAGAGTGGCATGCTATAAGTGAGATTTCCAGTATAGTGGCAAAATAGATCTTGGATTGGAAATTTACGTCCTTACAAGAACCGTCCATGTTCCCATCAGAGATGCGTATGTTGGCAATTATCTCGGCCTGACTGAACCCGCCTCTTTATTAGCTTGACCCGGCTTCTATAAAACGTAAACTTTCAACTTCAATGTAATTGCGGCAGTGTACAAATATTTAGAAGGAAGTGTACCTGCCTGCTTTTATTTTTTATGTTATTATAATAGGGCAGCTGGTATTAATCGATTAGTAAGTGAAGAAAATTGCAAAAAATGTAATAAATATATAATAAAATGAGAAAACTACGAGTATTTCTATACTGTACTTTTTCTCTTACTGTGTAGAAAGAATTGTCATTGTTGAATCATGCAACGGTAAGATTTATTTCCACTTCCATAGCATTGTATTAAATAAATATTTCTGTTCTAATCTTAGTATTTTTGTCAGAGAATAGAAAGATGGACCGAACTAGGTAAAGATGACGCTGTCTTCACTGACAGATCACACTTAAAGCTATTGGTTCCGTAAGTGTAGACTAAGCTAATTTTGGATTGTGTAAGCGCCCTAAATGAGGTGGGCGCCCAAAGGGAATTACATTGGCCTGGGTCCTTAGCCACTCGGGCGTGAGTAGGAATGAGCGGACGAGCTGGCCAAGCAAGGTTCGTCAAGAGTTGGCCATTCTCCTGGCATTACCAAATCGTAAATTAAAAAAAAATCCAACAAAGAATGGATACATAACGGGTCCAAAGAATGGTAGAATGGTAGCAAAAGTCAACCGGCAAAAAGTTCCTAAAGAAGCAGAAGCCTGAATTTACTAAACACCCACTGAGTAAAGATAGAAAGACTGTCAAAATGCTAGCAGGTCTACTGACTGTTTACTGTAGACAAAACAGGCATATGTACAACATAGTCCTGGTAGAAGACGCTACGTGCAGTGCTAATGCGACGGCGTGGTGAAGACAAGGTTTCTAGTAAAGTGCCTGGAGAAACCCACAGCTAATACCTACACAAAAGAACTGCTCTCAAGGATGATAGGTTTAATTAAGAGGGCAAATTTAAAGAGCGCCATCTAGGAAAAAAGAGGATCGACGAAGGAGAGGACGAAAGAGGTCTGTGGGCCACTCCAATCAAATCTAATGCAATCCCGCATTGGCCTAGTCCGATGGTGTGTACCGGATTGGCTCATCTACATCTTTAAATAGGGACGCAATGTTAATATTGCAGTTTATATGGAACTACTGCATATACTTCTAGCGGTAAAAACACCGGGGGCTTATTAACAACTGCGAGTTTTTATATTATATAAATTTACTTCGCTATTTGAAGGTGTTCGATTTCCGATCCAGTATATAGTCACTATCTACGGGCAAAAAAAAAAGAAGTTTTTGCACCACCATAAACGAAAGTGACAAATCAAATAGCTTTGAAAGTTGACAATGCTATTATACAGTGACCGGCATAAATATTGCAACATATGAGAATTTTTTTATTATTAAAATATACTAACACTTTTTTTGGGGAATAGGTTGTGCATGTCTAGGAACCCCAAAATATATTTTGATACACGTCACGCGATCGCTAGTATGGCGGTAAATTAAAAAAGATGCCATGAATCTGCAAAAAATTGAGGTTAGATGACATGATATTTAAAAAAAATATTTGAAAAAGTTGCTTAGAATCTAATTCGGAGGCTATTGTAAATTTTTGTAAACATATTAAAAAAAATAAAAATCACAATTTTTCCAAATATTGTTTAATTTATTAAATTACATATTTCCATTTCTTTCGCTTTTAGCAGTTCAACTGCAGTTATATTTGGTTGATACTCAAACAATTTTCTTAATTTTTGCATAATTAACACGGCGAAATCTGAAAAGTATGCCTTCAGTATGACTGTTGTTGTTGCAAGGGACTGTGTCTAGTAGTAATAAATACAATTTTACAAATATTTTCATTCTAAACCACTTAGCAAACATTACCTTTATTGAAAATAATTAGGTATATCTTTTTTTTTTGTTTTCTGCATTAAAGTGGAAATCCAAAACTGACAACATTATATGCACGCACCGAAGGTATTAAAGTAGGTTTTGAAATTAGACAACAAGAAATAATACGCAGTAGGTAAAATAAAAATAGTATACTACATATTTTGTTGTTTCTAATTTCAAAGCCTACCTTACTTAAGAAACAGAACGATATGTGTGCCTATAACAAGTATCTATTTTTAGAGTTTCACCTCTTACTTGTTCATTACTATTAGTTATTGTGTAAATGTTTTTGCTTATTAAGTATTCTCATCATTAGCTAAAGGTATTGGTTATTTATTTCTACTGAGTGTAGTAATTTCGAAACCTACTTAATTAAATACTTTCGATGCGTGCAATAACAGTGTGAGGTATGTAAGTTTTGGACTAAGGATTTCCACTTTAATGCTGAAAATTAAAAAAAAATATTATAATTAAAATAATAAAAGTAATGTTTGCTAAGTGGTTTAGAATGAAGATGTTTGTAAAATTTTATTTATTACTACCAGATCAGTCCCTTGCAACAACAATTGTCATACTGAAGAGGTA
Organism: Protaetia brevitarsis; assembly: GCA_004143645.1. NCBI lineage: Eukaryota > Metazoa > Arthropoda > Insecta > Coleoptera > Scarabaeidae > Protaetia > Protaetia brevitarsis. Next base: position 1,450,311 of record RXPK01000085.1, on the reverse strand, counting down.
CTTTTCAGTTTTCGCTGTGTTAATTATCACAAAAATTAACAAAATTGTTTGAGAATCAACCAAAGTTAGAAATATTACCGCAGTTAAGCTGCTAAAAACAAAAAAAAAATGGAAACATGTAATTCAGTTAAACAATATTTGGAAGAATCGTGATTTTATTTAAATATGTTTACAAAAATTTGCAATAGCCTCAGAATTAGATTCTAAGCAACTTTTTCAAATATAATGTCATCTAACCTCATTTTTTGCAAATTCTGTTAAAATAAATTTTGGGTTCCTAGACATGCACAACCTATTCCCCAAAAAAAGTTTTAGTATATTTTAATAATAAAAAATTTCCCAAATGTTGCAATATTTATGCCGGTGTCACTGTATTGTATATTAGGCATTACGACAAACGTGTTTATTATGACAGTGCACATATTTTTACTAAGATATACTTGCCTTCCTATGCCTACTGTCAAATATTATCAAAACAGCTGTCAGGCAGATCAGGGTTTAATAATTGTCAAACATAAAACAAACATGCATTCAGTGCAGTGGAGTTTCTGGTGATTACTCATAACGACCATCAAGATCAATGTCAAAATAATAACTGCAGAAGTGGCGCCCTCTCTGCGAATTGATAATGCTGTCATAATGCCAAAGTCGTGCATGCTATGTAGTGCAGTGCATGCGGAGCCACTAAATACGACAAGTGTTTATTAATGCCATATTTTGGAGATTTTGGTTGAAATTTAAACATGCATATTAGAACATAATATTTTAAATACTCCTTGCTATTCATGCTAACATCACAGACAAAAAAATTCTATGAGAAGTATACGTGAATAGTCTGGTTATCAATGGGCGTAAAATTTTCCGAAGTATTTATTTTCGGTGTGGGAAGCAAATATTAGCTATAGAGCGAGTGGGCAGACTGGAAATAACAATAAAGGCAATAAAGTCAATATTTGCAATTTCTGAAACCGATTTTGTTAAAACAAACAGATTTGTTTAGGGATTACCTTATGCCTTGAAGGCATCTATACCGGATGAATTTTTATCTTGAGACAACACTATATCGCGTCGGACCAAAAAAAAATGTTAATAAAAAGAATCAAAATGTTAACATTTTATGCAATTACTTACTTACTATTTATTGAGAAAATGATTGGCTATCCAATCGCGTATATTTTTCCAGAAAATCCAAATCTGCAATAAAAAATGGTGCCAAGACATACTTAGGGTGTGTGTGGAAATACCCCTCAAAATGTAGGTAGCTAAACTGCTACAAACAACTCAATCTGTCGGTATTTCTTTAGTGATAGCTCTGGCCGAAATAAGTATGCAAAGTTTGCAGGTTATGAATCCTTGTTAATTTCCACGCAGTTTTTAGGGCGGTCAGTCAAAGACGGGATTAGAAACACAAAAAGGCGCACGTTACTTAAAGTTCGTTGTAAGCCAAATATCAAATGAATTCACTATGTATTTTTGTGGGTTAGTTTTTTTCTACAGAATCCCGTCCAGTTGGTGAATCTGAATACAAGCAAATATTAAACAAGTATATATAAATATGGCGTACGCCACGATCCATATTGATAGCGGATAACAATTATAATGCACGCAACAATTATTATGTGCACATTTAAATAAATACATTTAAAAATGTAAGTAAATAGTCTATGTGACACAGCAAATTACAACTAAGTTTTTAACAGTGTGCGGAATTTACGTATGCGGCAATTCCAAACCGATTGGCTATACAATTATTAGTCTGATTGTGAGTGCCTGCAAGATATGCAATATGTATTGAATTTTTAGTAAAACATTGGTACTGCAGATCAAACATTTCTTCGTTAATGCTGATTATATAATGTATTATTTTACATTATTAGATAGGAAATTTTTCAATTTAGGTACTTACACCGGTCATTTTCGCTTATTCAGCATCAGATATTTGTTATATGCTTCTAAAAAAAAATAACTTTAACCATTTTACTTGAAACAACTGAACTTATCTGGTAAAATTGGACTGTAGGTACCTTTATTCGTCTTTATTAGAAAAGATTGTTTTTTATTTCATATGATAATTCGATAAAATAACAACACACGATTTGATTTATTAAGGCCGTGTAATTAGATAGCTGTCTTTTACATTTAAAACGATATATTTTATAATTAAAAATACCAAGCTGCTGAGTAATTTTGCCTTGTGCAATCAGAGAATCAGAGAATAATATTTTATACAAGCAAATATTAACAAGCCCCGTCTACACCTTTAGTACACACATAAACATGTCAGGTTTTTGGCGTACCATCAAAGTTTTTCTAACAACATTTAATTGCGAGGGAATGAGCGATTTGAATATTCTTAGTGATTCGAGTCCTAATGACTCCTAAAATTTAAAGTTTGTATAATACGACCCGTACCGAAAGATTGTAAAGAATTCCTACCGATTCATTACGATCCATAACTATTTGTACTAACGATTGGGTGATTCGAATTCCAATGACTCTTGAAACGACAGATTCATATGACTCGCCGCACCAGCGATTCGAGTTCCAACTTCTAATAATGAAAGATACAAAAGGATGTAGGCCATTTGGATCTTACTACCTGATAATTAATTTCTAATTTAATTGCAATGTCTGTAAAATAGCAGCACTGTAAAATATGTTTAGATATCCGGTATTAAATTTCAGTTAAGGTCACGATACAGAGAAAGGCGAAAAATATAAAAAGCTGTGAATTTTTTTATAACCCATTCCAAAAGTAGTTTAGAAGAATAAAATATACTTGATTTTTAAGTACAGTAATATTATGCATATTTACTTCTTAAATTACTAACGTAATAACGTAAACGTACTAACAAGCAATAATTAATTAAATTTCATGTGAAATTGTACTAAAATACGAAATAAATATCAACCAATGAGGCGTAATCTGTAATTTTACATATACGGATATGGAACGGTAACATCTTGAATGCGGGCTTCCATATAAACATAAACCATCAGAATACCCTAGTATCACGTTGTCATACTTAAGGCCTGGTTACACAGTGCGATCTAACATCCGAGTTGACTTAATCAGTTACAGCAGTGCAGCTACTCGTAGCGGGTGACCGCATCATACGAGTAACTTTCATGTGCGAGTCGGTTAGTACCTCGTATTCGAGTTACGACAAAATCTTTTATTTTTAATCACCTCTCGCTTTCCCCCACCACGCTACAGATAGCAGCTCGCATGCGATTTGGACGTGAACTTGCACGGTAATGCGAAATGGCAGTAGCTCGTAAGCCGGCGAGACATTACTAGCTACTGAAAAGAATGAGTACACACGTGCAGTAGCTGTCTCCTTTCATACTAGCAGCTCGCACTGTGTGACCGGACGGGGCGAGTTGAGCTACTCTTATGCGAGTACACAGGTGCAGTAACTGTCAGGTCAGCAACTCGTATTGTGTAACCTTCAGAGGAGTTTTTATGCATAGGTTTATTCCGTGATTATAAATGTTCACGGGTCGAAATGGTAGGTATATATATATCCTTTTTATTTCATTTTACCAAAAACAAGTAAGTCAAAAAGAAAAGGAAAAATATACAAATAGTAAGCAAAAATAGAATTACAAAATTAGAAAAAATTAACAAATAATTAAACAAAAGTTTATAAATGTTCCTAAGAGCAAAGAAAAAAAATCTTGCACATTATATAAACACTTCATCGTTAAGTGTCTGTTTATTTTAGATTTAAAAGTCCTCAGACTGCAATCTTTGAGTTCTTTTGGAACGTTATTATAGATTTTGAGAACTTGTGTCACCACGCCTTTGTGTATTTTTGTGTAAGAACTTTGAGGCACACGTAATGTTGCTTTATCACACTCGCGAGTATTGTAATTATGGCTTGTTTCGTATTTGGCAAGTAACTCACTGTAGCAAAGTTATAATTCAATAACTCTCCATTGGATGGAACTAGTAGAAATAATGCAATAAAATAAATAATACTATTACGGTGCTGCATGCATAAAATTATTCAACCATCAACTTCTGTTTTGTTCTTTAAGAAATAAACAAACGAACAAATAATTAGAGCTGAGCGTGGTATCCTTCTAGCCTATCTGCGCAGTCGTACTGCTCTTACAAATTTGAAGCGTATAAACGGTTGCGAGCTGCTATCGGCGTCAAGCTTAGAGCATGTTAAAATACCTCTCAAACCTAATTAATTTTGCCAAGTGTTGCGGTAACATTTTATGTTCTTTTCATGTTGGTTGAATAATAAGGTTGCTGCTATTTTTTCCTGAATTGCTTACATTTATTTTTTTTTTGCTGAAAAATTTAAGGTGTTTCAAATAAAACGGCCTGTAGAATCGAAGAGCTTTTTTTTACGGTAAATATTTATTCATGGCGAAGATAACTCGAAAGTTTTCCGTCCGTTTGGTGATCAACGACAAACACTCGCGCGTGCTCGTAATAATAGAAATTTTACTTATGCCCCCTACAAGTGTAAAACAGCTGCTGCTAATAATCAAATTCACATTTTTAGCAATTTTGGTAATTTCAATTATCAAAATAATTGTAATAAATTTATATGACATACACCGAGAAAAAAAGATGTATTCCTTCAACCAATAATTGGTTCACTCAACAAATTTTTATACTTAAATATGCTCAAACCACCGGAATGTTTAATTCAATTACGTAGAATTAGTTGCACTAATGTTGTTGAATCAATATACAATTGTGGTTCAACCAATAATATTAATGTTGAATTAAAATACAAGTTTATTCAAATCGGCGGCGCATGCAATCAGTTAACTAATTTTGCAGTTCCATTGATGGTTAAAGCAAACAATTGTTTGAATTAACATATGTAATTCAACTAAAATATGTATTTTCTTTCAATGAACTTACTGTTTTCCAATGAAATTTAAATATGCTGATTTAAACGAAAACTAGTTGAGTGAATGCAAAAAGTTCAAAATAATAATTTTTGTTGTGCCAACATTTTGGTTTTTCTCAGTGTACACTCTGTCTATTTAATGTTTTAACCAACGTCGTTGATGTATCATACGAGTAAAGACAATCTACTGACTTGACAATAACTGTCAAGTCAGTATTGCTATTGAAAAAAGAAGCGAAGATTCCGCTTGCAGCATAGAAAAAGATACAAGGATTGACTTCATGCATATTTCATGAATGTGACAGTATAATACTTAAATACTGCACCGTTTCCGGTTCCTTTAGGGCACCTGTCAGTTATCAAATATAACCTATAGCATTGTTAGTTTGTATTAATTATATAAACCCTCCAATAATTATAAATATAAGTAATATTATTTTTACTGAATTACACGAATGTTTTCTATAAACATTAATTATATGTTTGAATTGAAACCCGTTGCCTCCACCAAATTTAAAATCACACTGATAGAGAATCCTTTCATTCAAAGATATGTTCTTTGCATTACAGCAACGGAGCAAATAGATATTTATTTTTAAAATTAAGAAACCAAAAACTATATCTTTGGCGTGAACAATATTGTCTTCAAGCAAAGTATGTTTAAGACAATTCCTTTCTTTGGTTTAAAGATTTTTTTCTATCAATGCATATTCAATATTTTCTATAAATTTTTAAATACACCACGGTTAAATATATTTTTCCATTCTGATCGTATACAGTACATTAATAAATCTAGTAAGAGTTATTAGAGTCGATAAAACTCTTAATATTGTATCAATTAAAATAATTTACAGCCATTCTCAATTCGCTAGTTATTGCTCGAAACAAAGGAACATTGCCAACGACGCGATGTTGCAATTTACTCTTAAGTGTATCCAATAAACCTTGCGTTATAATGGCAAAAACAAAATTGCACAAATTACTGATCTAATAGCAGAGTATTGTCATCTGCACTTTGAGCTAGTCTACGGTGTTAAACGGTTATGAATTTCAGAAAACACTCCAACTACATCATTTAGGTACAATATACGGCTATTTATCATAATAATCGAAAATACTCATTGTTCTATTATTGGTAGAAAGTGCTGGAAAATTACATTTACATTAATTACACGTTTTAGCCCGTGTTTAGTTAGCTATGATTCACTGTCAGTGTTTGTTATCGCCATAATTAATGCATGGCGTGATCACTGACGCATGCAATTGACATTTTATCCAAATTCTAGATTAATTCCATTCTAGACCTTTGTTCTAAAAATCCAAAATTAGTACGTAAACACAAGAAGTAACTTCGTTGTAGTTTATAGGTATGTGGTTATATAAAAACATCTTACAGTCATATAATAAACTGACCCATCACACAACCCATAAATACCGGTGTGAAGTTAGATTTCAGCAATAGATATTTTGGCGACGAATATCAACTTAAAACAACACATCATACAGTATTCTATTAAAACGACATAATTTCTAAAAAAATTAATACTAGTAATTAACCGTATGGTATTCAAAATTAAAGGCATTAATGGAAATTATTCCGTCGTCTGAAATTTCTTAAATTGGTGATGGAAGAACATCTATTACTATGCTGTCAGTCACGAAAACTTCTAGATTTTTTCGCAAATCCTTAGCGAACAAAGATTTTATATGACGTATTGAACTTGATATTTGACGCGAAACGATGACACCGATTTAAAAAACATCTATATGGTGATGGTCACGAAAAACTCCAATTCTTTTACAAATTCCTAAAACGAGTACGAAGCAGGGAAAATACAAGGAGGGTATACCTTCCTTGCATACTGCATTTAAAAAACACATATACTCTAGCTCTTTTTTTTTTAGATAATATTCGTTGTTATAGGCAATTTTGCAAGTGTAGTTATGTCTACACAGAATTAATACAAATGGAATGATAATCTTTCTTACAATCATAACAGTTTACGTTTATTTTGAAACTGTTTGTTTCAAATAATTTCTGTATTTGCGGGAATCGAAATTAACGTCAAAAGTATTGTTTTTTTTTATTATTGTTTCCATATAATAAATTATATAGACATCACAATTGTAGGAATCTTGTCGTGTAAGAAAGTACCTGTAGTTAAGGCTTATCTTGCGGTAATTTAATAAAAAGGGGCCGCTTTGAGCAATACTGTACTCTATATTTCTTAGGCTATGTACCGCGAATGATTTGAAGTAACCGCTACCGTGGTTTCGGTTAATATCTGGTAGTTATAGGTTCCCTGAAAATACGGTTATTCACGGAACAGAATAAACAACACAACATAACCATAACAGATTAGGTACCTGTAGATACCTGTAATAACGATACTTACCACAACAAACCAACTTCTAATTATGATAAACTGCGGTTGCAACCGCAACTCACCATTTTCAGTAACCGAGTTCCGTGAATTACAAATTTTCAGGAACAGGTGATTTACGGTACGCAAAAACGGAGGTCACCGCAACCACGGTTGCTGCGGTTCGATTCACGGTACATACTATTAAATTATAATCAGCCACGTTTCGGCAGCCATCACTTAATGAACCACTCAGGCTACAAAATTTTTGTTTAATTTATGAAAGTTATAAAAACTTACAGTTAAAATACAATACCTTCCTCAATTATAACAAAGAACCGTTAAAAATATTGAAGAGTGATTTACTTTGATAAAACATACTCTTAATTAGAAATTATTTTAGTTCGATATATACGAAGATACATAAATTCCCGACGTGTGCAATCTAAAACAAGGTAGAACCGAATGAAGGCCCCACCATGCAAACACAGGAAATTCAGAAAGCTTTTACTTAGTTTTTTAGAAACTTTATTACACAGATTGCTTCTATGTACCAATTTCTTCAATTTTTTCCAAATATGTTGTTCCTCGTTGACTATATTTGTTTCTCATAATAGGTACAAAAAAATATGCACTTCCATTCACTACATCTGGGATTAATAGCATCCAGTGCATATTTTGTATCATTAGAGTCAACAATTTCGACTACCTAAATTGTTTTAATTGTATTAAACACGTACCACTTAACCGAAATTAAGATTCGTTCACGAATCAAAAATAAAATTCATTCACGAGCGAATCATACAACGAATCCACAATAGGTAAAATTCAAGAGATTTCGGTCATTGGGTAGACACGCATTTATCTCATCTCCTTAAATATTTCATATAATTTATAATTCAGTTATAAATAAGTTATTCTATACCTTTTTGTTGTCAATTTATATAAAAACGACGTATATACAGGTGTCACATCTATGTCCACTCGGAATCTAAGGGCGATTTTAGGTTTTACTAAGCTCCAGTGTAATTGTGTCAACATTCTGAGATTCTGCAATTATAACACGCCCCATCGAAATAGCCTGTTACCTCCCTCTCCCACTTTATTTTTTCAAACTATACCTCAATTTTTTTTGGCAAGTTTCCGGTAGCTACTAGACCTACAAATACGTAGTACTAATAATTCGAAATATTATCAAAAAATGTCCCAGAAAAATGTATAAGAGCATAATAAATGACTAAAGTGTGCCGCTCTTATGAAATATGATTTTTCTTTCTAGGAAAAATGTTACAGATACCTACTGCACTGACCCTTGCAAAATGTCAAGTTAATTTGTATAAACATCGTTGGACAATTATTACCTTATAAAAAATCTTACAAAAATAGGAGTAGATTTATACTCGTCCCGTATATTTCCTACTTTGCAGTCATTAGGAATATGCAAAAAAAAAATAGAGTTTTCTGTGATCATCAGCATAGTAATAGAAGTTTTTTTAAATCGCTGTCTCCGTTTCGCGTCGAATATCAAGTTTAAAACTTTCATAAGAAACATGTTTACCTAGTATATAGAAAATAAAACTAATAAAACAATTAAATCTCAATGTTGTCTAATTTTAAAACTTGTAACTCTCTTTCCAAGAAGGTGAACATGCGTCTAATCTAATCAATTGAATTGGCTTCAAATTATGAAATGACGGGAGTTCACTTATAATAAGATAATGACTTGTTTTTGGCAATTAATTATATATAAGACGAATGTTTTGAAATTCACTTTTTTGTAACGTTGCAAGATATATGGGATTTTTTTATAATGTACTTACATAGTTCATTTTAGTTTTTATTTCAGACCTAGCACATTTTCACACATCTTCCTTGCACACTAACGTACAAAAGGTTATCTCTTTACAGTGTGTGTCACGACGAGCTTCCATTAAAAGTTTATGAAGCAAATAAATGCGAGATTTAATTTTTTTTTTTGCAGTGAGCCTGTGGGTGTAGGTTATTTTAGCTAAAATATTTTCGACCGGTAATGTTCCCTAATACCGGAAGTAGTTGCCAACTTTGTTATTTCAAATGGATAGGTAATATTTTTATTTCAAATTTGGATACTACTCTAAACTTTAGCTCAAGTTTATCTAACATACCATGCCCTTAATCTTTATGCTTTACAAGATATTCGCTTTTTATAAGTAATTTTGTATTATGCAATGGTACACGAACTTTTAAGTAGCTTGCAGTTGGTACAATGTATTTTTTTCATTTTCATTATAAATAATATCCACCAAATGGGGTATCTATTTCCAGCAAAGAAATTAAGAAATATTAAACTGACTACACAAGAGAAGGGGCAAAAGAAAAGCCCTTCAATTTGTGATAACTATTTTTTTTTAAATAGCAACCACTAAGTTTCTCTGTGCCAATCGATTGACCGTCAAAAAATACGTACAAATGTTAAAAACCGTTTTTTGCTGAAATGAATGGCTTAGGAGATATTGCAGAAAAACTGTCACAGCATAAACATTACGAGTACAGATTCTAGGTAGCCATGATCAAACAATGTGGTGGAATAATTAAAAATATATGCATCTGTCACATATCTGTCAAAGTGACAAATTCGAAGATTAATAGAGATCTCGTAGACACATAAATACTAATGCATGCTTGAATATCAATAACAATGTCACGGTTACAATTTTCAATGAAGACTGTTTATGTTAATTTAATTATTACATATGGAGAATTTTTTGGTCTTCCGAGAATCCCCGAGTAATTCGAGAGCGAAATTTCCAAAACGCTTGGAGCTTCAACGTGTTTTGCGCTATAAAAAATGATAGAACTCTGTCTGTGTTCTTCTATGACGATAAGTTAACTGGTGCGCTATATGAAGAAATATTACGCAATGTTATTTTTGTATCGCTACGTCTTTTACCGCAAGAAGCTCAGAATACCTGGTATCAGATCGATGGTGCTCTGCCACATAATACTGAGCGAATATGGCGTATCCTCACACAAATATTCGAGGATAGATGGATGGCGAACAAAGGTCCCTTCAAATATCCTCCAAAATCTCCCGGCTTAATGCCAATAAATTTCTTCTTGTGGGGTTATCTTAAAAATTCTTATTACAAAGACCCAGTTACTACGAAAGAAGATATGTTTGACAGAGTTAGAAAAACTATAAATGAATTAGATGTGGAATCAATTCAGCGCGCAACGCACGAACAGTTACTACGGAGGATACAACTACATGCTTACAGCAAGGCGGTAGAATTTTTGAACATTTGTAAAAAAATAATATATTGGTCATTTGTTTCTTGAATAAATATTTATAATTTTCTATTCCTTAGTTTGTGTAGATAATAAACAAGAGCAAGATACTGATGCCATCTTCTATGGTATTTATTATAGGTAACAGTTATTGTCACAGGCTCATTACAAAAATTTTTGAATCTCGCATTTATTTGCTTCTCCATAAACTTTTAATGAAGTCGAATCGTGACACACACTTGATATATGAGAGAAAAAAAAATGCATTGCGTTAACCAAATTGTATTAAGAACATTTTTAATCATTTTGAAGAAATATTAGTAACAATGAAGGTTGGTGATATTTTGGTATTCAACGATCATTAGTTAGCGGAAACACCAATTGTTCTTTATAGTGATGTAATTGCCTAGAGGAACGTTTGTAGTAGTATATTTTAAAACACACGTGACATTACATTAATTGCATTATTATGTATTAAGTTTTAATCGTCCTGCCATTAATAGAAAAATGTACCCTTATATCTTATTCAGCACCATTTTGTTTACAATCGGATTTGCGTATTTAATGTTTACATTAAAATGTCATTTTACTAAATTGTGAAGAGTTTCAATTATAGGGACTACAATACAAGTCAATAACATATAGATAGGCATGTATTTACGCCTATAATTAAAATAGTATTAAAATGACACCTAAATAAAGAAATAATTAATATATTTAGTTAGCCACAAATGTTAATTAAGGAATAAGTACTGAGCAACTTATTAACTTTTGTTAATTTAGCACATGCTTTTCCTTCATTTTGCAAAGAATCGCTTGCATTGTTTACGGAGAATCGAGCGGCATTCCTAAAAGTTTGTTGGGCTCGTAGTCCAATGAATTAAACAAAATTTAAATCAATCGGCTTGGTCTGATGCATGCATTTATGTTTTTTTTCTACTTTCACTTTAGGACATATAATATCGTACGCCTAGAAGTTTCAGAAAGCCTGTTCTGGCTTAACTGTTGCACGTCTCATGAGAGCAAAGGACTAAGAATAGTTACCCTTTTCTGTAATTTCAATTCTAATCATTTGTTTGCTAAAAGGAAACACTGCTATGACTTAGCCCAATGACCCTACTGATAACAGAATGGTATTATATGCTCAATCAGTTTTTAACAAATTTTTGACCTAAAAAAATCTAATCCTCAATGTTCGGGGTATCCGATCTAGACGTAAGTGCCCTGGCATGACATATCCCAACTTCAAAAATGATTGGTCGAACCCAAATTCAACCATTCATAATTGTTATGGTATGGCCATATGAATAGCACGAGCTTTCGCGAAGTGTATCAGATAGTGATCGAAATGTGAAAAACAAACGCTGTTTTTCTCGTTCAAAATATACTTTTGAAAAAAGGATTCCAATGTACTGTGCGTACCTATGAAGTTAAGCTTGTACAATTTAACGTCACCAATACTACTTCATATAGTTTTTCGTGGCAATATATCGAAGAGATGGCAAAGATCACAGGATCAAAATTACTATTCCTCTAAAGCTAGATTTTTAGCTTCCGACAATTTTCAAAAAAAAAATCATTTATCACACTATCAATATCATGTTTTTTTTTTCACTTTAGAAAAAGAGAACGAGGTTCAATATTTTTTGTTAGGAAGTAAATAAATATTATAATATATTATGACGTTTAATAGTTATTTACTTTAACTTAGGAATGTTGGAGACATATATGCAGTTCATTCATAAACCGCAACTTTAAATACTACGGCGTTTCGTAAGTATTGCTTATTGGGTATGCATGATGAAATAAATTATATATAATTCTCTATACCTATGCGACGTTAGTTATTAATTGCAGTAACAAGTTAATTCACCCATTATTGATTATTAGTTTCATTTCCAGTTATCAAACCAAAAAAATTGCGGTTTCTATCTATTGTTGTAATGATCCTATTTTCACATACACAATACTAAATTTGAGTAGTATTTAAAATAACACAGCCGTACGTCATTCGGAGTAATTGCTTGGTAACGATCCTGATCTGTATTAACTGAACGATAAACAAGCGTTTAGGTCAGCTCGCGCCATTAACAATTACTTATGATAACACTTTGTCACATGATTTTCAAGGATGGCAGAAATTATTTTAGAGACATTATTTCATTATGTAATTACAATCTTAAAACATACAATTTCGGCCAAGTAACTTTCTGCTACTTCTTCGATTATCGTGCGAGATTGTTCTAATCATAATCGAGAAAATGCA